>CM055644.1:13769261-14369261 GCA_029378325.1 Elaeagnus macrophylla | reverse complement strand
GCTCCGTTAATAAGTTCTTGGATCTAAATGATTTGAGTTTTAAACCTCCTGAAATCATTACCACAAACAGTAAACCCTGTCCAGAACCCATGAATAATGAACAATCTATCATTCCATCTAGCTCTATTATGCCATCAATAGAGGAAAACTTACATCTACAGAAAAAACAAAGAATAAAGAGGTGATTATTTGTTCACGGAGGTCTAAGTTAAAAGGTAGGGACTTCACACTTGATACACCAAAAGAGTCAGAACCCATGATAGATCCAAGTACTCAGAAAGAAATTTCCACACCAGGTAACTCTGATTCTCCTAAGTCTTGTGATTTGCCTATTGCTCTAAAAAAACCAACTCGATCTTGTACACTTCATCCTATTTCTAAATTCATTTCTTATAATACTCTGCCTACTGGATTTCATACTTTCACCTCTGAACTTGACAAAACAGAGATTCCAAAAAATATTCATGAAGCTCTTAGAATTCCAGAGTAGAGAGATGTTGTTATGGAAGAGATAAAAACACTAGAAAAGAATGAAACTTGGTATGTCACAAAACTACCAAAAGGGAAGATACCAATTGATTGTAAATGGGTATTCACGATAAAACACAAAGTTGATGGGACAATAAAACGGTACAAGGCTCGTTTGGTTGCAAAGGGATTTACACAAACATATGGGATTAACTACACAGAAACATTTGCACCAGTTGCGAAACTAAATACTGTAAGAGTACTTTTATCACTTGCAGCATGTCTTGATTGACTTCTTCAACAACTGGATATAAAAAATGCCTTCTTACATGGAGTACTAGAAGAAGAAGTCTTTATGACCTTACCACCAGGATTTGGACAAGAAAGAAATGCAAACAGAGTATGCAAATTAAAAAGGTCATTATATGGTCTTAAACAGTCACCAAAAGCATGGTTTGATAGGTTCACAAGAGTTATACAAAAACATGGGTATCAACAGGGACAATCTGATCATACATTGTTTTTTCGACAAAGTGAAGATGGGAGAAAGGCAATCTTAATTGTATATGTTGATCATATAATTCTGACTGGAGACAATTTGGAAGAAATTGAGAGACTGAAAAGGACCTTGGCAACCGAATTCGAAACCAAGGATCTGGGACAAATGCGATACTTCTTAGGAATGGAAGTTGCAAGATCAAAAAGGGGAATTAGTATCTCTCAACGTAAGTATGTCCTTGATCTTCTTACTGAAACATGAATGCTTGGATGCAAACCGAGTGATACTCCAGTTGAAATTGGAAATAAATTTGAAGATTTGGGAAAGTCAATTGACAAAGAAATGTATCAGAGACTAGTAGGAAAGTTGATATATTTGTCTCATACTAGACCTGACATGGCTTTCGCAGTTAGTGTAGTTAGTCAACACATGCATCTCCCAAAGGAAACTCACCTTGCAGCAGTATACAAAATCCTCAGATATCTCAAAGGGTCACCAGGCAAAGGCTTGTTCTTCAAAAGAAATGAAGTCAATGATATAAAAGTTTTCACTAATGCAGACTGGGCTGGTTCAGTAGAAGATAGACGGTCCACTACAGGATATTGTACCTTTGTCTTTGGAAATTTAGTTACTTGAAGAAGTAAAAAACAGAATGTTGTTGCCAGAAGTAGTGCAGAAGCTGAGTTTAGGGCAGTTGCCTAAGGAATGTTTGAGGCATTGTGGCTAAGAAAACTGTTGATGGAACTTCAAATTCCAGTCAAGTCACCAATTAAACTTTGTTGTGACAATAAAGCAGCCATTAACATTTCCCTTAATCCGGTTCAACATGATAGAAAAAAAACATGTGGAAGTTGATAGGCACTTTATCAAAGAAAAGATCAAAGATGAAATAATTTGCATGGTCTATGTTCCAACAAAAGAACAAATCGCAGATATCTTTACTAAAGGTCTTCCTCGTTAAAATTTTGATAATTTTACTTTCAAGTTGGATATGATCAACATTTATGATCCAACTTGAGGGGGAGTGTTGATATTTTAATTGTAAATAATTAGGAAAGTTAATTAGGGCCTTGAATCTATTAGTTGGAAAATTTGTTGATATTAGGAAAATATTTTTTTGTATTGATTAAGAGATTTTCTTTCCTTTTTAGTGATTTAATTTTTATTATAAAAAACTATATAAGCAGACGTTGTTATTCAATAAGAAAGATACAATCATTTCTAAATTCCTCTTTTCTATAACAACACTCAATGTGTTAATGATTTGGGATACGTAAAACATTTGCGAGAGCTCAAGAAAATATTTTTCATAAAATCATAATTTTAATGCTCATAAAAATCAAATCAAAAAGTTGTGTAAAAAATATATATGATTTGAGAAAGAAGGAGAGTGGGTATTTATAGCCAAAAAATCAGCTGCCTGGACCCTTTGCTAATGCCTCACCATCTAACAAGCTAAATCCGCAAGTGTACAGGTAAGTGTACAAGTGATAAGTATTCAAAGATTAAGTTGATGTACCCACGAGAAATGGATTAACAAGAAGTTGAGTTACGAACTATAATTGTGCTAAACTATTTAGGCTAACGAAATGGATGGATAAAATAATAAAATAACAAAATCTTAATATTTACATTACTGGAACCAACACGACCACACTAATAAATTAAGCATAAAAGAGTAATAGGAATCCATCATTCTAAGCAATTTTCAAACAAATTTTATGATCAATTGACTCTAACCTATGCATGCATTACTTTTTCAAGTAAACTACACACAATATAATAACATAACCTAACATAATCACATTCTCATGCCAGTTAGATTAAACTACATTCACTATGAATGTTAATTATAGATCACCTAGAAAAAATCGTATCTCTCGACCTAGAAAATATATATGCAATTCAATCAAGACAAATAAAAAGATATTTCTCTTAAAGCTACGTAATTGCCTCTATGATATAATTGTTAATTAGATAATTAAGTCTAAGTAGATTAGATTGAATAATATAATTAAATTTGGAATCAAAATAGATGACAACGAAGAACAATCTAAATTATTATATAAAAAGACTGAGTTTAAGTCGATCATAACAGCAAGTTTAGCTTCAAAAAATATATGAATAACATCTAAAAACAATGAGTAAAATACAAGAGAACATATTAACATAAAAGGGCAGAGAAAGATAAAATCAATCTCTGTTGTCACTTCAAAAATCAATCTCTATTAACTGTCACTTTGGCGGAACTAAGTTCTAACACCTTCAGTCTTGAATTTATCTCTTTACTTGCCTCATACTCTAAACTGTTGCCTCTTTTTGTCTAAATTATGTACGCTATGGTGAAATGTATGAATCTCTTTGCTTGGCTGCTTATGAGTTATATTTATAGGCCAAGAGTTTAGGCTAAAAGCAATTGTAGTTCAAGTAGGAAACTTGTTCAAATAAGAAATTAGTTCAAATAGGAAACTAGAGATTCTGGCAATATTTAATGCACATGTCAAGGAGTGCCGCGGCCTAAGATAATGTCTGTCGCTGCCTAGCTTTTTAGATAAGTCTAGACAACTACATGCGCTACGACTAGGCAAATCATTGCTGCGACTAAAGACTCTTTGGTTTAATTCTCCATATTGCTCGTCGTAGCCCTAATATTCCACCATTAGGGCACCACTACGGCCCTAGTCTTTCATGTGTTTTTTTGGCAAAATGCACACCACATCTAGCATTATGGTGTGCTGTGGCACAATGCATGCTCGACAATTCCTTCTCGACAACAATTGCTGCACTAAATTTGTTTTCCCTTTTTGCCCTTTTTTACTCCAGTTGCTATCATTTCACTTAGATTGATACAATTGAAAAAACATTAAGTCGTTCTAACCATTTTAAGCACAAAATAATGCAAACAGTTATCCTTAAAATAGACAAATAATTTTACTTTTATAGAGTTATCAAATCCCCAAACTTAACTCTTTGCTTGTCCTAAAGCAAAGCCAAAGCCAAAGGTAAATCTAAACAATAAATAATAAATCACTTACCAACATGAGTTGAATATTTATAAATACATTTCCTTTAATACATGCATATTTAATAAAAATTATCCCCCTTAAATATTGTACAATCATATTATAAAGACGTTCACATGCCATTGATCAACTTTTCATCAATAAAAGTGTATGCAAGATTTCTAATGAAATGATTCGTGTGTGGGTGTAATACACATGATATCATCCAATGCACTCATGAAATCAACTTTTATAAGCTTGCTACTAGATTAAGTCTTAGAACATATTTCATAAGTCTATTTTTCACACGTCTCTCCACTAATGCAAATTATGCATTTAGCTAAAGATCAATAGGGTTTTGTAAGCTTGTTGTAATGTTTGGCTTAGGTAGGGGTAGACAAATCGTGACATTTAGGTTCATTCCACACCTTAGCTTACTTTTTAGTCATCATGCAACATGTAAAAGCACAATTGAGTTTTTAATTTGATGTTCTAGTGCACTCTACCTTTATATTTTATTTTTCATTCTTTCATTCCACATTTTTTTGGGTAACAACACAATACCCCCACTTATTTTTGAATTTAATCTGTTTTTTTTTCTTCTTTTTTTTTTTTTGTTCATAGGGATGGTGTTATGAGTTATATTTTTATTTTTATTTTTATAATAGGGTGTATTACATTCCGCCTTACTCCATAGCATACACATATAATAGCATTTTAACACAAGCTAAGAATACAAGGGTAAAATAATACAATTTTGGTTTAGCTCATATGTGGCTTAAAGAATTTAATGTATCTATTTAATCTCAAATGAGTGACTAATGATATAAATCATAGTAAGCTTGACCGGCTCAATCGATAAATGCCTAAATTATTTCTAAAGCTAAATACCATTTAAAATTTCTCCTCAAGGGATGATTAAGTAGATTCTAAAGCATAAAGGATTTAATCACATGACATAAATCACACCAAGTTTTCTCCTAATAAAATACAAAAATCAATCATAGCTTATGCATAAAGTTGAAGCAATTCAATCAAAAGAAAGCATACACAAGGTTCATGTAGGTATCTTAATATACATGCTAAATTCCTTATTTTACTCATGACAACCAATTCTATCATTAGGTTTATATATTTCATATCAAGCATACATGTATTTGGATTTCATATGTTTTTAAATTTCTACCCCATTATAAAAAATATCCTAAAAAAATTTAAAAAAATTGATGACTAAAAACAAATGAAGATAACGGAGTTCCCTCCCTACACTTGAATTACAAGTTGTCTTCAATGTGCCAAACCACATAGAGAAACAAAAATAAATAAATGGGGTAAAGTAAAACTCCCTCAATGATGCCATAGTATTTATACTTGATATGTCCATGTAGATACCATTGTCACCTTTCTTGCGTTATTCATCTAAAACAAAAACTAAAACCTCTCAAGAAGCGTCATATTTTAGGTCATTGACTAGACTATCCTTATCCATCAAGGTGGATAATATACATACTTTTTCATAAATAACCATTTGGAGGTTTTATGGTTGTTGGGTCAAGATCAATACTATCGCTCATTGAGTTCCAAACCCTCTTCCTCTTTTTTGAGGCATAAAGACCCACTTTTAGAAGTTGATATTCTCCAATACCAAATCCTTATCCAAAGGCCACATCAAAAAAATAGTTGTAGCTTCAACATTGAGCTTGCACTCCTCAAGCTCACTCTTAAAATCAAACCAATAGTCATCATCGGTATCTCTAGGAAGGTCCTTGTCTAGATAGATCTTAAAGGTAACCCTTTTTTTCTTAATCCTCAAGGTGATCTCCCAATTTTGTGTATCAAAGTAAAGCCCTTCGATAATTGCTAGTGGTGTGTATAAAATGATAGGAGCCTCTCTTTCTTCCTATTGAGCTACTATATACTCCTAAAAAATATCCTTAAGCTTAACTTCTACCACATGCTTAGGATTCTTCATGCTCTCCACTACTTCATGTATTTCACGCAAATTAATTGTATCATCAATCAATAAGCCTTGTGTTTGGGTGAGGTTGCAAAATAAATCCTTTGGTTGCTCTCCCATGTCATGATTAAGCTTCTTCAAGTTTTGTGTATCTTGATTGAATTTGTATATGAAGCTTTGCATTAATTTCATAGAAGACTTGAGATCATTAACTGACTCTTCCTCTTGTAGGGGTGATTAGTCTATCTTAGTAGCTAGAAAACTTGGATTTGGAGTAACATGGTAAGAGAAATCTAACACAATGTCAAGAGTGGCAATAAATGCCTTTGCATTACTAGCACTAGAGGACTAAGACTATTGCGACTTTTGAGAATTTCCTTCATTACCACTAGTTGACACATTTGATTAATTAGTAGGTGCTTAACAATTGTGATCAAATCAATACTAATAACTTGAAACCAAATGACGAACTTTGCCACAAAATTAACACACATGTCTTCCATTATTGCCACTAATACCTCTTCCATGGCCTTTGCCTCTATCTCGTGAATTATTAGAGTCTTGTCCTCTATTACCATCATTATCAACAAAGTAGGAGGAAATCTAGGTTTATCATAGTTACCTACTTGAGATTGATTAGAAGAATACGACTAAAACTAATTAATTCCTTTTACTTGATTAGTTTTGTTAGCAACATGAGCGAAATGTTAAAATAATCATAGTCATAAACAACGCATTATTACTTGTTTCGAAAAATATAACATATGATTAAATGTATTATACATACATGTGTATAGGATCTTTATAGAAGCCTTTGATCTCTACATTGAGGCTCAAATAGTATACCTGCATATTTAATATGTATGATTTATGGGAACAGCCGTACTCAAGTCATTTTTTTGTGGCTTTATGACTCTAGCTCATAAGTGTTCTTATTATAATAGAACATCTACAACATAAACCTAAACTTAATGGGCTAATTTAGGCTTATGAGTGCGGCAAACCCATAGGTCTATCATATATTATAAATATGTTTGGTCCATTCCATTATGGACTTAAGTATAACACATGCTTATTTAATAATTGTCTTATTAATGCAATTTTGTCCTAACATGCTTTATAAATTATTTGATATAATTTAAAGTTGCCAGTGATTAATTATGTGCGTTTGAAATACATGATCATTCAATGACTATTTGGGATTAAATGAGGTTTTAGGACCTAATTATGTTCATTTTCATTGGATTTTTGCACACTTATTGTTTTAGGAGTTACATGTATGTTTTGGTGGATTTTAGATATTTCGAGCTTAAACGGCAAATACGCATGTCACAAGACAAGGTATAAGTGGTGCAAAGCAAGCAAATTTGTACACAAGCACTTGCACCCTAATCCAAGCCTATTGGCACTACGACCTAACTCTCTAGGATCAAATTCGACATTTTTGAAGATCAACTCGCGATGTCGTAGTGGATATGTTGAGCCGCGGTGGTAACCTCTCGGGTTGCAATTGTGTTTCCAAATTTCAGCTTGTGCGACTGTGAGTGTTTTAAGCCACGGCACTTGTAGAGTTTGTGCAATTTTTGGACTTGTTCTCCAGCATCCTAATTGTGACTAAATCCTATTGTGTCTAGGTTTTGTGGTGTTCTTATAAATATATTGTTAGAGTCCAAAACCAATGTATAGAATTGTAGAGAGAACTATATAGTTTTTGCGAGAGGAAAATATACATAATTGAGATTTAGATCAGCCTTCATAGAATCAAAGTCCAGTAGAGATTGTAGTAAAAAATTCAGAAGAACAAGATCAAGAGTAGAAGCGTAAAAGATTGGGTATTAATCAAGAGATTGTGTGTGTTATTTCTTTTCTTCTCTCTTCTAGGAATTTTAATGTTTTCTTCAATTATTTATCTAGATTTATTGAACATTATTTCTAGCTAATTTTGAACTCAATTTTCTAACTTGTGTTGATTTAAATTATATCTCCTCTTTTAATTGTAATTTTTAATAATATTATTTGATCTGATTTGAATTATTAATTAATTGCTTGATCACTAATCAATCCATAAAGGCATATAGGTAGTTTTGAGAAAAGTATTTATATATTTATCATGATCAATTAGGACATATAGTTTCTAGGCTGAGAGGTACGATTTACATGTATGTGATTCATAATTGATGTTCTTCATGAGTAATGATTTAATTTGATTAGCATGAAAGTGTGGTTACGCTAGGTTATTATATTATATGTAGTTTACTTGAGAGATGAATGCATACATAGGTTAGAGTCAATTAATCATATAATTTGTTGTTAATTATTTGGGAAGAAATTTAGGGATTCACATGCTTAGAAGATTTGGGGATTAATGACTACTCAGGTTATATCTGTCATATATAGTTCTTCACTGTGTTTAGTTTAGTTATTTAATTTTAGATTTTACCTTTTGTTGTCCAAATAATAGTATTAACATTCGAATTTGTACTTCATTATTCATTATACTTTGTCCTATGAGTTCGACACCCTATCTTTAAATAATTATTACTTGTACACGTTTCGTATACTTACAATTTTGCGTGGTTAATTTTTTGGCGCCATTGTCGGGAAAGTTTATACTTGGTAATGCATATCAAATTAGGATATTAGTATTACTAATTTGAACTTTTAATTTTTTGTTTTAGTATTTTTGTTATATGCTCAGACTGACAGGTGAAAACTTGCTCATGTTATATCTTAAAATTGAAAGAACTATACGTTGATTGAGAAAGGAACAATTAACACTAGGGATATGCACGCATGGTTTCCCAAATTTTCCATTTTTTTAATTAACAGTGAACATGACAAAGACAAAATAGGAAAAAGTTCTAAAAAAAATACTATTCAATAAACAATAACGAGCCAAATTTTTTTGTTTATTTTTTTTTAAATTGAACAATCATTCTCCTTATAGTGCGTCTGTTACATGCGCTACATCTCCTTTTACCTCTATAAGGGGCGACTTGCAGATATCGGATGTATTATCCAACTTGATCAATTTCTTGACCTTCAGTCTACAAAACTTGACATATAATGTACCAAAATTATCGAAAAATTATGAATAAGAGATTTATGAATTTTGTTTTGGTTGAGAACATTTTTTAAGAACACTCAAAATTTAAGGCTTTTCAATTTTGATGGTTTTTAGAATATGTAAATGAATAGTATTTTTCATATATTGGGTTTAGTAAAATTGAATAATTGAGTATTTAGTTTATGTGATTTATTATTGGCTAGATAGGTGCTTAAATGAGGACAACTAAAAAGGCTATGAAGTACACGTGTAACAAGATGATATTAGAAGAGAACTTGTATTAAATTAGCTACTCAATTTTTTGGATTGGTACAAAATGAGCAAGACTACTCCTATTTATACTGAAAGCTTATCCTAACCAATGGCTAGAGTTTTGCCAACACTCTCTTAATCTAATGATTATAACTCATCCACTAGATCTTTCTATTAAATTATTCAATTCTCTAGAATTCTCTATTACTCTCCCTTCTTAAAATAATTAGATATTTTTAAAAACAATTTTAGAGCAAGTCTTTAGAATAAGGGCTCTTTGAACTCCAACATTTTAATATACTCTTAAATTAGATTTTACAATACTCAATACTATTTGGGCCAAATTAAAATTAACCTAACTTTCTAACACTTCTTGATGTTAATTTCGGTTACTCCAATCATCTCTCGTAATAACTCAAACTTCACTCGAGGTAGTGCCTTCGTGAAAATGTTAGCTTTTTGATCATTTGTCTTGCAGTATTTGAGCTCAATTTCTTTATTGACTTATGTTTCTCTAATGGAGTGATACTTTATACTTATGTTTTTGGTTCACTGTGAAACACTGGATTATTTGTCATTGTAGCCGACTTACTGTCACAATATATTTTTGTAGCTTCTTGTGACTCTACCACGTCTTTAAGAATTTGCTTTAACCATTTTGCTTGGCTTGTAATGAGAGCTGTTACAATGTACTTTGATTCTGTCGATGATTGTGCTACTATTGCTTGTTTCTTTGATGCTCGAGAGAAGATTCTTGAGCCCAATATGAAAGTATAACCAAATATTCTTCTCATGCCATCGACAGATCCTACTCAATCACTGTCAATGTATCCAACTAGCCTTGGACATTACAATGGGTAGTACCCCTATTTTGTAGTTCTTCGTTCCTTGTAGATACCTAAGTATCTACCTTGCTACTCTATAGTAAACTTGTGTAGGAAACTGCATGAATTTTGATAGTAAGTAGGTGGCATACATTATATCTAGCCTTGTTACATTCAGCTACAGAAAACTTCCAATGAGACCTCAAAATTGTGAGTTGTCTACTTTTGGCAAGCCATCTTCTTTTCTTAAGGCTTTGCTATTTTCGAACGGAGTTGTAATAGTCTTGCATCCACTCATTTTAAATTTCTTGATAAGATACTCTATATATTTCTTCTGTAAGATGAAAATTTCATCATCATTTTGTCTCACTTCAATTCGAAGGAAGTAATGCATCAACCCTAAATCAGTAATCTGAATATCTTTATCATTTCTTCCTTGAACTCTTTGATCATGGTTTCATTGTCACCTGTGTAGATAAGATCACCCACATACAGAGAAATAATGAGAGTATTTGTACCTTGGTTCCTAATGTAGAATGTTGGCTCGTTTTTGCTCCTCCTGAAGGCTTTTTGTATAAAATGACTCAATTATACTATATCAGGCTCTTAGAGCTTGCTTTAGTCCATATAGTTCTTTCTTTAGCTTGATGACTTTGTCCTCTTATCCTTGCACCACAAATCCTTAAGGTTGCTTGACATATATAGCTTCTTCAAGGAAGCCATTGAGAAAAACAAACTTTACATCTAGTTGATATATCCTCCACTTATTTTAAGCAATAAGAGCTATTAATGCTCTAATAGTATCCAGGGTGCAATTAGAGCAAAGGTCTCATTGTAGTCAACTCCAAAATTTTGCAAGTATCCTTTAACT
This sequence comes from Elaeagnus macrophylla, assembly GCA_029378325.1. Lineage (NCBI taxonomy): Eukaryota > Viridiplantae > Streptophyta > Magnoliopsida > Rosales > Elaeagnaceae > Elaeagnus > Elaeagnus macrophylla. The sequence goes on along the minus strand of CM055644.1, from coordinate 14,358,321 downwards.
ATCAACAGCGCCTTGTGTTTTTGAATTGATCCTTTAGAATTGAGCTTAGTCTTGTATACCCACTTAACTCCAATGACCCCTTTTTCTTTTAGTATATTGACCAACTTCTAAGTTGCATTTTTCTTGATCATCTTTACTTTTTCTTCCATAGCTTTTATCCATACTTCTTGCTTGGAAGCTTCTTCAAATTTTTTTGGTTCCACGATGGTCATGTTGCACATCTCATAAATCTCTAATAAAAGTCTTGTCCTTTTTAGTGAAGACTCAGGAGATGATCTTCTTGATCAACATGCTCTTATCTTCTTGGGATTTCTTCTCCTACGTGTGGCTGCCTTATGAAAAGATCAAAGTTTGTGTTTCTTTCATCTTCTTCTTTTTCCCAATCATAATTAGCATTTTCTTCAAACTCGACATCGTGACTGATGATCATTTTCTTTGATTCCAAGCTATAGGTACGGTATTCCTTGGATTGAGTGCTGTAGCCCAAGAATATTTCTTTATTTATCTTCTCATCTAATTTACTCCTCTTTGCTTCTGGAACATGAGCATATCATATGCATCTAAAGACTTTGAGATGTTTTGCTGAAGGCTTTCGTCGACTCCAGGCATCAATAGGAGTCTTTTTTGGCACTGCTTTGGTTGGACACCTGTTGGGAAGATACGCTGCTGTATATACAGATTCTACCCATAAATTTTTAAGAAGGCCTTTATCCATTAGCATTGTTTGAGCTATCTCCATCACTATTCTATTTTTTCATTCAGATACTCCATTTTGTTAAGGAGCATATCCAATAGTGAGTTGATGCTCAACTCCTTCGTCTTCAGAAAATTTGTTGAATGTGTTAGAGGTGTATTATTTTCCACAATCATTTCTAATAGTCTTCAAGCAGTGACCATTTCTCCACAAATCTCTTAAAATTTTTCAATATCTCGAAGTCTTGTGATCTTTCTTGTAGAAAATACACCCAAGTTATTCTACTATAATTATCGATAAAGAGAGAATAAAGTACCTGTTTTGATTGTCAGATGGAGTGCGCATTGGGCTGCATACGTCTCTATGATTAAGTTCTAGTGTTTTCTTTGCTCTCCATGCCTTGCCTATGGGAAAAGGTTGGCAATGTTGCTTTCCATGTAGACAACCTTCACAGATGCCTTCTTTGCCTTCTATTATTGGTAAGTCATGCATCATTCTTTTCTAATGTAATGTCTTTAAGGCTTATAAGTTAAAGTGTCCAAATCTTTTGTGCTATAGCCATGAGTCAACCACGTGTGCCTTCATGGTTGCCTCATTTGTGTGCCTCCATTGAATGGGAAAGCATTGATTTTCTCTCATTTTTACTTTTGCTATCAACAAGCTTTTATCCCTCTTGTCGTAGATTATACATGAGTCTCCTTTGAAATGAACAGAATATCCTCTCTCGATCATTTGACTTACACTCAACAAGTTTTGGTTTTTGAAAGGGACTAATAGTACATCGTTTGTGTACTTTTTTCTTTTTCTTGTTTGGATAGCAAATGTGCCTCTCCCAGTAGCCTCGATGTATTCTTCATTCCCAATCTTGACTTTTGTTGTAGTTTTATCAAGATTACAGAAGATGCTTTCATATTTAGTTATATGATTACTACAACTACTTCTAGATACCATGTGTCTTTCTTCTCCTCATAGGAAGTTTGGTTAGCGTCGAAACGATTATTTTCACCATCATATTCTTCAGTGAATTAGCTTGTTGGCTTATTTTGAGTGTATAAGCTTTTTCTTCGTGCCTAATTTTCTTACAATATTGGCAATGTGGTTTATCTTTGAACCAACAATCTTTCTCAAAGTGACAATTTCTTTGCAAATGCAACAAGGATTGTAATTCCCTTTGTTTGTTTCATGTTTTTCTTGGCCTTTTCTGTTTCCAGAAGAATTTTCTTGAAAATTTCTTTCTGAGATCACACATTAACTTTAGATTGAAAGGCACTCTCTAAAGAGTCATCATCATGTCTACTTTGACATTTTTTGTATGCTTCTAGAGAGCTCATTAATTCAATAGCCATTAAGGTTAGATTTTTTGTTTCCTTAATAGTTGTAATTATTGGATCGTATTTTTCATACAATTTATAAGAATTTTTTCTACAATCTTCTTTTTAGATATGTTTTTACCATAGGATCTCAAATGATTTACTATTTCTTTTATTCTTAAATAGTAATATTTTGTGATCTTATTTTCTTTCATATTAATATTTTCAAAATCTCTTCTTAGAGATTGTAGTTTGACGGCACATACCTTTTCATTTCCATAAAACTCTTCCTGTAATGTGCCTCAAGCTTCCTTTGACGTAATAGCACCCATAATTCTTAAAAATATGTTGTTCCTCATAGCTTATTGTAGAGCGAATAAGGCTTGAGAATCCTTTTGTTGTTTCCCCTTCAACTCTTTCTTTTGGGCTATTGTTAGCGTGGTATTATCATTAGGGACAGTATATCCCTCATTGATTATAGTCCACAAATCTTGATAACAAAAATATGTCTTCATTTTAATAGACCAAAAGGTATAATTGTTCCCACGAAAAATTGGTATGGAGATAGTAGAACGGGTGGTATTCTTGGTCATAAGATTTTTTAGAAAGAGTAAATTTACGCCCAATAATGAATAAACAAAACTCTGACATTACTGATGGTTTTTAGAATATGTAAATAAATAGTATTTTTCATATATGGTTGGCTTGGGTAAAATTGAATTGTTGGGTATTTGGTTTATGTGATTTAGTATTGGCTAGATAAATGCTTAAAAGGAAGACAAGTGAAAAGGCTATAAAGTAAATATGTAACAAGAGGATTATAGAAAAGAATTTTTATTATATTGGTTACTCAATTTTTTAAATTGGTACAAAATGAGCAAGATTACTCTTATTTATACTAAAGATATATCCTAACCAATGACTATAATTTTACTAACACTCTCTTATTCTAATAATTATAATTCATTCACTAAATTTTTCTATTAAATTATTCAATTTTTTAGAATTCTCTACTACTTTGCTTTATTAAAATATTTAAATATTTTTTAAGACAATTCTGTAGCAAGTTTTTAGAATTTTGGCTCTTTAAACTCAAAGATTTTAATAAATTCTTAAATTAAATTTTACAACCCAATACTATTTGAACTAAATCAAAATTAACATCATTTTCTAACAGGTTTGTATCCAAATAACCCCAAAACTTGCAACCAAAACAACATAAATGTAGCTTTCATTAAGAGATACACACATATATGGATACATTGTATTTATAGACTTACAGTCTCTAATGTAGCTTCTCACAGAAGCTTTGTACACGAGTAAGGCAATAACAACCCAAACAACCTTTCCCAATATTCAATTTGTTACAAACTTAAAAAAGCTACATAACAACCTATACAAGATAGCTAGGTACCTAGACTGTTGAGCTAGCAGTAGGAAGTGGAAGCATTCATTTGACATGCCTGACTATCACCTTGTAACTTCACTTGATCACATGCAGTATCTGGTACTGAAGTACTTGAATCCTTAACATGTCGGTCATTATGCGATTTATTATCTGGAAAAAGAGATTAATGTCCTGACATCTTCAAGTTAACCTGCATTTAGCTTGAAGACATCTCTTACTAGAACATCTAGCCTTCATTAATAAACAGCAAATAATCAATTCTCTCTCCCAAAACAAAAACAAAAAAAAACCAATTGAATCAACAATTTTCACAAAATATCATTCCACTTTCATCATCATTAAGAACCTTATCAAAACCTTATCAAACATTTGTTTGGGGCACATTTGCTTGAAAACTATGAACTTAGACTCTTAAATTAAATTAAGCGTTTCAATAAAGACTAAAAGATTGCATTGTGCCAGACACTAAGAATGCACAACAGTATATGTTTGACGTTAGCTCCATTTACATTTGACAAAACAAATAAATAAATAAATAAAACGAGGAATGAGGGACAAAAAACCCAACCTAAACAGGTAGCCAAATGGAATATGAGCAGATTATCTTTCAATGGATATCAACATCTGGAATATGCGAAATTTTTGACCAATCCTCACCGGTATCTCTGTTGTATCTGTGTGATAGCAGATGACAATTTATAATTTTCAATTCCTTTAAACAAGAGAGATTAACCAATCCTTCTGGTATTGTTGCGAGCCCTGGGCAATCTTCAAGTCGCAGGATTCCAAGCGATGAGAGGTTCTTTATCCCCTGTGGCCATGATTTCAAGTTGTAGCACCCACGAATTTCAATGGAGCAAAGTGAGCATAAGTTGCATATCTCTTCTGGCAACAACAGTAAATCGGAGATATTTTCAATGAGCAGGGTCTGAAAAGGGGATGTTAAAGATGCATGCTCACTCATCATTTTGATGGTTTTTTCCAATTGGCAATAACTGGTACTAATGAATCTTAAGTGTTCAAGAGATGGGAATGGAGGAAAGAATACTCCATCAAGATAGCCTTTTAAACTTAGAAAGGAAAGGCTGGGGAAGACAGGCCATAGTATAGCTTGATCATCAATTATTGGGTACTCAAGTCCGTCAGAATTTCTGTTGCTCCTTACCCATCCTTTGAAAGAAGGGCAAGATTCAATACTGAGTTCATTGAGAGATGGGAAAAATGGGGAAGGTCTGGAGGACAAAAACTCCTCACAGAAAACGTACTCCAAAGAGCCAGCACAGAAAAACCAAAGTATCTCGAGACAAGGTAGTTGATGCAGCACAGACGGGACATATTTGCAGGTTCTACAATACTGTAGTCCCAACTGAGTAAGGTTGGTAAGTGTATGAAGCCATCTTGGGAGACCTTTTCCATTATAAGACACAATTATCAATATCTTTAGATTCGGATGAGGCTGCAAACCTTCTAACGAATTTTCATTGTTTCGTATCATATCCTCTTCTACGGCTTCTAGATCCTTCCAATTTAAGACCAAATTTTTGATGTGTGGTTTGTCTTTCAAATTTGCAGCTTGGCACTCTGTTGCGGCCTCTGTCCCATGTCCTATATTCCCAATGGCTAACCACCTTCCCAAGTTGTTGAGATTCTTGAGCTCCGCAAGCCCTGCAGCATTCCTTGAATTATTGTCTGCCATATAAAACCAGTCTAAAAATTGGAGAGATGTCAATTCCTCAAATCCTCGAGGCAGGAAAGCAGGAACTAAAAAATTGTAGATAAACTTCAAGTTCATGAACTTGTTTAAATCTGGAGGATACTCTGACAGATGTATACAACGATGAAGATCCAATGTCTCTAAATTTTGCAATCTACTTATTGAACGAGGGAGCTTCTTGATCGAACTACGCCGAAGACCAAGATATCTGAGATGTATTAAATTTCCCAGACTACTTGGCAACTTCTCTAAATCCAAGCTTTGCAGTTTCAGCACCCGTAGTCGTTTCATATTAGAAAAGAATACATCTAAGTTTGACCATTTCAAATCCTTCGCAGATGCAAACTGGAGTTCCTCCAATTGAATAAATGACCGAACCTTCTCCGCATGGAATAACATTTGTGAAAACTTTGATGATACGTTCAACTTATGAAAATCTAGAGATACATGACGTAGCTTTCTATGGCAATCCGCTGCATTTTTATCATTCAATAAAATGCTATTCCTTCCTGACACTTGTGTTGCAAGATCATGCATCAGATCATGCAAAGTGCAACTCCAAATTGTAGTTTCTGTATTCTTCGTCACTTGTTTAAAAAAGTACCTCCCAACCAAAGCCTCATAGTACTCATAACCAATATACTCAAGGAAGTCGGTTTCGTTAGAGGACTGAACAAACCCTTGTGCTACCCAAAGTTTAACCATATCTGGGACATGGATTTCATAATCCTTTGGGTACAAGCTACAATAGGCAAAGCAATGTTTCAAGTGGGCAGGCAAATGATCGTAACTTAACTTGAGTGTCTGCATAATAGCATCTTCTCCTTGTGCTATATTTGCAAATTCTCTATCCTTAAAGGAAAACCACTGATCATGTGGTTTTGAGTACATTAAACTGCCTATAGTTTTTAATGCGAGGGGAACTCCTCTACACTTGAGCGCAATTTCCTTCCCTATTTCAAAAATTCTTGGACTTATCATCTCTTCTTGCCCCGGCTTAAATGCTACTTGCTGAAACAAAGACCAAGACTGATCCACCCCTAAAGCCTTTAGCTCATGTGGTGATGGTGAAGTTGTACTTGTTATTTGGGAAACATGCATACTGCGAGTAGTCACCATTACTATACTACCCTTTGCACCATCCTTTAAAAGCAATTCTAATTCAAGCCACTTGTTGCGTCTCTCATTCCACAGATCATCAAGCACAAGGAGATATCTTTTATTTTCTAGTTTTCCACGAAGCTTAATTTGCAGCTGCTCGAGGTTGAGGAATTTGAGTTTTTCAACATAAGTTATGTATTCTTTACTATCTTGAGAATAATCACTTGCAGACAAAAGGATATTCTCAATAATAATTTTCAAATCAAAGACGTCAGACACACACACCCACAGTTTTAGTTCAAAATGCTTTTGAACTTCCTTATCATTGAAGACGTACTGTGCAAGTGTGGTCTTTCCAATTCCCCCAGATCCCACGATGGGAACAACTGAAAATTTCTCGTCACATTCCAACAGTTCTTTTGTTATGATATTTTTGTCCGACTCCCTTCCAATGACTTCTTCTATGCGAACATAAGAATGAGTCTCCCTTAGGTGACTAATCGGCACAGGATTCTCTCTGACACTAATACTGAATGTGACAAAGATGGAATCTGCTTTGATTTCATCAATAGTCTCCCTAATTTTCTGGATTTGTCTACTAATTCTTAACCTAAGAAGGATCTGTTTTGAGCCAGCAAAGAAGAGGCATAACTTAGCCTTAGTGTTAGTACCTTTTGAATGGCGTTGCATGGCGGCTCTGGCTTCAGTACGGAACTCGTCAAGTATGTCATCAGCATCATATATAGCATCTTGAAGCCTGTTGAGCCAGCTTTTTACTCCCTCAGAATGACAAGCCTTTGATTCGGCATCGTCAAGTACACCTTGAATAGTGGACAAAGTTTCCTCAAGTTTCTCTAGGTTGGTATCGAGTCCCCATAGCTGTGCAGTTTCCTTGTAAGCTGAAGAACCTAAGTGCCCAAGAATTCCAAAAGTCAGATCGACAACAATTGCTTCAGCCATAATTGACTTGGTGTTGGGTGAAAGCCAAGCGTTTAATAAAGCTCTAGTGAGAGTTTAGGATGAGAATAAAGTTTGGATAGTGCCAATACTTATAGAAACTGGAATGGTTTATGGTTGCAACATTAAAGCAATATAAAAAATTTTAAAAAGTCAATAAACCATTAAAATAAAACCGTGATAATTAATAAATATTTAAAATAAATATATTTTAATTTTTTAATATTAATTATGACTTTATTATTATTAAAAATTAATATTTTAATCGTATTTAATTAAAAAATTATTAAAATAATATAATTTTTTTTAATTAATCTTTTTTATAAAACTAAAATTAAATAATATTATGTATAATTTATGAAATTAAATAACATAAATTATTTAATTTAATAGATTTTTATGATATTTTTTAATTTTAAAAAATATATTAGACTAAAAAATTAAAATATTTATTATTTGAAACTTTTAAATTAATTTTTTAAATTTGTGATTAACTGATATTATGTAGTTCGTGACTAAAAACTAGTACTTTTACATAGACTTCAGTAAACATATTAAAATAAAGTGTTTAGATTATCAAAAGCTGTCTAAAGTTTCCAAGTTCCGACATAATTCATCGACAAGACTTCACTCTCAAATTGGTGATCTGAACTTTCAACTTTTTTCTTTTGTTTACTTCTGACAAAATTATTAGTGGCACAGCTGTTCTTTTGATAAAGATGAATTGTTTGGGGTCAAGAGAACAGCTGTTCTTTTGATAAAGATGAATTGTTTGGGGTCAAGAGAAATGCCACATGGAGGATTTTAAGCGGTATGTCCGTATTCGTCCATGTGTTGCACATTTCAGGGTAAAGTAATTTTATTTGTTTCGTTTTTCCCCTCGGTTTCGACATATAGGAATATTTTGTAATACTAATTAAGGGTGTTAAAAATTTAAATTAAATTAAATTGTTAAATTTAATCTGATTAAATTAGATCGAATAATTTTAAAAATCAAATAATTTGTTTTAATTTTTTTTATTTCAAACCGTTTCACAATTCAGTCCAATTATTTTTAATTTATAAACCAAATCTGTTAATTAAAATTATTTAATATATATATATATATATATAATTTTAGATTTTTTTTTTGTTTCTCGGTTTCTCCTAGTGCCACAAGTTACAACCCTTATTATTTACTTATTATTGATTTTTGTTATATTTATGAGGCATCAAAGGAAATTAAAGAGAAAATAAAAAAAGACATGTACAAAAATGAGTTTAGAATGTGGTAAAGCACTTGGGGAATTAGCATCTACTATCAAAGCAATGACTCAAACATCCCCTGTTGAGTCCCACATAGAAAATGCAACTACTATCAAAGCAATGACTCAAACATCCCCTGTTGAGTCTCACATAGAAAATGCAAAAGCAGCAGCAAAGTCACTTAGTTCCTTACTTAAATCAGGCTTGTGGGATGATATTAACCTGTTAGAAGTGATTCTAGCTATAATTGTAGCATCACTACTTTTGGATGTTGTAAGATGTTGTGATGAAATTGTTCAATCTGTGAATGAACTAGCCATAGTTGCAAAGTTTCAAAGTGAAAGAAGAAACGGAGCCTTATATGGTTGTCACAGTTAGAGTAGGAATTGCAATGGGACAGTTCGGGTCAAAACGACCCAAACCGACTCACGGGGCAAAAAAATCGGTAGGATTTGGATCTTTCGGGTTCGTATTTGGGTCAGGTTATAACCACGGGTCAAAAACACGACCTGTTGACCCGTTGATCTTTTCTCTCTCTCTCTATCTTCTCTTCTTCTTCTTCTTCTTTCTTCGAGAGCCCTAACTAGTTTTGTTTTATGTTTATGCTTAAACCCCTGAATTAGTTAAGAAGGCATGAGATTGATTGTAATTTAAAACTAAAGAAAAACCCAGATCATAAGAAACCAATCTATTCATAATGATTAATCATAAGAAACACATATAGGACAGGACAAATATTGTTCTTTAAAACTCGTTATCAAGAGAGGGAGAGAAGCAGATTAATTAATTAACATAGTTAATTACTCCCAAATCTTTTATATGTGTAAATCGAAATCGAAATCACCTACTCGATCCTTGAGGCTATCTTAGCTATGATTAGTAAAAAACACGCGATTCGAAGATGATTAATCATCCCCCAGAAACCCACCACATAACAAAACCCAAATCCGAAAAGGAATTAAAAAAAAAAACTCAGCAAGCAGCACCATCTACTAGAAATGAAACATACAATAAAAAATGAATAATATAATTATTAATTACGAATAGAGGCATCAATTGAAGATATCATTAATTTACCAGTTACATGCATTACCTGGAAGCCTTGCGATGGCGGTGGCAACGACGGGAAGCAGGAGCCTGGCGATGGCGGAGCTACACTGCTGCAAAGGTAAACGACGGGCTCAAGGGACACGGGCAGAGGAAAATGGATTGTGATTTCATACTGTAATCTAGATGTGATTTCAAATGGGTACGATGAATATTATACCGACCCGTATCTACCCCGATTTGAACCGCCCCGTTATGGCTCAAACGATTTGTACCTGCAGGGCCCCGACTTGATGAGTAAAATTGTCATCTTTAAGTTAGAGAGAAAGAAATTAATTGTGGAAACAATTGATCATTAAGTGTAAATATGTAATATGTTACTAACATATGATGATAGTAAACATAACATTAATGTACCCTCTTAATTATTTTAAAGTGGGTATATTTATTTAGAGTTAGAATATAATGAAAAGCTTGAAAGAATAATACTTATCCTCAACTCATAATCTGTATTAAAAAAAAAAGAGTTATATGCTGTCATGACCCCTTATTTATTAAAAATCTGATATGACCCCCTCCACTTGATTTTTTTACATATTATGACAAAAATGCCTTTAATAACCCCTCAGTTGGACGACTGTCCAACTCACCTCAACAGAGTTGGACATGTGTCCAACTGAAAACCAGATGAGTATATTTTAGAGGACACATATGTCCACTCGTCGGAGCTCAGTTGGACGACTGTCCAACTGATGAAATTTTGACCGGCCGGCGACCCCACTCGCCGGAGCCGAGTTGGACACATGTCCAACTAGACTGCCCAGAATAACCCCTCAGTTGGACGTATGTCCAACTCATCTTAACAAAGTTGGACATGTGTCCAACTGAAAACCAGTGAGCTTATTTCAACAGAGTTGGATGTACGTCTAACTAAAAATCAGCGAGCTTATTTCAACAGAGTTGGACGTTATTTCAACAGAGTTAGACGTACGTCCAACTAAAAATCAGCGAGCTTATTTCAACAGAGTTGGACGCATGTCCAACTAAAAACCAGCGAGAAAAAAATTTAGATACCAGTGAGCTTAGACCAGTTCTACCATCTCATACATGATTCAAAATTTCAAAAATATAGAAATAGTAGTACATCAATAGCTCCAACATAAAATTTAATCAGATATGAGTTTTGAAATTTTTTATCTATAAAGCTAAAGTGTGAAACGCTTGATTCGATTTCTATCTGCAAATCAGAATCATTCACAAATCAATGTAACTTTGTTAGCCAAGAAAAAAGATTCGCATGTTCTTCAATAGCTTTATACGTGAAACCGCAAGCTTGAAAGTCGTCTTGTTGTATCACGGCAATAAAAAAAATCATCAATACAATCGTAAATTATAGTTCCTCCATGACTAGAAAGTATCATCGCATCAATATTATTTCTCCGGAAGCTAATCAAACTTTAGAAAGTTCTGAAATAAAGATAACAATGGAACTCCAAAATTTCAGAAAATCCCAAAGTTTGTTGAATACAAGAAAGAAAAGGAATAAAGGATGGAGAATTACCATTTAGCTGGCTTAAAGCTCTTGTGTAGCATTTCAAATCAAACTTGGAAGAGAAATCCAGATTCCTCAGAGTACCAAACTCCAATTTCGAAACCAAATATTTAAATTAGGGCTTCTCTGATCTCAAGTAACTGGAATATTATCGCAATAATTAATCGAACAAATAAGAAAGACGAGAAACTGGAATAAAATCGGAAAGGAAGGGGAAAAAAAATCACTGGGGGTAAATTTGGAATATATAAATTAGTGTCCATTTTAGATTAAAAACAACAAAAGGGGGTCATATGAGCCTATTTCCTAAAAAAAAAGTAAAAAAAAAAATCGTTAACTAAATCGGATTTGACCGTTCGATTTTAAAATTTTATTAACCAATTAATTTGATTCAGTTTTGTTAAAATAATATGTTCAGTTTAGTTTAGTTATTTTTTCCTAAAAATTGGACCAGACTGAACCGCAGACACCCCTAGAACTATCGGCAGCATAACGCCTCAGGTTTGGCGAGAGAGTAAACTAAAAACTATAAACGTAGAAATAAAACTTAATTAATATAAAAGGACATTGATAAAATACAACATTTAAGTTTTAATAAAAATCAACCAATAAAAAATCAGTCAATAAAAATTTTTAAACTCTAAATCATTTTCAAATAAAGAAATATAAAAAGTTACACCATTGGATAACTCCTTTATGTTCAGAGACGGGCTATTACGTGGGCTGTATCGGGCTTCAGCCCGAACAGCTTTTTTTTAAAAAAAAAATTAATAAATTTTAAAATATAAATATAATCTATTAATATTAATTCAAAACCTAATTCTAAATTAACTTTTCTATATTACTTTGCAAATCTGCAACTGCTACCTGCAACTCTGCACTGCTACCTACAACTCTGCACTGCTACCTACAACTCTACTATCTCTACAAATCTGGTACGCTGTTCATTGTTGTTTTTTTTTTAAATAAAATTATTATAATTATATATCTTTCATTAAAAATATTAAATATTTAAAATATTTATATTTTAATTTACACTTATATTAATAATTATGTATTATATATTCTTAAAAATTATAACTTTTAAACTTTTGATCTATAAATATTGTATAATTATAATTTAAGTGCTTATTTAAATATAAATTTATATGTATTTGGCACTCATTTTTTTAATAATAACTAACCATTATTTCATTAAATATATTATTTTTTCATTCTTTAAATTATTAATTAGAGTTCTTTATTTCAAAATATACATTATCTCATTGTTATATTAGAACATGAAATTTATTTTAAATTTTTATACTTATCAATTACTATTAATAGGTAAAAAAAAATGATTAGGCACATAACTTATTTGTTGATTATTTAATTCTTTAGTTATTTTAATTTTTTATTTGTTTGTTGTTAGGTGTTTGTAATTTTTAATTTATATATTTTAATTTACATTAAATACTTTTATCGTAGGTTATAATGGATAAATCTCACCAAAATTCTAAATCATTTAAAACTCTTCATTCATTCTTTAAGAAAATAGATGATCAACAATTAACCAAAAATACTTCTATTGAGGTTACCAATCAAAAAAGTAAGCGATCTCAAGAACCACTTGATGATAATGCACATATTTCAAAGTTCCAAAGAATTGATTTTCAAAAAATTGGTGTTCAATCTTTGGAACGTGATCCAGGTTTACGTAATCCAATATGGTCATATGATGTTAATATACAAGATGATATTCGAAGAGAATATATCAACATGGGACCATATCAACCCAAGTTGAGTGAATTTTCACCTACTCAATTTGGAAACCAACAACGTCGATTCCAATATTCTTGGCTTTCTCGATTTCCTTGGATGGAATACTCTTCAAACAAAGACAAAGCCTTTTGTTTTTCGTGTTTTCTTTTTGATATTAATCCACCAAAACATCCAACATTCACAGTTAATGGATTTGGAAATTAGAAAAGGGTAAATGATGGAAAATGTTCTTTTGTGAATCATGAAGGGGAATCACATCAAATGGCTATGAAAAAATGGGCTAATTTGAAAAATCCATCAAAACAAATTGATAAAGTGATAAATGCACAATCTTCGCAACAAATTTTGGATAATCGATTACAGCTCAAGACTTCAATAGAGACTGTCAAGTGGCTTGCAAAGCAAGCATGTGCATTTAGAGGGAATGATGAATCTAGTTCTTCAATTAATCGTGGTAATTTCATTGAGATGATAAAATTGATGGGATTAATGAATGAAAATGTTGCGAAAGACAGAAACGCATTTATACATGTATTTTTGGAGTTTGTACATACATGGATCTCAAAGTTGGATACACATGTGCTTTGGAGATTTGTCTCCTCATGTGACTATTCATGCTAAACTGTAAGTGCATGAGACGCGTATATAAGTAATAAGTATTTAAAGTTGAGTGTCGAATCCATAAAAAAAAAATATAACTTATAATTGAGTACCAATGGGACTTTTGGGATTACTATTTGAATAAAACAAAAACAACAATAAACTGCAACTAAATGCTAAACACTTCAATATGACACAAAATGCAACAAAGATATGTATGGGAGATAAAACCTATGAATCATTAATACTCTAATCTCCTAAACGTGTAAATCACTAAATTCCTCCTCAAGCAATTAACAACAAGTTATAGGATCAATTACTAAACTATGCATGAATTCCACTCTCAATTAAATTACATACAATATAATAACATAATCTAATTAAACTCTCATACCAATTAGATTAATCTATTATTCATAAAGAATGTCAATTATGGACCACATACATACGAATCATACCTCTTAGCCTAGAAATTATGCATGTTATTCAATAAAAACAAACAATAAGCCCTTTTCTCAAAGCTACCTACTCTCCTCTAAGATTAATTGATGATCAAGAAATTAATTAACAATCAAACTAAGATCAAATTTTTTTTAAATAAAAGGTTGTGGCTAATTGTTTTCAGTGGGTGCACCTGGACATCCCAACTAGGTTGGCACCTCCTTAGCACCTTCTTCATTAAACCAATCACCACTAATATTATTAAATATTGAGAAAATTACACATGCAAATAAAAATTCTCAACAAAATCTGTAATTAGGTTTGTTGTTAGCATCAGAATAAATAAAAGAGCTCGCGAAATGTGGAACATTCCACCACCAAGTCGCTGTACATAAACTAGGAGCCCTAGAAGCTAAGCTATCAGCTGCAGCATTACCTTCCCTATAAATATGTGAACAGTAAAACTCCATATGGGTAATTTTGTCTAAGCAATCCGTCCAAGCAGAATGCCACCTCCAAGGAACCGAAGAAGACCGGGTCTGAAAAAGAGAAACAACATATAGTGAGTCTGATTCCAACCAGAGACGCCTCCACTGAAATGTATATGCATACTTCACCGCATAAATTGCTGCCGCTAGTTCTGCTTCATAAGCATATGATATTCCAAGCGGAATACAGAAACAACCCTTAACAAAAGATCTTGAAGTTCTAAAAACACCCGCACAACCAGATAATCCTGGAGCTCCAAATGTTGCACCATCTGTATTGACCTTTATCCATCCCGATGGTGGAGCCTTCCAATTAACCTCTATAATATTTGGGGCCCTTCTTGGGATGCCTGATATTCGAAGCTGCCTAAGTACCTGTAAATCATCCACAGTGTTCTGCATGCAACCACTTTTTGAAAGACTCGCCTCGCGGATAAAACGCCATACTGTGGCCAAAGCCGATCTCAGAGTCGTCCTCTTATTGTTAAAACAATACTCATTTCTAGCAGTCCAAATCACCCAAATGACTGAAACAATTCCTGCTTTCCATAAGTTGGCGAGCTGTGATCCAAATTCCATTGCCATTGCGGTTTTCCATAGATTTAGGATCGAAGAGTCTGTACTTGGTCGTTTTCCAAAAAAGAAGCATATGAAGTCCCAAAGCGCACCTGCAAAATGATAACTTAAAAAGAGATGTGACAGAGTTTCTTCCTTGGAACCACATAATGAGCAACGGGAAGGAAGCGATTGTCCCCTCCTTTTTAATTGATAATCTGTTGGAAGTTTATTCTGAATAGCACGCCATAGCAAGATAGATCGTGAGGGCGGTATATAATGAGCCCATATGTTCTTACCCCAAATCTTCCGTTCTCCAACCACACGGAGTGAATCATAAGCTTCACTGGTTGTAACATCTCCCTTGATTGAGTGTGTCCAAACTCTGATATCCGAACCAAAGCCAATAACTGTTGATTGAATTTCTGAGGCAATATCTGGATAGGAGACTTTGAAAGATTGCGGCAAAATCCAACAATCTTCACGGATGTAGTCCCCCACTAGTGAATGTATTGGGGGGTCTATTGGAGGATTATCTACCCTATCTATTAGTGGAGTTCCTAACCAATTATCTGTCCAAAACTTAACTGTAGAATTCCTTGCAACTAACCACCTGGACTCTTCCAATAGGGTTAAATAGTGAGGTCGCAAACCAGGCCAGACTGATGAGTAGATATAATAGTTCCGTGGAGAGCCATTTTTTGTTAGATATCTGCTACGTAAGTAAAGCAGAGTGTTAGAGGTCCCTTTGATTACCCTCCATGCGAACTTTCTTAACATGGCCTCATTTTGGAGATGAATATCCCGTAAACCAAGACCTCCTTCATCAATTGGACGGCAACAGTCTTTCCAAGCCACTTGTATTTGTTTGATTGTATCAGTCTTTCCAGACCAAAAGAAATTGCGAATGCTTTTTGTTAGGTCCTGAAGGACCATTTTTGGCCATTTATATATCTGAAATGAGTGAAGAAGTGTACCCTGAATGATCGAAGAAATTAAGCAACGTCGTCCTGCCAAAGAAATGGTCAGCCCATTCCAGGCCTCGATTTTTGCACGTATTTTATCTGCTAAACTTTGAAACCAACACTTTTTTGGAGCCCCCTGGAAGAGATTGATGCCCAAGTAAGACAAGGATGATCTTCCAGTACGCATGCCAGATAAATTTCGAAGTGATGAAATGTTGTTCTGTGTAACACTTTTACCAAAATAGATAAAAGAGTTTTCTAAATTTACCATTTGACCAGAAAGGCGACTATACAAGGAAAAAGCTTCAGTTAGCACTTGAATGTTCGTCTCACTTGCACGGCAAAAAATAAGAAGATCATCTGCATATAAAAAGTGCGTTGGTGCATGGGTTCCTCTAGGTGAAGAGATTGGAGGTAAATGCCCTTTATCCACCAATTTTTGAAGATATCTGCTGAGGAAATCTTCAGCTATGCAAAATAATAATGGGGACCAAGGATCCCCCTGTCGGACACCTCTAGAACAAGAAAAATAGCCCCTAGGTGAACCATTAACTATAATTGAGATTCTTGCTGATGCGAATATATCTCTAATCCAACCTAGAAAAATGTCGTCGAAACCAAAGCATTTCATCACTTTTAAAATAAAATCCCAACGCATCGTGTCAAAAGCTTTGTGAATGTCAATTTTTAGAGCCATGTTACCTTTTCGGCTGGGAAGCTGCATAGCGTTAAAACATTCAGAAGCACCTGCTATGCAGTCGCCAATGTTACGGCCTGGAATGAATCCAAATTGATTTTGAGATAGAATACGAGCGCATATATGTCCTAATCTGCCAGCAATAATCTTTGTTATTAGCTTGTACATAAAATTGCCTAAAACAATAGGCCTATACTGATCAATAGAGCTTGCTTGTTGGTGTTTGGGTATAAGAATTAAGAAATTGGAGTTTAGTCCATGGTGTAATCGACCAGTTTTAAAATAATCTTTAACCGCTCGTACAATATCTGTACCGATAATATCCCAGCACTGCTGAAAAAATTTACCAGTAAACCCATCTGGTCCTGGTGCACTCATTGGATCCATTTCAAAAATTGTAGCTCGTATGTCTTCTGATGATGGTATACGTCGTAAACATTTATTGTCCACAGAGGTGACCAGCGATGGCACCGCTGACTCTATGGGAGCAAAATCTGTCATTCCACCTGTCTGACTTGAAAAAAGATTTTCATAGTAGTTCAAAATATGAGTCGCTATTACCTCTGGATCATTAGTTATTTCTCCATTAATATCCAGGTGTGTCAAAGGTTTTTGTGCTTTTAGACGACGAAGTATTGAGTGAAAAAAAGTGGAGTTTCGATTGCCACCTTTCAACCATTTTAGTCTGATTTTTTCTCTTAAAAAGATATCTTGTTGTCGCAACAATCTGTCTAAGTCAGCGTGAGCATCGGACTCCATTTGCAAAAGCTCTTCAGAGAAAGAATCATCATTATAACGCTGTTGAATGTCAGCAAGTGTATTTGTTGCAGTTGCAATATTTTGATTTAAATTACCAAAGACTGTTTTGTTCCAAGTTTTGAGGACCAGTTTAAGAGCCTTAAGTTTGCCAATAACAATACCCATAGCGCTAGCCTGGATAGGCACTGACCAAGTGGCACGCACTAAATCCATAAATTCAGGGTGTTCGAGCCACATACCATGAAATCTGAACGGTCTTGGACCACCATTCCGTGTTGTAGAAGCCGTGAGTAAAAGCGGATGGTGATCTGAACAGTGTCTAGGAAGGGTATGGCAAGAAACCGTAGACCAAGAGTCTAGAAAGGATTCTGAACACAACCCACGATCTAATCTTGATCGTATTTGAGAAAGTCCACCTTTACAGTAAGTGTAGAAGGCCCCTTTAGTGTCAATATCAACCAAGTTACAAGAAGAGATCATAGCACTAAAATCTTCTATAGAGGTATTGCTACGAGTTAAGCCAGTAGTTTCATGGGATCCAAGAACAGCATTAAAGTCTCCTATTACTAGCCAAGGGGCTTGGGTATCTGAAATCGTCCTTAGTGAGTCCCATAGGTCTCTTCTTCTAACATATGTTCCCTTACCATAAATAAATGTTAAAAGAAAGTTTTTTGAGTTTGCTGTGTAAGTGACCGTTATATGTTGTTGGTGTTGTATAACGATTGTTGTATCACTTGCCACTGCAGGAGCTGCAAAGAGCCAAAGTTTGCTAACCCTTGTGGAGTTTGATCCGATGAAGGTATAATCCAAATGTTGCCAAAAACGATCATGAATGGTTTTAGGATCAGACATAGGTTCTGCTATGCAAAGAAAGTCTGGTTTTTCCTTTTTGCAAAAACTTCGTAGGGTATTTCGTGTGTTCTTATTGGAAATACCTCTACAGTTCTAGTAAAGTACTATCATGTTGAGTTACTATCAGAGTCCCCTATAAAGGGTGTATATCTCATAGGTTGGAAACGTGGACTAGCTGATCGAGCACGACGATTTTTGCCAGTTACAATTTGCCAACCTAAATCTTCCTTATCTTTGGTATACTGTTGTTTCATTTTCTGCATACGCTCACTGAGGTCGGCTACGGAGACTGAAGAAGAAGGTGGGAGGGAAAGAGCAGGCAAGTTGGGTCTCGATTTAGCAAGAGGGGGTAGGAATCCAATGTTAGGGATGTCTATAGTACCAGATGTGTTTACAGTAGATCCTGTTGGAATAGTTAAAACTGCTGCATTTGCAGTTAAATTTGTGGAGGACGTAGTGGCTAGGTCCGTGGATTTGGCAATATTTATTAAAGGAGTAGTAGAAGTGGTTGATGTGACTGCTTCTTTAGGTGGTATGTTTACTGTAGGAAGAGATGGAGTAGTGATATTTGTGTCAATAGTATGAAGAGCAGCAAAAGCATTGCTTACCATAACTGTATTGACAGTTGAAGTGACCTTAGGCCTATAAATTTGTTTCTGTCGTGAGTGTACTTGAGACCTATTTGTTTGTGTCTCGTTGTTTTTTTCTGCAGTGACATTAACATTTTTTCTACATTTAAAAGCTGCATGTCCCACTGATGAACAAAGGTTACAAAAGTCTGGCACATTTTCATAAAACAGATCCACAAAAATCTTAAGTGACTCAACTTCCACCATTACCTGTTCCTCAAGCTTGCGTGCCAGATCGATATCAATTAAAATTCTAGCAAATTGACCTAACTCGCCATTGAGTGTAGCGTTGTCAATTTTTAGTGGGACCCCAATGGCTCTTGCAATTTGTGCAAGAATTTGTTTGTCCCAGAATTCCCATGGTAAATTATAAAAACGAACCCAAACTTGAGCATTTGTAGATTTTTGAGTGTGTGGGTTAAAGTTGGGTGTCCATGGTTGAACACGAAAGATGCCTGGCTTAACATTGATCGGGGCATTAGCCTTAACTTTGTTCTGATCCTCCGGGGAGTGCAACAATATATGATAGAAACCACGGCCCAGGGCGATAAGTTTCCAGTTTGACGATAAGTTCCAGATTGTGTTGAGTCGGGTTTTAGATCACCCTGACTCCAGGGTTTGTCTCCTTTAGAGAGGATTAATCTGCCAATTAATGAGAACTTGCAGAGATTCAAACGATTTTGATAAATTTTTGGATCTAAAGTAACACATGCAATGTCTCCATTTTTTGTTGGGTTCGGTGTCACACCTGACTCAATAAAAATGTTCGTGGAGTTTTTGTCGGAAGATTGAACATTGCTATTGGTCTTTGAAAGGGGTATTTCATACGGTTCAATAACTAGATTTGAGATGTTATCACAAATAACCTGTGCATAACTTTTTTGTGATTTGTTATGTGTGGGCGGAAGGGATGATTTCTTAAACATTGTTGAATGACTAGGATAATTGTCAGAGGGAGTAATACCCACATTTTGTTGATTTATAGGATTTGTCATAATAGCAAATTCTTAAACACAACAGACAACAGGTTATAAATATTAAATCCAATAAATGCAACCTATAGTTAAAATCATATCCAAATCACAAAGGACACAGCACAACAAAAACCTGGGTGGTAGCCAATACGCGTTGGCCAAGGACACAGCACAACAAAAAACCCGAGTGGACTGCACAACAGAGTGTTGAAATGATCTGCACAGCAAAAAGCAGAGTGGTCTGTGTTGGCTTGTGGGTGGGCAGATCTGTGATCGCGATGGAGCTCAGCTGGCGATGGAGGCTTGTGGCTGGTCAGATGTAGATCAAATTTCGATGGTGGCTTGTGGCTCAGATGGCGATGGGTGGTATGGCGATGGATGGAGATCAGATGACGATGGGTGGTATGGCGATGGTGAGATGGAGCTCAGATAGCGATAGCTGTGCAGCAGATGGAGTTCAGATGGCGCTGGCTGTGGACAGTTCGCGATGGCGCTCAGTTCGCGATGATGGAGCTTGGGCGATGGTGCTCAGTTCGCGATGATGGAGCTTGGGCGATGGTGCTCAGTTCCTCACAGAAAAAACGGTGGTGCTCAGTTCAAACGATCAAAACAGTGGTGAATAATCCAAGAACGATGGTGTTCTGTTTCCAAGATCAAATAATATAACTATAAATTGCAATTACAAGAAAGAAATAAAATATATCAACACATGTTAGAAAATTGGGTTTATAAGACCACTAGATTAAGGGAAATTAGTTGCTTATGTTATTGATAAAATCCAAAGTGTTCATGGAGGAAAACATTACAAAAGACTAAAGAAACAGTAAAAGAAAGATTTACAATCAATCTCCACTCGAATCTTTACTAAGGTTGTGTATTTTTCACTTGTATGCTTGATCCTTGCTCTTGAGTCCCTCAAAATCTCTGCTAGAAATTATGCCTCTGAATATACAAATATTTATTTTTAAATAAAATATAATTAATAGAATTAAAGATTAAGTTAATTGTAGACACCAGGCCTTAAGCATTATATATATTATCAATACATAGAGAGGTACATAGCTGGCTCATTCTTTCTTGTCAATCCCATGTGACATATTATAGATGCCTTTTCCCTAAAGAAAGTGCATAAAACATGTATCATACTTTGTACTTGTTATAACAAATAGGCAATAAAATGAGAGAGTCCTCTTATCATAAAAAGTTAGAAATTAAGAATAAATATTAATTGAAACTTACAATTAAATAGAGTGATGAAATAGTCAAAGCAAGTGGAATGGCAACGGATGTGATCTTATCATAAGGTCCTTTAAGTTATGTGGGTTTCTTGATGCTTTGAAAATATTTTTGCCTCTCTATCAGCTTCTCACGGGGTCTGAAGGGTGCTTCTGTTTCTGACATCTTACCTATGAATTGGACATCCAATAAAATATGCAAATAAATAAAACATTTTAATTTATGAATGATCAAGTTGTTTAATTAACTTTTTTTTTTTTTTATTTTCTAAAAAAATATGTTTTTATTCCTTGCAATTAAACTATAAACCTTCATTTTATTTTATGATAAAAATAATTGACAATTAAATCCAAATTTTACTCCAAATTGTTGAAGAATGAGATCAGTCGCAATGAGTTTCTCTATCCTTTGCCTTGGATTAATCGGTTTTACTTCTCAATGGGGGAAACGGAAGGAATAATATTCAATAGTGTCATATTGATGGGGGTGGAAGCATGGCGAAGCTTCCCTTTAAAAAAAAAAAAAATTAATTTTATATATATATATATATATATTTAAATAAATATATTATTTATATTAATATATTGTGTCTAATTTTTATGTACGTATTTTGATATATATTAAAAATATTTAATAAATATGTGAATAAAAAATGACATAAATATAAATAAAATTGTTAAATACATACTTATTTTTCATGAATTTAGTAACTATTAATAACATAAATAAAATTATAATAATATATTACGTGAAAATTTTCTTAATGTGATAATTCAAAAAAAAAAAATTAAATATTTAACTTTTGACTCAATATTATAAAAATAATATTAAAAAGATAAGTATATGATAAGCTTCATACTAAAACTTTCAAATTTTTAAATTTTTCATATTTATTAACTCAAATTTTAACTTTATCTAATATTATATTATTTTAACATTTTATTTTAATAATCTATTATTTTTAGAATTTATTTATATGAAAATTCTATTATTTTTATTTTTATTAATCAGTCTTATATTATTTATCAACATATATTTTTAAAAATATTCTTAAGCTTAAAATTCTAAATCAGATTTTACTTTTTACATTTTCATATATTTCTTTTAGTTTTAGTTTTAACAAGTATAAATTTTAATAGAGCATCTCATTTATTTAGACTTTTTAGTTAATAAATTTATTTTATATTTAAATGATATTAAAGCTTATTATATTTTTATTTAATTTTTGTTATAAGTTAATTATAATGTGTTAATTCTATATTCAACTTTATTATAATATGACATAAAAAATTCAATATTAAAATGAGTATAAGTTAATTGTACATTATAATATAGTTTTTATTTATTAATATTTTAATAAAAAATTTTACTTTATATAAAAATATTAAATTTCAGCCTCTAAAATATATTTTGTGGAAATAGTTTTTGTGTGATCGATCAATATATACGATGAATAATAGAGGCTTGTGAGTTGACGAAGTATTGAAAATGGCTATTTTTTTTTTTTTTTAGGACTGGACTCTAAGCGATTATGATTTAAGCCCATGGATACAATACAAGTTGTTTGGGGTAGAAAAGATAGGAAAGTAGGAGATAAAATATTATTAGGTACAGATAGGAAAGTAGGAGAGAAAATAAAAATAATAAAAATTTTGATGAATTGAAAAAGTACGATACTAGTTCAAAAAAATGAATAAGACAATTATAAATTAATTAATAATAATTTAAATAATTAAATAATAAAACACTAAACCCAAACTTAACAAAGATCAAATATAGTAATAATCATGAATCACTACACACTGATCCAAATTATTAAGAGAACAAAAGGTTAGAGCTTACAAAAAAATCAAGGGCACTTGGTCTTGGCCGGCGAAGAGCGATATAGGGCGCAGATAATAACATTTGTTGTTGATATATATTGATATGAGAAGAACACACTAGAAAGATGAAGCTTTGAAAGTGATCACTTCATGAACTTTCTAGTAGACCAATATTATAGTTTGTAGTAGCTAGTTTCTCACACTATGGCATCCTCATCTACTCTAGAGGTTTCTAAAATATTCCACTTGCAAATTCTTCTTTTTTTTCTCCCTTCACAGTCAAACTTCCGAAAGGCCTCTATGCTATTGATAATTTTAGTTTGTTGAAATCAGCTTCGTATACTCGCTGCTATTGATCTCAATCGTTGTATCCTAGAAGGAAAACGTTCATAAAAGATGGAACTTCATATGCAAAAAGCAATAGCAATAAGGAACACCGTTACACATGGTATAACAAGTCCATAGATTCAATATTTCAATCAAATGCTTTAAAAAAAAAAAAAAAAAAATTGATTATACACCCACACACACCTACATTATACAAATTCGGACTTGTGTCGTCCCAATAGCCACTTGTAGCATATGTCACCACACTATAAAGCATATTTCAATCAAATGTTGAGATAGGACAACAGTCGGTATAAAGAAAACAGACTTCAGGTAAGTATAAAGTTTACAATATTTAGTATTCTACCCATAGCTTCTATAGAATATGCTTGGGCAGAAATTCTAAGTATAATGATGAATCCTGTTTCTCTATCTCTCTCTTGCTACGCTCAAATGGATGTAAAATATAAATTTTGTGGCTGAGGCAAGCTGATTACTTTTGGGTATAAATAGACAACTGATAAGCTAAGTATGTAGATAGTATTAACTCTCAATCAATATCAACCTATCCCAACTGAATTGATGATAGGACAGAGTATGTAGGGAAATGCACAGAGCTAAATTCTACTAACAGTTATTTCTAAAAGGCGCACTATAAACTATATTTTCAGTTAAAACAAGGATGTAAACATTTACACCAGAAGATGCATTGCTCTTGTTTGCCAAAGACAAGATTGTGTTAAAACAACTGAAAATCTGCATGCTCTTTTGTATCTTCCAGCTCAGGCTTTATTCCCTCCTGATTCTGCAAACCATTGGACGCACCAGTCCCAACTACATCACCAAAAATTGGCAGCTCTGGTGGTACTGCACACCGTATCAATGCCCAGTTTAGTCCTTCAAAGAAAGAATGTTGCTTGATTTCTACGGCTCCTTTGACTGATCCTAGACGATTTTCAGGCTCCTTTATCAAAAGACCTCTGATTAAATCTCTCGCATAAAAACTAACCATCGGGCTAGTTGGAAACTTGAGACTCTTTGACACAACATTTGCTAGTGTATCCTCATTTCCTGAACCCTTGAAAGGAGTCTTACCATACAGTAACTCAAACAAAAAGATGCCAAATGTCCACCAATCAACAGAACTCCCATGACCCTCTCCCTTAATAATCTCGGGAGCAAGGTATTCATGGGTTCCAACAAAAGAATTAGATCGGGCACTGGTTGGTTCTACTACTACTTGTGGTAGTGGACCAAGCTGGGTAGCAAGCTCAGATTTTATTTTCTGAGAATTTGATGCAGCAGATAAAACTCTAGGAGTGAAGCATGAAACCTGCCAGGATGGTTGAAGGCAGAAAGGGTCAATGCAGCTGGATTCAGTGCACGAGCTTGAAGTTTTCTTTGCAGGTTCAGTGACTGGTGATGATGGTTTAAGGAGCATTGGACTGACATTGCATCTCAATGACAAATCAAAATCTGAGAGCATGATGTGGCCATCTTCTCGGACTAGAATATTTTCAGGCTTCAAGTCTCGATATACAACTCCCAGCATGTGTAAATACTCCAGGGCAAGAAGGACCTCAGCAACATAGAACCTGTAATGAAGTCACCAAAAATTAGTCTAAGACTATTAAGGACTGGGTAAAGACATGCTTAGGGATATTTGTGACACAGAATACTAGTTTCCTTTTCATTTTATTTCTTTCCCAGCCTAATTTCCGATTTGTACATTCTGCCATTTAATTCTGAGTATCATAACTAGCTCTCAATAATAGTTATATTGAACTACAACCAAATCGAGTATTAAACATATAATACTTCAGTCAAAGTTGATTGTCTAGCTACACACCTATATCTATGCTAACTGGTTAAAAGAGGACTCAACAATGGGAGAAATAAATGCACCTTAAGGAAGAGAGAATTACAATGCTGGTGCATAAGCATTAACCCATAACAATTTCAGAAATGGAAATAAAAAAGGTAAAGATATCCACTGGACCTTAGAAAGAGAAGCTACCTGGCTGCTTGTTCAGAGAAACTCTTGGTGGGTTGCTTTTGGCGCAAAACATGCAAATCGCCACCTGGACAATACTCCATTACCAAGCACATGAGTTTATCTGAGACAAAATGAGCATATAATGTAGGGAGAAAAGGATGATCAAGCATTTCCAGAATCTCTCTTTCAGTTTCTGCCCTGAGAAGTTTTCTATTAGTTGCCAAAAACTCATTGTCCATCACTTTTAAAGCAAATAAGCATTTTGTACTGCTTAACTCCGCAAGATAAACAGTCCCAATATCTCCACATCCAAGTCTCCTTAGAAGTTTAAAGTGCCTCATGCACAAGCTTCCGTGCTGCTTTTGAACATTATGGATGGCCTCCCATCTCAAATCTCTTGACATGTGAGGTCTCTTACCACTACGACTAGACCTGCTAACATTGCTCTCATCACTAGTACCTGTGCAGCTGCTATAGTCACCAATGCTACTTTTTGAGCTTTGTGAGAAATCCCCCTTTTCCCTTGATCTGTTATCAGTTTTACTAAAGACTAAATTAGTTCTGTTGCTGGAACTTGAACTGGATTCAAGTTTGTTCCTATCCATGTCCAAAGTACCTGAATCTACTTCAGTACTAAGACCTGAACGCCCAGACATGGGGGATATTTTCTCACTTTGCTCCCTTCCAGACTTTGAAGTGCATTTCTCTCTCGTGTTCTCCAAATTACGTTGAGCAGGGTTTAAATTATTATTAACATCTCTGTCATTTGAATCAGTGCTACAAGATGCACAAGGAGAATCCTGCTTTACTTCTTTCTTAGCACAGTTTTTGCTCCTAAATAATGGCTTGACCAAGGTAGGACTCCTCCTAAAGGATTTGCTTGCCCTACTATTACTGCTGGAGCCAGATAGAAAAGAAGCTAATTGCAACTTTCCTTTCCACCCCTTATTTGATTCTGTAGAATTATTTGGTACCTCAGTTGAAGTGGATGCAACTTCATCCGACTGTACGCTTTTCTTGCAAGCATGATTGATAGGGGTAGAATCTGAAGACTCTAGTTTCCTAACCTCTGCATTTATGTCACCCTCAACTTCTATAGGCAAATGAACATTTATATCTTGTTGCAATGTACTAGTCATCATTTTATCTTCAATCATTGCATCAGCCAAATCAGTAGAAGGTTGTGCAGCAGTTTGTGACAATTCTTCTTCGGGAATATTCTTAGAACCAGATATCTTATCAGAAAATTTTGAAGTATCTGGAACTAGAGAGATCTCTACTAAATTCCCTTTACCATTTATAGGAATTCCAGATCCATTAGCCTCAGCCACTACTGCCCTATACAACCTTTTAATGGTTCCAGCTTCTAATAGCTCTGGTGTACCAGCTGGCTTTAATGATCGCTTCAGAGCAGCCATCTCTGATGCCTGAGATATACATAATCCTCTTAGTGCTTGCTTCAAACTTACAGGGCCCGAAATTCCAATTCCTGATACATATGATGAACCAGCTTTCATTGGCCTTTTCATAGCACTTTTTCGCATGGGGTCTTTAGCAACTTCATGTGATAAACGAGAACTTCTGGCTGAATTTCTAATCTCAATTGCCTGAAAGAGGCTATTAATATCATCCTCTATGGAATACTTCTTTTCTGATGTAGACTGATTTCCAGCTCTGTCATCCATTCCTAACTCAGAATCTACTAGTTCGCTTGACTCCATAATTTCATGAGTACCAGATAATGTTCCCATCTTACTGTATCAATCAAACTACATCAATAATCTAAAAACAAGCTGACAAACTTGTACTAACCCATTTCTGAAGAAGCATCACCATCAAGATATAAAAGGACAGAAGTAAGTGAAAACACCGGATATCCTTTGAACTTCCTTTAACCATATTATTTGTAGATTAGGATGGCCCGTTAAGATCCCATTACCAATTTCATAATATAGCATCCAAATGCTGCTATGAGTACTGCAATTTCAGTAAAAAAGAAGTCAAAATATATCTCAATTGTGGGACATGAGTTCATCATACACTACAAGTCTCAACTACAAACTGCATATATCTAAAATTATTGTACAAAGAACTAAATGAGAAAATAGGACAAGGAGAATTTCAAATATGCTTGATCTAAAAGCCAACAAGGAGTTCATTTACTTATCATATGTATAAACTAAAGGATAGAATTAGAACTGAAAGGATCCTCAACAAAATATCGTGCCCATTTAGCTAGACTATGTGCAATTACATTTGTATTTCTGGGGACTACCATGCTAAATAGAAGATAAACATGACAGCTGACAGCTGACAGCTTTTTCTAAAAATCGTTCATTCCCCTAGTTCACCAATTATTTTCATTTCCCAAGTGCATAAAAAAAGGCATCAAATTCATTCCATACAAGAGTATTTTTTCTTTTTTCTACACTATGGAAGTAACTTCCTTAGGGAGATAGACACAAGCATTAGACGCATAGAAGTGAGAAAATTTGGTCAAACCCAGCAATACAGGTAGATCAAAGGTGTGTACTCTCGTAGGGAGTACCTTCAGTACTACGGGAGTATAGGAAAAAAATGATATTCAAACCATAATTAGGGTAGCTTCCCAGATTTGGAAAGGCACAAGAGAGAGACCAATTTAACCATTCCTTAGTCTCACATATCATATCAGGAATCGGGATTATACAACTTTTTTCAAACTTTAAAGGCTAAGGTTCTTCCACTTTTTGCAAAAGCAGGCATAAACATCAAACAAGCGCAATCCTGCTTTTATAGTTTGAACACAGCATACTTTGAATCATATTCCACATATCCAAAAGTTTCCAACAAGCTAATGAAACCTCATGACTCAAGCATAATTTCAAAATCAGTTGGACCATCATTGATTCCATAAATAAGCCTATATTCACAGATTTAGAAACATGATAAAATAAAGATGAATATCATAAGCCAAAAAAGGGAAAAAGAACAGAAACCTCAGTTCATCTAACCGTTAAAAGAACCACATGTCTTTGTCTATATTCCGATCAAACTTAATTTAAGAAAAGGAGAAAAACTAATTAAATGAAGCCTAATTCACATTGTAAAGAAGAGAAAAAAGAAAATCCAAAGATCAAACGACGTTTATTGCCGAATTAATCAATGTAACACAAAAGTTAAAACCATAGAAAATCAACAAAATGGAAACTAACCAGGTAGATAAAGATCGCTGGGCTTGGATTCAGAAACGCAAACTTTTTGCAATAACTTTGGAACTATTTTGCTTTCTTTTCTCCCAAAAATAAAAGGCAATTAAGGAGGTAAGAAATTAATTAGGGTTTTTAAGTGAGGAACAGTAGAAGATTACTGTATATAAAATTATACTTATTTATATTTTCATTTGGTTTGAGGAAAGATGGGTTGAGGACACGAGAAGAGCAGTGGGAAGTTGGGTCTTGAGTGAATGAAGAGAGAGAGAGGAGGGAAAAGGTTCGAAATGCAAATCACGAGAAGTATCGGTTTCTCAGACACAACAACAGAACACACACACCTGAGTTTTCTGCAGTAACTACACTGTTTTTTTCTCTCCCATTGAAAATGGCGGAAAAGATTATAAATAAATTATTATTTTCGCTCTATTTCTTAAATGAAAATTATGTTATTAAAAATTTTAAAAAAATATTATAAATAACAACCTTAAAAATTATAATAAAAAAAACAGTCAACAATATTAAATGATACCTAACTTCCTATATAACCTAATTTTGATGTTAATCAATTTTAACTAAGAGTTCAATATATAATAATTGGATTAAATTTTTTTTAATAAAAATATATTAATTAATATAAGAATTGTAACTTTTGTGCTTATAAATTTTATGAGGTATTATAGCTATTGTTTTTATTAAAAATATTGTATCAAATCTTAGTCATGCTAAGTTATAATTAAGTAAAATTTTTAAGATAAATATATTTTTTATGATAGTAAAAAATTTATTCATTAAAATTGTAGTATATTAAAGAATTTAATTATATGATAAAAAATAAAAATTTACATATATTAATGTACTAGCATCCTTTTCAATATTTTGATAATAGCATTGGCAACAATTGCATCTTTTATGGGCATCCATTTCATTGCATGAATTGCTCTTAACTATATTTTAATTTCTTAAATCAAGTTACTTGTGTTTATATTTTGGCTTGGATTCTAAGTAACAACATGCACACGGTTCTAACAAAAAAAAATTTTAAAAAAAAAAAAAAAAAACTTTAAAAACCTAGATTTAAGTCAAGATTAAAAAATAGGCCGGAAGGAAAATATTAATAAAAAATATGTTAAAAATCATAATAAATTAAATTTATGCAATAAATAAATTCACTCAAATTAATATTTAGGCGTACGTTGTGATAATTTTATTAAAAATGAGATGACTGGCACTGGCAGGTTGTTACAGCAAATTCCCTCCAACCTTATTGGGAATTTAAAAATATTTGTAATATAATTTAGAGTTTAAAAATACTTCTTATAATATAATTTAAAAAATAAAGATACTTAAATTATATTATTTAATTAATTAAAATATAAATAATATTATTTAATTTTTTAATTTAAAAAAATAAGTCAACAAAATACATGATTTTAATAATTTTTAAATTAAAATATTTTTTAAAATTAATATTTTAATATCAAAAATATTAAAATGATATAATATGTTCTTAATTGGTTTTTAAAAAATAATATTTTAATTAAAAAATTATTAAAATTATGTATTTTGTCCTAAATTGACCAATTTTTTTAAAACTAAAGAACCAAATAACACCACTTATAATCGAAAAGACCAAATAAGACAAATAACCTAATTTAAGGGATCTCTTTGACATTTTTCTATATAATTTATGTTATATTTACTACTCATGTATTATAGATTTAAAAAAGAAATCTCAATAAATTTCTGTGACTAAAATTAAATTGAAAAAATCTTATGTTTAAAACATATCTAATCTATCTTATGTAAGTAAGAACAAACCTTGATAACATATTACAAAATTATTATTTTTTTTTTCAAATTTTGTTATAAAAATTAAAATTATACATAATTATAGAGATAGAAATTGGAGAGGTATTCTGTTTACTAGTAAAACTACGACTCATATTTTTTTTTTTTTCATTGTTCAATTTACTATTTTATTCTTTTAAATTTGTTCCATTTATTTAATTTGTTAACTTTAATTACTAGCATAGTGGACGCATAAATAATAAATTAAAAAATGCACACCTCATATGCAAATAAGAAAATTTTAAGGCCCTTATGATCTTTCCATTGTTAGGTGTTATTTTTATATTAAAAAAAAAATCACATGATAAATACATAGGTGCTTTCAATTGTAGTAGCAATTTTCAATATTTAGGGCTGTAAAATGGAATTTGGATACTCTACTTATTCTTTTTTTTTTTTTTTATCAAATCAAAGTTATATATTTTCGATCTAAGAATTAAATATTATTTTTAATTAATAATTTCAATTTTACTACATGTATTGGATGTAAAATGAATGATTGAGATTTAAAAACAAGCACAAACAAATAAAAAAATAAGTAGATGATTGTAATTCTGTAAAATGAGATCAAAATGATGCAAATAGCTTATAATGTGCTTGGATTATACACATGTATATTTTTCTAACTTGTGCATTAATTCTCTTAAACACAAGTTAGCAAAATTAGGTAAATTAATGAGATAAATTTAAAAGAAAAAGGCAATAAATTGAAATATTAAATTACAATCTAAGTAATAATTCTAGTACTTAAAGTAACCTTACCTTTTAGTAATTTTGACTAAATGATTCCATATAATCCAACTTTGTAATGATCTTAGGTTAAAAGTTAAAAACCGATGAAAACTTACCTTTCAAAGTTAAGAGACTATATATTGGAACAACCCATGAATTCTAAAATATTTGAAAATTATATTGAAATGACCAATTCACCCTCAAATATTCTAACACATTCTAGACCTCCCACTTAAAAAAAAATTCCCCACAAAAAACTTTTCTTCCTAAACTTCCATATATCCCTATTTCTACCACCTGCTACCCACCCACAAGCCTAATATATATATATATATATATATATATATATATATATATATATATTTTTTTTTTTTTTCCAATTTCTAGTACTCAAAATGGAAGGAAAATATATATTTTTTTTAAAAAAATACAAACGAATAAGAAAGTCCCAAAGAAAATAGAGTAAAAATGTAGCAATAACTTTTTTTAATAAATGGCATACATATTCAATACAGCCTACTAAACATACTAATAAGAACAAAAAGGAGTGACATACATGTTCCTTCTAATTTTTTACTCTATTTTCTTCCATATAAATATATATATATATATATATATATATATATATATATATATATATATAATATATATATATATATATATATTTTTACTCTATTTTCTTCCATATAAATATATATATATATATATATATATATATATATATATATATAAGGATGTGATCCGGTGAGCACCATAGAAAAAAATTAGTCTTATTTTAAAAATTAGTATAAAAAACTAACAAATTATATAATGTCAACCATAATAATAAAATATATACCATAAAATGTTAAAATTAAAATTAAACCATAAAAATTAAACCGAAAGGTTAGTTATATTAGCATGATTTAAACAAGTGACTGTTTTTACCACTATTTGCTCACTATTTGCTCACTTGATATATATTTCATTTTTAGCATTAGAAGTTGTTGAAATAAAAATGTTAGGGCTTGTGGATTGATGATATGTAGTGGAAGAGAGGAATATCCTTATAAAAAGAGAAGTTTTAATTGAGCGGTAAATTCTTTAAATGGAATGTATAGTGTGAGTTGGGATGCTTGAGGGTAAATTGGTCATATCAATCTAATTTTAATTGATTTGTAAATATTCTAAAATTAACTGGGTGTCCAAGTAAAAATGAGGATATTTCTACAATCTCTCAATAACAAAATGAAAGACGTCCGAGCTTGCTTATAAGTATTAATTCTACTTTTGGTGAAATATTCAAATTTCAAACCTCTCACGAGGAGGGTGGAATTAAAGGAATCCCAAGTTCACAGTTTATTTTATAGTGGGCCGAGGCCAAAGTTAAAAAATTAAAATTTAAAACAAAATAAATTAATTAATTAATTAAATTGTTAGTAATTTATTCATAGTGGAAGACTTAAGTTTTGTGAATTTAAATTCGTTAATGACTAGTAGGTGCTTAGCATGTAAGTATGCAAACAAATATAAGTTCTTTTTGAAGTATCCAAGTTTTACGTATATATCATACTTAATAGTCACTACTTTAATAATATAGCTTGAAATGACATAAATAAACAAACAAACAAAAACTTAAAATTATGTTAATATAATTATAATAGTATTTAGGATATTGTGTTTGTGTTAATTATAAAGTACTTTATGACAAATAAATTTATATTTTATAAGATATATATATTTAAAATTATATATATATTTAAATTTATTTGGTAAATAAATGTAAGATGCTTTTAAAATGTAAAAGATTATACTAGATGTTTTATTTTTATTTATTTATATATAGTAATAATAATTTTATTAGCCATATATCTTATTTTGTCATCAAAAATGTAAAAAATTGTATACTAAAAGAAAATTTTATCGAGCTAAAGGAGGTTATATATGGTGTGTTGTTTCAACCCATTTATGAATATGTTATATTCGTATTTGACCCTTGGTGTTTACTTGTTTGTCAACCAAACAATTAATCTTGTGTTGTATCATTTCGTCTTTGTGTCTTATTATCATGTTAATTAAAAATAAAGCAAAAAAAAATTATAACTCCTTAATTTTTATGATTCTATACTTTAGTTAATTTTTTAGAAAATAATTTAACATAACTTATTTTTACTAATTTTATTATAATCTGGCACATTATTTATAATTTTTATACATTTAAAAGTCATCTTAAAATAAAAATATTAAAAATATGCCATGGCAGATTTTCCTTTTTCTTTTTCTTTCAAATCTTTGACCCTTAACTTTTCAATTAAATTTTAAATTTAAAAATTAAGTTAAAATTTTATAATAGCAATCATTAAAATGAACTCTTTTTTTTTAATATGATTTAATCTTTAAACTTTTTAATTTTAACACATTTAGTAAGAGTGGCAAATCGTATTAAAAATTCATATTCATATCGTGTTACCGTATTAGTGTTACACATAGAAAAATATACTTTAAATTTTTTTCGTATTTTCTATACATAATAATAAAAACGAAAATTTTCTAGAAATCTTGAAATTTACTCTAAAACATCCCTCTAAATAATAAATATTTAAAAATATAATGAAAATATAACTTTACTCTTTTTATTAAAACTAATTAATACATCCCAAAACCTCACATCCAACCCTCCTAAAAAAAAAAAAAACTCTCTTCTTAACAAAATCTCATGCATCCCACTCTTTTTTTCCTCCTTCACCTCTCTACCTCCGTATTTATAACCACTCTTCAAAAACCATAATATTTTAAGCTCAAAATATTAAAAATAGAAGAAAGATATATCAAATATGTGAAAAAAAATGAAAATTTTTGGAGAAGAGGGAGAGAAAAAGAAGTTGAAATGGGCAAATTAATTTTTTTTTTTTTTGCAAATCACGCAAGAGTTGGGTAAACATTTATCGAACAAACATGATAAATTTGGTAAGTCTTATAGAACCTTTTATGCATGGTCGATAATTCCCACCTAACCAAACTTTGCTAATACTAGGTATATTCTGTAAGTATTACCGAATCTTATTAATATGTTTATTACTCTTTACTGAACTAACTTCATATATTCAGTAATGCCTACCGAACTTCTATGATATAAAAAAAATAATTCTAATTTTTTTAAAGGATTTAGCATACGAGTTACAATATAGACAAAGTATCAACCGTACTAATTTATTCGAGACCGATAGAATGAGACATCTTATATATTTTTAATAAATAGTACATATTACCTCATTCAAATATATTAATTTATACTATTTTATTATAAATATTTATTTAAAAAGAAGAATTGATATCATAGACGAAGTCTACTAGGACATGTAATGAAATGGTCATTGTGATGAAAAAGTCTGACACATGTTCAGATGTTAGGAACCCTATGATTGATTTTGCAAGTGAAAGAAGTAAGGACTTATCGTTCTAAAATAAAATCGAAAGATTTCATGGATAAAAAAGAGGATGAGAAGGAAAAGTAAATTGGAAAAAAAAATGTAACTTTTTGTTTTCTTTAAAAGAAAGGATGATAAAAAATAAGTTTCACTGGAAGTTGACAATTAGTTATAGTACACATAATCACTAATTGATACGATATTTTGAAGGTTATCCACATGTAGGAAAACTCACTAATGAATAGAAAAATTTGCTAATTAATATGATAAAGTGCAACGTTAGGCCCAAACACATTTTTGTATAGGATGAAATAACACAATGATCAAGTTGTAGTACAATAAAACATATATACAATGCTTGTCAAAAACATAGACTCAAAGAACAAGATGGAAGGTCAATTTTTCAATAGTTGATGCATTCATTGATCGTTCACAATTATATAAAGTGGCATAGAAGCAATGATGTTGATGAGATTATTACAGATCTATTTTTTGCTCATTCGTTTTCATTGATTTGTTAAGAGCAGTTCCTCATGTGATTATTATGGATTGTATCTACAAAACTAACAAGTATAAATTGTCACTTTTTGAGATTATTGGGGTTACTTCTACAAATATAATATTTTCTATTGCGTGTCCATATTTTGAATTTGAAAAGGAGAATAATTATAGCTGGAGATTTGAGACATTGAAATCTTTGATGGATGAAGGTATTATGCCTAATGTTATCTTAATAAATAGAGAGACAACTTTTATGAATGCAGTCACATAAATATTTCCTACATCTGCTTATCATCTTAGTAGATGGAATATATTCAAGAATATATTAGAAAATATAAAGAAATTATTCAAAAATAAGAACATATGAAAAAAAAATTTAACTATTTTCGGTATACTGTTGTATCATCTAAGACTACTATTGAATATGATTTGGACATAGAATATCTTAAGCTAAAGTTTTTTAATGTAAAGAATCAATTCATTATGTAAATAATATATAGCTCAATCCATACATACCAAACACAAATTTCAACTTAAACAGATTTACATATGCATTTAGGAAATTCAACAAAAAGCAAAAAGTGCACATGCTATGTAGAAACGACAATTGAAAACATCACAAGGGAACTTAGTGTCAAACTGGGATAACATTCACCAATTACTCGAGCTCTAACAAGAATATATTAAAGCTTCCTTTAAGATGAGCTTGACTACACTCTAATAGCATTTGAAGCCTAAGTGGCTATACAAAGAGTTAAGATGATGTGTTTCACGTACGGCACTATAAATTATTTTCAATGAATTTGAGATAGCAAATCAAGTCTCATTTGATGTTATAACTTGTGGTTGTGCAAAGCTTCAAACTCATGGACTACCATGTGCTAATGTCATTGACTAATACAAATGATTAAGACGTCCTATTTAGTTGTCTTTACTTCATACTCATTGAAAGAAGCTCAGTTTTGCACTCACGTCACAAGATGCTAAATTAGATTTGGATTGCAACTATTTGTATGAGAAGTTTAAGAAACACTTCCACAATAGTGACAAGAATGTAAAAATTTAGATGTACAGGGCTTTCAATCTCTTAGTGGATCCAAGTACAACTAATTTAGATGAGTTACTAGTGAAACAAGCTCACTGAGGTCATTCTACTAAGGCTGAATGTTCCACACAATGAGGTTATTTAGGTTTTGAGTATGCATTAGCTGAGAAGGCACTTGATACATGTATGCATGGTTCTCAAATAATTGTGTCTTTTAATTGGGCACAATTCATAAATAAATAAACAAACGAAAAGAAAAGAAAAGAAAAGAAAGAAAGCTACCAATGAGAGGAGCTCAACCAAATCTATCTATTGCATCATATCAACTAGCTGTCTCAACTGTCGGTACAAATAAGCCAATACAGCTGCATCCCAAGCATACTCATTTAAACTATCTAGGTCTGTCAATAATATCATGTAAGAAATTGGGAAATTGTTTCCAGTTTAATCAACAAATAGTGTACATCCTAACATATGTAACAAGAATGCCCTAACTACGTGATCATCTTGTCTATCCTCAGAAGAAGTAAACAGAGTCCTCAACCAACTTAGATTGATATATAATCTTTTTTTACTGAGATGAGTCTTTATTACTTCTATACTAACCCATAATGCCTTCACAAGAAGTAAAATAGCATCACTCCTACTTAATTTCCATCCAATACAAACATTTCCAGTAACCTGAAGGCACAATTGTTGTACATCATATAAGATGATAGTCATCTCACTAAATAGCATGTGAAATATGTTGGTTTCTAAATACCATCTCTTAATAAATGTTAATACAAATACCTTATCGACATATTTGTATGTGGCATGGCATAACAAATCAAAGCCTAATTGATGTATACATTGTGCAATATGTTGATTATGAGGTTAATTGAGATTCCAATCACTTTGTCATCCAGAATGACCAATAGGTCTTAACAAATCATGATCACCCTAAATACAGACAAAATTACAAACAGTTAAAATAAAGTTATAATTTTAAATCTAATTATTACATTTTACAAATGAAAGACATACAGCATTGTTCCAAATTTTATATGCTATGTGAGTTTTTAAACTCTTTAGCACAAACAAATTCAATGGACCAATTGAGGATGAAAAGGGTCTTTATGAACCTCATCATGTTCCACCTCATGCTCTACTGACATCTTAAAAGTATGGTTATTTGGCCCATTTAACAAACAATTCACTTGTCTGGATTGATCCTCTATAATCTCTTTGGAAGGATCTATTGTTGCCTAAACATTTAAAGGTCTGGCTGTGGCCATTGTTTGTTTTTCTTCTTCTATTCACAAGTCATTGTGCTGCATACAATTCTTCATTTCTTTTCCTATGCGAAGTGGTTTGATGTTGTTTACTCATATCTAAAATAAGAAATTAGTTGTTAAATGAATTAATATATCAAAAACAATTAAAAAATATTTAAATATTCATTTAGTGCAAATCAAGGAGGTTTGGCAACCAAAAATAACAGTTAGGTTCAATAGCCCCTTACCGAAACATAACAGGTAGGTTCGGTAACGCTTACCGAACATAGAAAGCACATTAGTGACATTCTAGTAGGCTCTACCAAACCAAACTATTATGTTCAGTAAGGCCAACTGAACATAACAGTAAGGGTTCGGTGACACCTACCAAACTCACTATTCGTCATCTTCCTAACTCATACGCCTCCAACACCACTACATATCAATTCATCCTCCACATTACAATCCCAAATGCTACAACCATCTGTTTAATCCATTAAATATCTAATAGATATAAAATAATTTAAAAGAAATTAAAAAACCTTAAATTTTGAAATCTTTTATCTGAATATGCATTCATTGGCTTGTTGTTAACCTTTCTTGTAGCTAGCACAAATAGTGCTCGACTGGCAGTAGGTGACGTTGTGGTGCTCAGGATGCTCTGTTGGTGATGGATGTATCAACTTGGGATGTTCAATAGGATGGATAGGTTGTTTTGGGTGGGATGTATAAGAGGGAATCATGGGGATAGGTTTGTCATTTCATCTATTTTTAGTTTTTGTTGTAAAAATTTTTACATTTAGTGGAATGTCTAGAAGTAAATTTTGAAATTTTTTCTAGCAAAAATAACAAAACCTTTAAAAATATGAAAAAATTATTAATTAATTATAATTAAATTTTTTATCCATATTATATCGCATTTGTGTTGTGTTATCGTGTCATGTAGATTATCACCCCTAACATTTAGTCTCTATTAAATCAAATTTAATAAAATTAAAATGTTTGTAACTAAATTTTAAAAACAACAAGTACTTAAATATCAAAGAGTAAATTAATAAAAGTGATAAAAGCATAATTATTATTTTTTGCTAGAAGCATAATTATTTCTACATATTTGATAAATTTACGAAACGGATTATGCATGTCGATTTAGTTGTATGATAAATTGCTTGCTTGATAACCTAATTTTCCTTGTGGCTTCGAGTAATGTATGCGGAGAAGAACTTGGAAATTTTACGTGCTTATTATGAGACTGTTTTTGGTCAAAAAGTGAACATGGACAAATCTTCTCTTTTGTTTAGTTTGAATTAGTCAACTCAATTAAAGAAGAGGTCTCTGCCTTTCTATCTATTCTTGTTCCAAACTGTCCTGAAAAATGTACAGGTTGATTGGATAGGGACAAAACCAAAGCTTTTAATCTTTTAAAGGTGAAACTGTGGACCAGATCTCAAAGAAAGAAAAACTCTTGTGTAGTGCTGGAAAATAAATTAGATGCAGGTAGTTGGTCAAAATTACTCAAATATTATGAAAAAAAAAAAAAACTTATACCTATTAAAAAAAACGAATACATCTAAAAAAAAAAACGATATACTCAAATTTTTTAACATCTTATTTTTAAAGAATTTAATATTTTTTCCTCTCTCACGTTCATTATCTAATTTATATATTTGTCTCTTTTATTGTATTCACACTCTCTGTACATAATATAGAAAAAAATTCTCCTAGGAGTGCTTTATGCTACCAACATTTTTATGATAACTATTCGCATCAAAAGATAAGGAAAGAAAAAATAAAAATGGTAATAACTGATTAGGAGTAAATATAATAATTGATAAACTAATTTATTACTCCTAAATTGGGCCGAGTCGAACCTAATTTAATATTTTATAGGTATAAATAGGTTGATTTTGGTTTTAAAATTGCAAAAAATGACTATTGTTAAGTCAGTTAAAGTTTTAAAGTTTGAAAACCAACGTATTACTAATATTCATATTTATATTTTAATTTATACATTTATAATATATATATATATATATATATTTATATTTATAATAATCTAATTTTATAAAAACTTTTATGTTAAATGAGAAGGTTAAACAAGATGTTCATTTTATAAATATTTACTATAATAAATATAAAAATGTAATGATATTTTTCCAACTATTTTTATTATTGTCAAAATAAAAATGTATTAATATACTATTATATTCCTATAATTAATTACACATGCTACTTTTATTAATAAAGTTATCATTAATGAAAAATAATTATGGTAATAACAATTTTAATTATGAAAATATCATTGCCCATAAAAAAATAAATTACTTTTTGTTATCGAACTCTCAATAATTTATTCATTTTTTCTTCTTTACTTAAAAAATTAGTACATAATTCTAATTTAAATACTAATATATAATTTTTTATTAATTAAACATTAATATTAATATAAAGTTAAAGTAATTTTAATTTACTTTAAAAATAAGTAAATTGAATCTATGAAATTAACTTAAATAATTTGGTCGCCACCCCTACCAATTATCATGAAAATCTTTGTGCCTTACCTATATGGGTTTTCGTTACTCTTTTTTTTTAATAAACAGTTACCCATACTTTTATATTTAATGGTTTCAAATTTATACATTTGTAGTGTTGATTTAAAGCATATATTATTATATTATAATTAAGAAGATTGACGGATTTTCATTACTTCTAAATTTTAAATTTGTTTCTATTGGCCAAACAAGGCTAGCGGATACCTAACTCTTTACTTGCTCGTATTATTCAAACTAAATTTTTTTCTAAACTCTACTTATTTACATTGCAAAGTGAATAAAAGTTTTTTTAAAAGGAAAGCTTTTAAGAAATCACAGAATGTTTCGTCAAAGGGTTTATGATGGATCTTCCATTGACATACCGAATAATATATTATTTTGGTTAGCATTTAGGGTAAAAATCGAGCCGAATCGAATTGAGTAAAAATTAATTAGCATGTTTTAATAAAGTTGCTAATCTGGTTGATAATGACACTATGTCATGCAAGTATTCCTTGGTCAGGGACTGTTTCGTCCCATTGATGCAGATGCAATATATCTCCTGTGAGAGAAGAACACATGATAATTCTAATATTCTATTGGGCCTTTTAACCGAATGGTCAATTTTCAGTGAAAAGTGCTTACGAATTGTGAAATATAAAGTGCTGTTAAATGCATGTATGTTATGAGTGGTTTCTAATCTTTATATAACATCTTGTTTCCTATGGATGTGCATTTGGAAGACAAAGGTGCCTAACAGGGTCTAACTTTTTGAACGGTGTGTGGCAAATGACATCATTCATACGTTTTTAGGTAACTTAGCTAGACGAAGAGTTCATGTTCAATCAAATTGCATAGGTACTTGTCAATTGTGAGCATGTGATTGATGTTCAGAGCAAGAGGAGTTATTAAAAGATGACTCTTAAGTTCTATACCAACTATTTTTTTTTACATTGGAGTTATATTTTTATTAAAAAGAAATCGTATAAATATAAAATTAATTTTTTTTATTTAAAATTTTTCATATGTATTAAATATTGATTGTTTTAATTTAAATAAACTGTAATTAAAAGAATAAATAATAAATAATAATTTATCCTTACTTTTTTTTTTTTTTAATAATAAGACTTGTTGGAATAAGTGTAAGCTTTATGATCACAACCGATATACCCTTCATTATGCCTTTTATGGAATAGTTCTCTTATAATTTGATACAACTTGACAAATCTGTTGTAAATTTTTTTGCTTACTATGGGCTGTTTTGAAGGCTCGTAATGCCTGGATTCATGACAATAAATATTTCAATTCATATACATAAATTTCCCACACCTTAAATTCCTTAGATCTTTCTCCCGAATCAAAGGGAACTTACTCAACAATAAAAAAAAAATTGTACAAAAATTTTGCTGCCTTGTAAAACCTTTTATCAATCACATGGATTCTGCCTAGTATGCTTGTTTTTTTTATTTTTTTTTTCTTTTGAAGTTTGGATACTGGCAAAGTGGTAAGCCTATAACCCAAGCTGAGTGCCAACTCGACTAGTAGATGTGAGGACGCAAGATCGAGAACTGTCATTAGCATAATTTAATTTAGTGTCTGTGTGCAGCTTGATGATAGCGCTTAATTCAGCACCCATGTGCAACCATGATCGGATCCCTCAACAAGTCGGTTCTATGCTTGGGTCAAACTACATTAGCGGATAATCTAGAATAGTACAAGCAACTATTTTCAAGTAAGATTTTTCTTGACAAAAAAATTTTTGGTAAGCCTACAAGTATAGGATATATCATACTAGTATGTATATAGGTAACCAAAAAGTAAAACGTTTATTTAACTTTTACTATAATATAAATATAAAAAATTAATTTACTACTTTTCAATGGATTATTTTTGTTATTGAAATATTTTTCAATCAACTAATTCACATATTTAATATTTAATTCGTACACAGAATAAATACGAAACTCTATTTTATATAATTGTACATAAATAAAACACGACATATGTAATTAGAGAAACTAAAAAGAGTAAAAATTTGAAGATAAAAAACATTAAATTGAAGATAAGATATGAATAAAAAAGGACTAAAAACGACAATTGAAGCATAAAAAAATAGAAAAAAGTATCATAGAGATCATTTTGTTTCTATAAAAGGTGGCATTTAGTCCCCTAAGTTATAAAAAGTATCTTTAAATCCTTTTGCTTATGAAAAATGTGTTTTTAAGTCCTTTTACTTATAAAAAATGTGTCAGGTAAAGACAAAGTTAATTTTTAATCTAATTTTCCATTAAATCTAACGAAATAGCAAATGTATCACATGTATACTTATATTTTTCGATATATATATATATATATATATATATATATATATATATATATATATATATATACCTAAAAAAAATTAATATTTAATTAAAAAATTACTCAATTTTTTAATTTTCAAAAAAACTTAAATAAAATTTTCAATGTTATTTAAATATAATTTTCAATAAAATTTAAATATAATTTTTATTATCTAATACTTAAAGTCACAACTTAAATAATGAAAATTTTATTTAAGTTTAATCGAATTCAATAAAATTTAAATATAATTTTTATTTTTTAATATCTAAAATCACAAATTAGAAAATGAAAATTTTATGTAAGTTTAATCAAAAGAAATTGTAAAAAATTAGAGTAACTTTCTTAATTAAAAGTTATTTAATATGATATATATCTGTCAAAAATATAAACATGCATGTGACACATACAATTCCGTTAGATTTAACAAAAAAAATTAGATAAAAAATTAATTTTATCCTTATCTGATATATTTTTTATAAGTAAAAGAGACTTTAAAGTATTTTTTCATAAGCAAATAGAATTAAAGACACATTTTATAAACTAGAAAATTAAATAATATTTATTGTATAAATAAATATACTATTTTGACCCTCTAATAAAGGAGATTTATCCTAAAAGTCAATTTGCCATTTTTATTGGGACAATTTAATAAGAATGATAAAAAATGAATAGTTTATGTAAATACTTAACCTTTCAATAATAATAGTCCTGAAAAGAAAAAAAAATTATTAAAAATAATAATTTAATTTTTTTATTTACAAATATTATTAACAACTAATATATTATTAATAACCAATGAATGTTTGTTTTGTCCTGCCTAAAATTGAAAAGGCCAAAAAAAAGAAAAAAAAACGAACCGGTCTATAATTATAAACAGTCTAAGGCTCTAAGCTACAGTGCACACCGGCTACTATTAACATTTTTAAAAAAAGAAGTGCTTACATATGTATTATGTAAAATCCTTTGTGCTAAATGACGGACTTACCCTTCCCAGCGTGATGAGTATGACATTTTAACGATGAAATGACTCCAAGTAAGATCAGTTGCATTTAATAACCGGTCACTTGGACCAGATTTTATTAGAGAAATTACCAAAAATAGTACCCCTAAAAATTATAATAATAAAACTAGTACCCTTGTGTTCAATTAAAATTGAACGTTCAATATTCAATTTGAACGTAAAATATTGAACGTTCAATATTAAATAGGTCTAATTGTCGTCATTCAATTCTAATTGAACGGATAATATTGAACGAGTCTAAATTATCGTCGTTCAATTTTAATTGAACACAGGGGTGCTAGTTTTGTCATTATAATTTTTAAGGGGTGTTAGTTTTGTTATTTTCCCATTTTATTATTATCTCCCAGCGAATACATCGCTTTTTTTTTTCTTTCTTTTGTTGCTTCTGTTTTTTTTTTTTTTTTACTTTTATTTGAATTAATCAAACAAAAAATTTTTTCTATTTTTATATATATATATATTTTTTATGTTTAATTAAACGTATATATTTTTTTTTAATAATTAAACTTATAATTTAAACATAAAAGTAAACATTGTTAAAAAAAAAAAAAAAGACGTTATAAAAAAAAAAAAATTAAATTTTGCATAATATATATATATACCATCTTGCTAAAAAAATGTTTCATTTAACCAAGAAATATATATATATTATTTATCAAAAAAGAACATAATTTTCATTTATCTAAAAAGAATAAAATTAAGGTGGGAGGAGGTTGGATGAAGGATTGAAGTTATCTTTTAAACTTAGAACAAAAAAATCATGAAAAAACCAGAGGAAAAGTATCAGAATAGATGAAGTGGCACTTGTTGGGAAAAAATTGGTAATTTCCCACAACCAGATTTACGGGGAAGCAAAACAATAAATAATATAGAGCAGGAATAAGGAAATAACACACAGGAAATTTTTACGTGGTTCACCCCAAAAAACTAACTGGGCTACTCCACGGAGCTGCTGCAGCTCACTTTCACTATGGGAGATAATATTACATGTTTAAATACAACACTCAACTCACAAACTCCAAAACCCAATACACCCAAATAAAATATCTTTTTCTTTTTCTTTTTCTTTTTTCTTTTCTTTTTTTTCCTTTTCTTTTCTCTCTCCTCTCTTTCTCTCTTCCTCACGCAGAGAGTTTCAGAAACTCTCTGAAAACTCTCTTCTCTCTATTTCTTTGCAGGAAAGCTTGGAATTGGGATGAGATTTTTGCTGAGATTTCTTCCTCTATTTAT
Organism: Elaeagnus macrophylla; assembly: GCA_029378325.1. NCBI lineage: Eukaryota > Viridiplantae > Streptophyta > Magnoliopsida > Rosales > Elaeagnaceae > Elaeagnus > Elaeagnus macrophylla. The sequence goes on along the minus strand of CM055644.1, from coordinate 14,314,082 downwards.
AGAAGAAAATAGAGCTACTATTTGGGTGATGAGGTAAGCAATGACCTCATCGCATTTTCTTCTTCTTCTTTGGCTGCTCCTCCTTCAATGGCTGCTTTCTTCAATGGCTGCTGTCCACCATTTGACAGCCACCATTTTTGAAGCCATCTTTTCTGACAATCTCCCACTTGGAAACTGATTTTAATCTTGTTTCCACATATGATTACTGCAGCAACTCTTCCTGGGTTTGTTACGTCCGCAGGCCAACTGAAGTTGAACACAACTTCAGTTTATCAATTGTCACCGTCTTTGTAAACATATCAGCTGGGTTATCATTTCCTTGTATCTTCTTAAGCTTGAGAACATCTTCTTCTAGAAGCGACCTGATGAAATGATACCGTAGTTGTATATGTTTCGTTCTGGAATGAAAAGACGGATTTTTTGCAAGATGGATGGCACTCTGACTATCGCAATATAACACATTGCGTTCCTGTTTCTTGCCTAGTTCTTCCAAGAAACCTTGCAACCAAATCATTTCTTTGCTGGCTTCCGTGATTGCAACATATTCAGCTTCAGTGGTGGAGAGAGCAACAATCTTCTGCAGTTGAGAAACCCAACTCACTGCTGTTCCGCCAAGAGTATAAACATACCCTGTAGTGCTCTTTCTATTATCAATATTTCCAGCTAAGTCAGCATCCACATAGCCTTCAAGAGCCATATCTCCACTTCTGAAGCATAGTGCCATATTTGTGGTACCTCGTAGATATCTAAGAATCCACTTGACAGCTTCCCAATGTGTCTTGCCTGGATTGTTCATGTACCTACTTACAGCTCCCACTGCATGTGCAATGTCTGGTCTGGTACAAACCATGGCATACATCAAACTTCCAATAGTTGAAGCATATGGAACATTTTCCATTCGAGCACGTTCTTCTGCAGTTTTAGGTGACTGCTCTTTGGATAGTTTGAAATGAACACCTAAGGGCGTGCTCACTGGTTTTGCATCCTTCATGTTGAACCTATCAAGTACTTTGCTGATATACTCAACCTGTGACAACATTAAGGTTCCTGATGCCTTGTCCCGGTTGATCCTCATTCCAAGAATCTGCTTTGCAGCACCTAGATCTTTCATTGCAAAATGTTCTGACAATTGATGCTTCAAATTATTTATCTCTTGCATGTTTGACCCAGCAATCAACATGTCATCTACATACAAGAGTAAAATAATATAATTGTTGTTGAACTTCTTCACATAGCAACAATGATCTGCCTAGCATCTGATGAAGCCACTGCTACTCATAAAAGAATCAAACTTTTTGTACCACTGTCTTGGAGCTTGTTTTAGACCATACAAGCTCTTCTTCAACTTGCATACCAAGTTTTCTTTGCCTGCTATTTTAAAACCTTGCGGTTGCTCCATGTATATCTCTTCCTCCAAATCACCGTGAAGGAATGCTGTCTTTACATCTAACTGTTCAAGATGTAAATTCTCCGCAGCTACCAACTTTAATACCAGCCTTATTGTGGTCAACTTCACAACTGGAGAGAAAATCTCAGTGTAGTCGATCCCTGCTTTCTGCTGGAAACCTTTAACAACCAATCTAGCCTTGTGTCGCTTACTCCCATCATGCTCCATTTTCACTCTGAAAATCCATTTGTTATGAAGAGCCTTCTTGCCTTTTGGCAATTTAACAAGTTCCCATGTTTGGTTTAACATGAGTGAGTCCATTTCATCTTTCATGGCAGACTCCCACTTGACAGAATCATCCATCTGTGTTGCTTCTTCATAGGATTCTGGTTCTCCGTTGTCAGTTAACAACAGGAAATTTTGGGAGGGTGAGTAGCATTGTGTTGGTTTGTGTGGTCTGGTGGTGCGCCTCACTCTGGGTGTGCATGGTTCCTCTTGCTGTGGAACTTCTTGTTCTTCTAGTGGAACTTCATTCTCTGGTTCTTCTTGTGGAACTTGGTTCCCTGGTTCTGGAAAAACTTCATTCTCAGGGTTATTGTGGACCCTTCGATGCACATCATCTTTAGAGATCTCCTCTAAATCAACATACTCTTTTATTTGAGTATCTCTGTCTATATCACCAGATTTTACTGTTGACCTGTCCTTATACACAATCTTCTCATTGAATATGACATCTCGGCTTCTGATAACTTGTCGTCTTTCATAATCCCAAAAGCGATAACCAAATTCATTAGAACCATATCCAATAAAGATACATTTCTTGGACTTCGGGTCAAGTTTACTTCTTTCAGCAGAATCAATATGAACATATGAAATACAACCGAAAACCTTTAAATGTGAAAGGTTTACCTCTTTACCACTCCAATCTTCCTCTGGCAATCTTTCATTCAAAGGAACAGATGGTCCACGGTTGATCAGGTAAGCTGCTGTATTGATGGCTTCAGCCCAAAACATTTTAGGCAAGCCTGCATGTATTCTCATGCTTCTGGCACGTTCATTCAGAGTTCTGTTCATGCGTTCTGCCACACCATTTTGTTGTGGTGTTCTTGGAACAGTCTTCTCCATTCTGATTCCATTGCTTGCACAAAAGTCTCTGAATCTTCTGTCTGTGTACTCTCCTCCATTGTCAGACCTTAGGCACTTTACTTTTAAGCCAGTCTCATTTTCCACCATAGCTTTCCATTTTCTGAAAACATCATAGACTTCTGATTTATTTTTCAGAAAATAAACCCACACCTTCCTTGTTGAGTCGTCAATGAAGGTGACATAATACGATGAGCCTCCAAGGGAATTAATTGGAGCAGGTCCCCACACGTCTGTATGAACCAACTCTAATTTTTCTGACTTCGGCGTTTTTCCAGTTTTTGAAAAGCTAACTTTCTTCTGTTTGCCGAGAATACAATCCTCGCACAAACCAATGTCCACCGACTTCATATCTGGTAGTTTTCCTTTTGACAGGAGTACCTTTATCCCTTTCTCGCTCATATGACCAAGCCTTTGGTGCCACAAATTTGATTTTTCATCTGCGTCCATGACTGCTATAGTGCTTCCACTATTTGAGGTCACATAGAGGGTACCTTCTTTATTTCCACGAGCAAAAATCATAGCTCCTTTTGTTAGCTTCCACGTGCGATCCGTGAAGGTTGTTGAATAACCTTCCTCATCAAGCTGTCCTATTGAGATTAAATTCCTTTTCAGACCTGGAATATATCTCACATTTTTCAGCTTCCACACAGTCCCATTTGGCAACTTCACTTGAACATCTCCTTTGCCCACAATCTTCAAGGGCTCATCATCTGCTAAATAAACTTTTCCGAAATCACCACCGGTGTAATTCTCCATGATTTCGCGACAGGAGGTAGAGTGAAATGATGCGCCTGAATCCAAAATCCAAGATTCAATCGGACTGTTGACACTCAATATAAGAGCATCACCTGCTTCCCCAGCAACATTTGCAATTTCTTTTGCACCATTATTTTTCTTCGGTGTTCGACAGTCTCTTCTGAGATGTCCTTTTTGTCCACAATTCCAGCAATTTAAGCTTGCTCTGCTAAATCTTGACTTACTTCATCTAGACTTAGACTTTCCTCTGCTTGAGCTTCTCTCAAACATTCTTCCTCGGGATTCTGTATGTAAGGCAGAAGATGAAGCCTCACCAGATTCTTTTCGACGAATTTCGTCGCTTAGAATCAAATCACGAGCAGTATCCCATTTCATCGTCGTGCTCCCTGAGGAATTACTTATTGCTGTCACTGTGCCATTCCAGCTTTCTGGTAGAGAGGATAAGAGAATCAAGGCTTGAATTTCGTCATCGAAATTTATGCCTACTGAATTCAACTGTGTTAGAGTAGAGTTAAGAACATTTAGGTGATCTGTAACTGGCGCTCCTTCTGACATCTTCAAATTGAATAGTCTTCTCATCAAATGTACTTCATTTGAGGCAGTTGGTTTTTCGTACATATTTGACAAGGCTTTCATCAGACCTGCCGTAGTCGTTTCCTTTGCGATGTTGAAAGCAAAGTTGCGAGACAACATTAACCGGATTGTTCCTAGCGCCTGTCTGTCAAGAAGATCCCAATCTTCTTGCTTCATATTTTCTGGTTTTGTTCCTGATAAAGGTTTGTGCATATTTTTCTGGTACAGATAATCTTCAATCTGCATTTTCCAGAAACCAAAATTTGACCCATTGAATTTCTCGATCTTAACTTTTCCTTCGTCTGCTGCCATTGCTTCCACTCAAATCTGGTAACTTCAAAAAAATCACTATCGCAAAATAATGATGTGTAAATAGTGACGTGAATAGTAAATTTACTATTCAACTTTTGACTTTACTATTCACTTTTACTTTAATGATTCATGAATAGTACTTCCACTATTTGCACAGTAACTGTTACTATTTGATGAATAGTAACCTTTACACAATGTGATTTTCTGTACAAGAATTTCACAACCTTGTAGCTCTGATATCAATTGTTGGGAAAAAATTGGTAATTTTCCACAACCAGATTTACGGGGAAGCAAAACAATAAATAATATAGAGCAGGAATAAGGAAATAACACACAGGAAATTTTTACGTGGTTCACCCCAAAAAACTAACTGGGCTACTCCACGGAGCTGCTGCAGCTCACTTTCACTATGGGAGATAATATTACAGTGTTTAAATACAACACTCAACTCACAAACTCCAAAATCCAATACACCCAAATAAAATATCCTTTTTTTTTTCTTTTTTTTCCTTTTCTTTTCTCTCTCCTCTCTTTCTCTCTTCCTCACGCAGAGAGTTTCAGAAACTCTCTGAAAACTCTCTTCTCTCTATTTCTTTGCAGGAAAGCTTGGAATTGGGATGAGATTTTTGCTGAGATTTCTTCCTCTATTTATAGAAGAAAATAGAGCTACTATTTGGGTGATGAGGTAAGCAATGACCTCATTGCATTTTCTTCTTCTTTGGCTGCTCCTTCTTCAATGGCTGCTTTCTTCAATGACTGTTGTCCACCATTTGACAGCCACCATTTTTGAAGCCATCTTTTCTGACAGCACTCAAGTCCATTTTATCTTTCACAAAAATCTTGTTTTAGTTGTCAGTACTCCAAATATCAAAAAGGACACTTCAATCACCTATCCTTTCCAACAAGGACACTATAAATTACAACTGCTTTCGAATAACAAATCCTTAAAAGTGATTTTCGAAATTCACATCACAATTCGAGATCAACAATTCTCTTTTCAGGATTAAGCCAACTTTGATTGGTTTCTGGAAAAAAAAAAACAGTTAATAGAACTGAAGCTTGGTGGAGAACAACAGTAACATCATCCCTCCTTGATGACATATGCTACTTTTTATAGAAGCAGTTTGTTCTGATCTTCCCATTATCAGCTTCCTACTTTTGCTCAAGTGCAAGGTCATAAATTACAACTAGATCAAAATCAACTACTTGAGTAGAGTGCAATTAGCAATTGGATGAGACATTCACCTGACAAAATCCTCACCAACGAGCTGCCAAAACGGACCACTGGTCATATTTTCGACCATTCAAACAAAACTTCATGACTTTGGTATAGTCACATTTAGGATTTTAACATCTTGGTATGGCTTGTCCATTTTGTCTGTTTTTAGTTTCTCAATAGCCTGACAACACAAAGTAGGAATATTGAAACCGGCTAAGATGAACATAATATATCCACAACATACACAGAAACAACAATGCACATAAATAACTGGAATCGAAACCGTGCAAAAAAGGAAGAAAGAAATAAAGAAATACTGGAGGCAAAACGTGCGCTTGCAATCACTTTCAAAAAAAAAAATTACAGGCTCAGGAAAAATTCTTAAAAAACCTCAACAAGCCAAACATTGAAATAAATAGACTGTAGAAAAGCCTAAGCCATACCTGTACAACATCCATTCCTTTTACAACCCTACCAAAAACGGTATGCTTGTTATCTAGCCAAGGAGTAGCCACAGTTGTGATAAAGAATTAAGAACCATTTGTATTTGAGCCAGCATTTGCCATGGATACAGTGAAGGGCCTATCATGCCGTAGGCTGTAGAAACCAAAATAACACATCCAAATTAATCATTGAAATAATACACAAAAATAATCATAAAGAGAACAATGCTTTCTTCACTAAACAGGAAAGTGTGGATAGATATTACATTATGGTGTGAAAGATGTAAAAGTAGGTGGGTTGCGGTAAATAAAATAGTATAGAATTCTCTTGTTCCTAAGTCTCAACATGATTAAATGGAACAAATTTTCATGTGGGAAGACAACACCCACATTGAAGAATTCATTTAAAGTAACTGGTAGATGATAGACCTCTAGTTTGTTTCACTTATACTAGGCGAAAGGTTAAATCGGATATTTCTCCTTTATGTGTTGATGTCTAATTTTGGGCTATAATAATAGAATTTATTCGGTGAGTTAGATAAATCTATTTTGAAATTCTGTTATGGAGAGAGAATGAGAAATAGAATAAAGGAGCATGGATAGGTGTGAGTGGGTATCGAAAATTTTGTATTGAGCTTTGCTCGTTGGGAGAGTCCCCAAGCCTCTTGAATGCTTGGCCATTGTTTAGTCGCACTTTGAATTGATTAATTAAGAATTTTCCTGTTGATTATTAGAAATCACTTCATTGTTATTTGTTATTGTCTATCATTTGGTACCAGAGCATTAACCTGGGAAGATGGCAGCCAAAAATGCTGCGCAATGCATGGATTCTATAGAAGAGGTTATAGCAATTGTCCAAGAAGAACTACACCAAGAAGTGGGAACTCTAAAAGAAGAGTTACAGAATGTTAATAAACGTATGGATATACTCATCAAACTTCAAGAAGAATCAGCTCGTATTGCTTCGTCGACAGCTAGAAAAGCAAAGGAAGCTATGGTACTCAGTCCGATGGTAGGGAATTCACAGGGAGCTAGTGGCACTACTTTTGTCTCAGGAGGTTCACGTCAGGATTTTCGTTTTAGAAAATTAGAGATGCTGGTTTTTGATGGTACAAACCCAGATGGGTGGATCCTAAAGGCAGAACGATATTTCACACTTCATCGACTCACAAATGAATAAAAACTGAAGTGGCTATAATTAGTTTTGAGGGAGATGCCTTGTTATGGTTTCAATGGGAAAACAAGAAAAGATCTATTGTCTTATGGGAAGAGATGAAGTTGTTATTACTGAAACAATTTCGTTCTACTCAAGCTGGTTTCCTCCATGAATAGTGGCTAGCTCTAAAACAAGAAGGAAGTGTTCGAGAAGACCAGCACAGGTTCATTGAATTTTCAGTGCCTTTGGATAATGTTTCCGAAGAGTTTGCTTCGGGAAATTACATTAACAGATTGAAACCAGATATAAGGGCTGAGGTGAGAATTATGAGCCCAAGCAATTTGGGCCAAGATATGGAGTTGGCCCAAAGAATAGAAGAGAAAATGCTAGTCGAGGGTTCGCACAGAGCCATGGGAGGTTCCTCGAACTTTTGCGTGGAAAACTCAAATTCTCGCAATGGGTGGGGTTTGCGTCCAGGCCAAGCGATGATAGGTGGATTCCGACCACCAGTAGGAGGTGGCTCCGCCATGGCTAAGCCTTATGAGGAGGTTAGGAGACTCACGGACTAAACTACAAAATAAACGTGAGTGTGGACTTTGTTTTAGGTATGATGATAAATGGGGGTCTGGGCATCGTTGTACGAAGAGGGAGATGAATGTACTGTTGACTCCAGATGTAGACGAAGGAGAAATGGAAGGAGACCGACTTGAGGAGTTGGAACTAGAACTGGAAGCTGCTGCGATCAACAATTTGGCTGAGGTTTCTCAAAATTCCATGGTAGGTCTGACTTCTCCTAAAACGATGAAATTAAAAGGGGTTAATGGAAATCAAGAGGTTGTTACGTTAATTAACCCTGGAGCAACCCATAATTTCATTTCTATGGAACTAGTAAAACGAGTACAGCTCCCAGTTTCAACAGCAGAGGCTTACGATGTGACTATAGGCACTGGTAAGTTAGTGCATGGCGAAGGAATTTGTCAAGGAGTGACTCTTCATTTGCAAGGAATTGCTATTGTTGATGATTTTTTACTTCTTGGGTTGTAGAGCTCGAATGTTATACCTGAAATTCAATGGCTGGAAACTTTGGGTGTAACTCAAACAAATTGGAAAACTCAAGTGATGAAATTCATAATGGGAAGTGGAACAGTAACTCTACGTGGAGAGCCATCACTCGGAAGAACAGTGGTGTTGCTCAAAGCTATGATGAGAACCATTAGACATGAGGGCTCTGGAATTTTGGTTGAGCTCAACCAAATGGATCATACTAGTGAACATAGCGAACAGGTACCATATTTTTTACACCAGACTTTAGCTGAGCATGAGATTGTTTTTAACATGTTTTTAATATGCCTCCAGGTTTGCCTCCAATTTGAGGCCGTGAGCACTCTATTGTTCTTAAAGAGAGTCACCCTCTGATAAGTATACGGCCTTATCATTATCCCACATTTAAAAGGATGAGATTGAGCGACTAATCAAGGAGATGCTAGCTACTAGCATTATACAAGTCAATAACAGCCCTTTTCTAGTCCTGTACTATTAGTAAAAAAAAAGATGGATCTTGACGATTTTGAGTGGATTATAGGGCTCTGAACAAGGCAACAATACCGAATAAGTTTCCAATTCCTATTATTGATGAGCTCTTTGATGAATTACACGGCGCAAGGATCTTTTCCAAGCTGGATTTGAAATTCGAATACCATCAGATTTGGGTCAAGGAGAACGATGTACCCAAGACAGCTTTCAGAACTCATATGGCCATTATGAGTTCCTGGTGATGCCTTTTGGTCTCAGTAATGCTCCAGCAACCTTTCAATCCCTTATGAATGAGGTGCTTCGTCCTTTTTTCAAAAAAATTGTTTTAGTTTTTTTTATGACATTCTTATTTACAGTGACACTGAGGAGGCCCATCAAAAGCATTTGGCTCAAGTCTTGAATGTGTTGCTCATGAACAAGTTAAAAGCTAATCGAAAGAAATGTGAGTTTGGCAAAACTCAACTTGCTTACCTTGGCCATATTATTTCTGGAGGAGTTGAAGCTAATCCTCGTAAAATTCAAGCTATGATTTTCTGGCCACCACCCACCAATCAAAGAGAGTTACAAGGTTACTTGGGTTTGATAGGTTATTATAGAAAATTTGTTGCAGAATATGCCATAATTGCCTTGCCTCTAACTGAGCAGTTAAAAAAAGATAAATTTGGGTGGAATGTTGAGGCTGAGAAGGCCTTTGAGGAATTGAAGATAGCTATGACTGAAGTACCTTTGCTAGCAATGCCAGATTTTTTCCAATCTTTTATTGTTGAGACAGACGCCTCAGGGTATGGTTTAGGGGCAGTATGCCTGTTGACCTGTAGCTTTCTTTAGTCATACACTTGGACCTCAAGCTCGTTTGAAATCCATATATGAGAAGGAATTAATGGCTATAGTGTTTGCAGTAACGAAATGGCGACATTATTTGCTTAGAAGGCGTTTTTCAGTAAGGAATGATCACAAAAGTTTGAAGTTCTTGTTAGAACAACGGATTGTGAGAGTGGAGTACCAGAAATGGATTACTAAGCTTATGGGGTATGACTTTGACATTCAGTACCGAAGTGGCTCCAATAACAAGGTGGCTAATGCTCTTTCTTGTATTTCAGTACAAGTAGATTGCTCCACCTTACAAGTTCCCCATTGGCACCACTGGGATATCCTACGAGTTGAACTCGCTGAGGACGACTTTCTATGGAAGTTGCAAGATGATATCACTTTAAACTCTCAACAACATGTGGGGGTTTATTGTGGAGCATGGAGTTTTGTATTATAAAGGTCGCTTAATCATCCCACGATCCTCTAAGTTGCTTTCCACCATTATTGAAGAGTTTCATGGTTCCCCAATGGGTGGGCATTCTGGAGAGTCAAATACATACCAACGACTCGCAATAGAGTTATATTGGAGTGGCATGCATTGAGATGTCATGAAATTTGTGCGAGATTGCTCAATATGTTAACGTAGCAAGTATCAAGCTACATCCCCAATCCAGTTGCTTCAACCCATTCCTTTGCCTGCTTAGGTCTGGGATGAGGTCACTATTGATTTCATTGAGGGCTTGCCTCGCTCTGAGGGAGTGGACACTATATTGGTAGTGGTGGATCGATTAAGCAAGTATGTTCATTCTATAGGCTTGAAGCACCCTTTTACTGCTGTGTCAGTTGCAGGAATTTTTCTTAAGGAGGTAGTCAGGCTTCATAGCATCCCTCAGTCCATCATTTTCGATCGCAATTGAGTATTCTTAAGCCATTTTTGGAGTGAGTTGTTCAAGTTACAGGGTACTTAAGCGAAGTACAGTATACCATCCTCAATTTGATGGCCATACATAGGTGGTCAAATGGTGTCTTCAGACTTAATTGCGTTGTTTTGTTTCTAAAAAGCCTCGTACTTAGGCTAAATGGTTGACATGGGCAGAATATTGGTACAACACTTCTTTTCATTCTTCCACGCAGTGTACTCCTTTTCGAGCCTTGTATGGTCGTGATACCCCTCATTTACTCTGCTATGAGCGAGACACCGCCTTGGTGTCCTTAATTGACCAATTATTGGAGGATCGAGATGCAATTTTAGATGATTTACGGATGCATTTACTTAGAGCTCAACAAAAAATGAAACTCCAAGCAAAAGTAGAAGGCGTCAAGAAGAGTTTGCTATAGGCAATTTAGTATTCTTGAAGTTGCAACCTTAGAGGCAACGCTCCCTTGCTCAACGCAAGTATGACAAGTTAGCTGCTCGTTTCTATGGCTCTTATAAGATCCTCTAGCGCGTTGGCAAGGTTGCCTACCGACTTGAACTGCCTCCTCTAGCCAAGATCCACCCAGTATTCCATGTTTCACAATTGCGACCAGCTCATGGGGTCACTAATTCCTCTCCTCTGTTACCACCACAATTGCTTTTGAACTTGAATTAGTGGTAGAATCGAAATTGTTATTGGGAATTTGTCCTAAGGCTCAAGGCCAACCAGGTGATGTTGAAGTATTACTTCAATGGAAGTCACTACCTAAGTTTGAAGCCACTTTGGAAGATTTTTACATGATACAAAACCAATTTCCTGATTTTCACCTTGAGAACAAGTTGAAGGTTTGGGCGGGAGGTAATGATAGACCTCTAGTTGGTTTTCACTTATGCTAGGCGAAAGGTTAAATCGGGTATTTCTCCTTTATGTGTTGATGTGTAATTTTGGGCTGTAATGATGGGATTTGTTCAGTGTGAGTTTGTTAGATAAATCTGTTTTGGGATTCTATTATGGAGAGAGAATGAGAAATAGAATAAAGGAACATGGGTAGGTGTGAGTGAGTATCGAGAATTTTGTATTGAGCTTTGTTCATTGGGAGAGTCCCTAAGCCTCTTAAATGCTTGGCCATTGTTTAGTTGAACTTTGAATTGATTAATTAAGAATTTCTCTGATGATTATTAGAAATCACTTCACTATTATTTGTTGTTGTCTATAAATAGACCCTTATCCAGAGTATATCAGAAGCATCAAGTACAAGTATGGTAACTGAATACATATCACATTGATTCTTTATCAAAATTTCACTCTAATTTTAGCAAAAACAAAATTCAGTCTAAAAAAAAAAGCACAACCGTATTCTTCAATTCAACTCAATCCAACATGAACTAAAACGGAATAGGACAATGAATAATTGGAAAGAAATAATTGATTTCTTTATTTTTTACTGAACTATAGAAAAGGTTAGAGAAATATAATACCGTAAGATTGGTAGTTAAATTGATTGGCTGACTGAGAATCAAAACTACGTTTTAATTTTTTTTCTAAATTATATAAAGAGTGAAAAGTGATACTTCATTCCATTATTTCATTACTTGCCTTCAAATAAACTGGACGTTATCTCATAAAAATTTGCTTTGGGAATTCTATCCCACATGATTAGTAAAATGCTAAATTAATGATGCATCATTATTCATTACGTGCCTAGTTTTCAATGTCAAACATAGACTACATAATCAATGAAATAAAGTATAAATAACAAAAACAAGAGCAAAAATGCAACCCCAGTGCCAGTAAGTAGACATTCCCTTTTTTTTTTTTTTTTGTGATAGAAGTAGACATTCCCATTAAAGAATCATTTTGTCATTATTTTCTATTGAGGCAATATTGGAAGCTAAAGATCTTCACCTTCTGATTCCACGAACAAAATTATGCTACTTAAGTTGATATAAATCCGTAAATTCCAAATGTGAATGAACTCTTAAGCACCATCGATAAGAATCACTAACAAAAGATTAATTCTTAATCTTCCTATAAATGTGGCATGGAAAGAAGCTAGTACCTTTTGTGAAACTCATCTTCAAACTCCCTTCCCCAAATAGATTGACCCCCAGTACCATCTCCTAAAGGATCTCCTGTTTGTATCATAAAGCCTTTTATGACTCGATGAAATATAAGATTATCATAATAGCCATTTTTGGAGTGTGTTGTGAAGTTCTCCACTGTTTTGGGACACTCCTCTGGATATAATTTCATGTTAATGTCACGCATTGTCGTATGCAAAATCTGTGGAAAAGGGAGAGAACGTTACTTATAAAAAAGAAGACAAGAAAGTAGATAAGTTAACCTATAGTTTCAAAAGGAAATGCTATAGAAGATAATTTTTTAAGAATAAACATTAAAATAACTCCCTTCAGACAATAAATTTATTTATTTTGTCATGCATTAAAGAACTTTGTTGCTCAACACAAGTACTTACGGTAGAACAAGTATGGACACAAACAATCACCACCTCTTACCACCCATATTTTGTAAAAGTTGCAAGAATCACGGGGAAATATTCCAAAAGAGAACGATATGCATGACGTTATGAAGGTCATCTCAAGAAATTTCTAAAGCAATTTAAAATATATCTATCTTGTGTTTGTTCTCTATGTTATGCAAAAATGGGATGAGACTGTGAGATACACCAAACATAGCCTAAAATTTCTTCCTTTACTTTCCAGTCCTCTATAACTTCTCTTTTAGGACTAGGATAACATGGCAGGCCGAGGGCTTTTTGATTAGGACGATGAAAGCAAATTCGAATGTGTCTAGTGCAATAAACTTAAGATAAGAAACATTTTAATAGAACTAGGTTGTCTCAGACATAAAAATGTGCTTACCACATTGTCTGGAAGAGATGTCGTGACTAACTTGCCAATATCTGATACCGCCATGAGTTCATCAGCAGCTGGCGTTTCATTAAACACATCTCTTCCCTTGGTAGCGTCCTCAGCTTCCTCTGGTTCTCTCTTACTAGGATCACAAAAAGAGAGGTGGGAAACATCAAATACAAAAAATACTACTCTCCAAGCTTTATAACAACATCAAATACGTAAAGGCCTCAGTTGATTGTAACAAAAAAGTTACAGCACTCAAGTACACATACCAGAGAGGATACAAAACAACAAAATAATAATCTATACAATGCACCAAGAGTGCATACCTCAAAAACCTAAATATTAAATAATAAAGAGAGAAAAAATATTGTTGAAATAATTTTCTTACCTGAATAGATAGATTCTATGTTTCTTGAAAGCACAACAAACAAGAGTGGGATCTGTCAATGGTTCTTTGCTCTCATTAACATTTGCTGCAGCAGAGGGAATTTTTCAGACTCTTTTACTACTTCTGTCACCTTAGTATAGTGCAATTCTCAAAAACCTGTCATTGCTCTCAATCTTTCCAAGAATCCTAGATACTGACAATTCCAGTAGCATAAATTTTAATTTAGTTTCTATGATGGTAATTGGTTGTATGCAGAGAAACAAATTTTTACAGGGAAAATAATTGAAGAAGGGAATATCATACAATCCAATCGTAGAATAACATTCGTCTTACCTTTATTCCAAACAGAGTTGCATATAGAAGGAAATTAGAGCTTTCATCAAAAACAACATTTGGCTGCGGAGCACTTTCTGTTTTCTCTATTTCCTTTTCAACAGCCATTCTTTGCCCAAAATCAATAGATTCAAGCCGGTACAAAGGGGCATCACTCCTTTGGAGATCTTGTGCAACCTAATTAGCAAAAGCAGTTTGACTTTTGCTTTCAGAACTGTTAAAAACACTTATCACTTTAAAACTTAACGTAGAAACTAGGAAATATTACATCAAGAGATTCATCATAAACTCGTCTTAATTGCCAGATGTAAACCAAAATACTCGAATCTTAAATTAAACCATCTGGACTCACCTGAAAAAAATTAAACCATATTGCTCCTAAATTTGCTGTCACTCAAAAACATAAAGTAAAATGATTAACCTTAGAAGTAATGGAAAACTTCAGACATCTTGAAATAGAACCTTAAAATAGTCAAATGCCCATGAGAAAACATATTAGAATTGCATGTAGTACCTCAAGAGAAGATACAGAGATCTTTGATTTCACAATTTCAAAGAGATTAGTGTCACTTTTCAATTTGAATTTGACCCTACAGGTACCATATTGAGTAACACAGTTACCAAAAACTCAAGTAACTAATCAATTACATGACTGGAAATAGTAAATTTATCATAATTCAAGCCCAACAAGAATATCTTTACGAATTTGATATCCAAACTGGATTTCTCCACACCTAAGAGTATCCACAAGGCGAACAAGCATTTGTGAATATCAACCCCAATAAGCCATGTCTAGGGAAATATGATATTATAATTTGTTGAAAAATCTCATATGATTGCATCCTGATCAATGCTCCGAGCCTCAGACAATGCATTTAAAACAGGTTAGGGATAACTTCTCAGATATGAGACACTCCATTACAGCAATGTCTAATTATAATCGGAAAAGATATATTCCAAGCTATGAACATAAGCTGATACATATTTAAGGATGATCATACTTATCCTCTGGAAACTGCAACGTGGCAAGATCCCAATACTCAATTATTCCCTTTGTGTCAGCTAGGGGTGTCAATCGTATCGTGTTAGTCGTGTTCGTGTCGTGTTATTCGTGTCGTGTTTTCGTGTTGGTTGGCACATTAAAAAATTTACTTGAATTTTTAAAGTGTTACTTATTTATAATAGTAAGAAATAGTAAAACCTTTAAGAACATAAAAAAATTATTGATCAATTCTTACTAAAAAAAATTCGTGTCGTGTCGTGTTCGGATCGTGCTATCGTGTCGTGTCAGAAATTGCCACCCCTAGTGTCAGCATAGATGATCGTATCAAATACATAATTGTACTTCATAACTTTGACCGGGCCCAAGTGTATCTGAGAAAAGGGGGGGAAAAAAGTTAGAAAACATTAATAACACTATTATGCATGTATATGCCAATCAACCTGGTAACTAAGATGTTAAGGAAAGGTTACATCCTTTGAAATGATATGTTTATTTGAACCTGCTCGTGCATTGGATATGTGTACAAAAGATGAGTTCCGATCACTAATGGCAAGCCTTGCTTTTGCATCTCCTTGTTTGTATACCCACTCAGCAGCACCCGGAATGAAGGGTATGCGAATCATGACCATCATATCATAGTTAACTACGTCATATATTTTCACGGCATGATCATTCGAATCGTGCAGCATAGCAAACCATCAGCACTAACCTGCATGGCTAAAAGTCATGGTTGATATCAACAAAAATTTTTTAAATTATAAGAGCACAGGCAATAACCAAGGACGCTACAACATAAACTGGGTTCAAACAAAAAGCACCAAGCAATTTGATGGTAAGCATGCTAAGAGTAGCCACATCTAGTTGTCCCCGCCCTTCCTAGCTTTTGTTCTTTCAGCAAAAGAGAGAATTAAAAACACACAAAACATGGATGAAATTCCATACATGTTGAAAAGTTAAAGACAATAGACTTGTTTGTTGATTTACATTTAACTATCAAATCGACAAATCAGCACAAAATGTCAAATTCATTGCAAGTTGAAATCAAACTATCAAAGAGGAATAAATCCTAAAATAAGGTTCCAAATGCATGTGTATGGAATCAAGAAAGAACAAAGCTCACTGCTATTCCTTCAATGGAACCAAGATGGGATCTGAAGTGCTTAGCAAACTCAATGGCAACAGGTTTTCTCTTCCAAAACTTTAAATGCCTTGGAGAAACAAAAAAAATAGACAAAAGGTTAAAGTAGTGTAGGCAAACAATCATAAGAATATAGGATTTAACTACATTAGAAGAAATTATGATAATGTAAATAGTCCTTTGGAAGAAAATTTGTACAAAGTTAATATGCACAAATATCACATCAGAAATAGCAATAAACTTCACATTCACATCACTTTTTTTTTTATAATTATATTCACATCGCTACTCACATAATATGAATGTTATGCAAGCCTCCTTTGAGTGAAACTAAAGAAACACTAAACCGACAATGCCTGATATTATTCTCAATACATTCGAGAAAACAAAACAAGCTCATTTATTATTATAATTTTATAGAACTAGGAGATAAAATCAGCCTACAACGCCATCAGTAAAGCATTACCTCCCAAGTACTAAAAATCAGCCTATAATGCAGTATATTTTTTATAGGAAACATGGGCCTACTATCATAGCATCATGCCTATTTTGTTGCGAAGGTATACATCCTTCCCCAATCTCAATTCCTAAAAACCAAATATATAAAAGATGAGTAGTCAATGGTGATGGTTATGGTGATGAGAGATAAAATAGATACCTTAAGTAGAAAAGATTCAACTAGTTGTCTTTATTTCCCCATAAACTAGATCTAGCTCTAAACCATCCCATCATCACAATTCACAAGTAAATAGACATAAGTGATGGTCATCAGGTCAAGACAAACCCAAAATACACAAAATTTAGAAAGCTTGAATACAACTACCTCAGAACTATGTCATGACTTCTTGCTATGTAGAAATTTCCAAGAGGTGCACCATATTAGAGATGGTACGAAGTCCATTACATGTTATTTGTTTGATAGGAAACAGGAATAATAAGGAAGTCGCAACCATCCAATATTATTTAAAAATTGGGAAAGCAAGAAGTCAAAAAAAGGGTGTTGACCGAGCCTAATGCAGAAATTCTACAAAACACAGAACAAAAGTTTGGCATACACGTATTTCAAGCACTTGGCATGCATGAACATAACACCATAGTCCTACCATCAGCACTTCCGGTAATGAAAAAATCAGCAGCTGAGACAGCAACATGTGTAACCACATCGCAGTGCATATAACTCTTCTCGTACCTGTTTGTGAAAGCGGAAAAATAAAGAATTCTAATCATCTTGCAGAAGCTTTGGGATGTTTAATGTACTTATCCATTTGCTAAAAATCCGTCCCATATGGAAGAAGAAAGCTATATCAACCAATCAAATAAAGCTTGGTTCAGCTTACCAAATCCCATATCTCAAACATTCAATTCCTTGGAAAATATTAAAGAATAAAAAATATTTGCACATTATTAAATTAAAATAAAGGTTTCGTCAACCAAGGTACGACCTTGGATAATTATAGACACAAATGACCCTGGGTAAGGCTTGAAACGGACACGGTAAAGCTAATTCCCTACTCTAGCCTCTAGGTATGACATATTATCGCTTAATTAATCCAAATTTGCTAGAGATTGGTGTATGTGAGATCAAATAACAAGTATTGAGCACAAAAATAAAAAGCTCTACAACAACTGATATCTCCAATCTTTCAAATACAGACTTAAATAGTAAAAACTAATCCCAATTGAAATTCAAGTTTGGCGTTTCGAAAGAAAAGAGTCCCTAATTCCAAACCTAGGAATCACTTATTAGCTCCTTTTTGAATATGTTTTTGGGTCTTACTGAGTATTAGCTCTTGATTAGTCCAGACTTAGTAGATAGTGGCCACTGTACGATAAAAAAAATACAAGCTTATGAACATACAAATAAAAAAAATACAAATCTGTAGAGTATAAACCCTAAACCCTAATGATTGATCCGGAAATAAAAAACAAAAAACATAAACTCCAAGTACGTACATGTGGGCAGAGGGAAGAGCATCGAGGTAAGCCTGCTCGAACTGGAGGGGCCGCTTGGGGCGAGAACGAGGAGCAGAGCCAGGCCCGATGACGGGCTCCTCATCGGTCTCAGCCACGACGATGCTCGTTTCTTCGATTCCATTCTGAGGTTGAAGCTCCTCCGTTTACTACAAAGAGCGTCAAAGACTACAGAAGCTCGGCCTGTGATATCGCTTAAGTTTTAAACTACTGTGTTAGTTCAACGGGCAAATGTGTTAATTAGACTCTGGAGGTGGCAAATGGCATTTTTGTATGCTAATGATATTTTCTCGTAAAATGAGTCATTTGGTCAATAATTAACTTGTAAGAGTTGATTAATTGTGCTTAAAGAAAAACAAAAAGAGGAGCTGAAGATTGCCAAGATAAAAGGGAAAACAAAGAAAAAGAAAGAAAGAGACAAAATTTATCTCTATCCCTCAAAAACCCTCTTTATCTCTTCGTATCTTGACAACCATTTTCACTCAAAGTTACATAAAAATTCATTTGTTTGGTGGCCATTCATCATTGTCGGTAACGCAATCCAATCTTATTACTCTTGCTTTAGGACGTATTCAAGGATAAGAAGATAAACAAATCTTATTTCTGTTGCTTACCAAGTGTTGAAGCTCTGTCCAACACTAGCCATTCTTATTTACTGAGAGAAGAAAAAATCTCGACCTCATCAACGTTCTTCGTTGTTCAACACTAAAAGCACAATGTTCCCGTTCGTTCTTCTCAATGTATTCTACATTTTAGTAATATTTATTGAAATTAGCTTGTATATGTTGGGTCTGCATAAATTCAAATGTTGCTACATTTACATTTGAACTATTATGTGGTTGTTTGAACCAGTTGGAACGGGAAATTCATTCCTTATGGGGTTTTTGTTTAAAATGGGCAAATTCTATAGGTTAGTTTAAAAAAAAAGGCTCATTTCGGTTAAACTTTAAAAATGGACTTTTTTTTAACTGCCCACCTGATATGAGTGTTTTAGCCGGTTTTTTATTTAAAAAAAAAAAAAAACTAAGAAGAGTGCTTGAAAACATTTGAAAGAAATCGAACAATTCCCACTTTTTAACAAAACTCTCCCATTCTCCCACTAAATTGAGAAAGACGACGCACACTACCATTTATAAAGCAAGACAACACACACTACCTTGAGGAAGAAGAGGCAGGAAACACTGTAGACGAAACTTCTCCTCCATTTTTGAACTCTGCAATTTTGGTAAGTTTTTTCAATGAATGTCTTCTCCGTCCTGCCCTTCAATGAAAACTCCATCCTTTTTTATGGGTTTTTGTGAAATATTGGTATATCTGTATTCGATTTTTGTAAAATATTGTTTATTTATATTGGGCTTTTGTAATTATAGATAATCTGATTTCTAGTATATCGTTTGTTATTCATGAA
This sequence comes from Elaeagnus macrophylla, assembly GCA_029378325.1. Lineage (NCBI taxonomy): Eukaryota > Viridiplantae > Streptophyta > Magnoliopsida > Rosales > Elaeagnaceae > Elaeagnus > Elaeagnus macrophylla. Next base: position 14,294,710 of record CM055644.1, on the reverse strand, counting down.
TATCGGTATGAGCATTGAATAGAAGAATTTTATGGATTGGGCTATGATGTCGGTATATCTCAGTATATGTGGGTATATCTGGATATATCTCGGTATATGTCGGTATATCTGGTATATTTGTGATATATCTCTGGTATATCTCAGTATATGTGGGTATATTTGTGATATATCTCTGGTATATCTCAGTATATGTGGGTATATCTTGGTATATCTGTGGTATATCTCAGTATATGTGGGTATATCTCAGTATATGTGGGTATATCTGTGGTATATCTCAGTATATGTGGGTATATCTCTGGTATATTTGGATATATCTCGGTATATGTGGGTATATCTTGGTATATCTGGTATATCTGTGGTATATCTCATTATATTTGGGTATATCTTAGTATATCTGTGATATATCTCAATATATGTGGGTATATCTTGATATATCTGGTATATCTGTGGTATATCTGGATATATCTCGGTAGAAGTGGGTATATCTTAGTAAATCTGGTATATCTATGGTATATCTCAGTATATGTGGGTATATCTTGGTATATCTGTGGTATATCTCAGTATATGTGGGTATATCTGTGGTATATTTTTGGTATATTTGTGGTATATCTCGGTATATGTGGGTATATCTTGGTATATTGACTTGTATTGATGTTATTTTGAACAATTTGTTCACAAGTATTAATTATTTTTGTTTTCTTACATGGGGTATATGTAAGAAATGGCAGACGAATCAAGTTTTAGTCCTTCAGTCTCCCCCTCTGGATATTATGTTGATAAAATAACCAACATATCACGCCTTCAAAATTTTAGCACATCGAGGACGACCCTAGAATAATTGGGGTTACTTGAGAGGTTTGAATAGTTATGTTTGGTTTCATCACAAGAATGAACCATATAGAATTCATAGGGGGATTACTGCATCACATCTTAATGATGCAAGACAAAGATCAATCGGGGAAAGAGCTACGAATAATTGTGAATGGCAGACCCCACATTTTTGGATATGAAGAATTTAGTTTACTTACCGGTTTGATGTTTACCGGTGAGGAAGAATGCCCACCTCGAACTGGTCGATTACGGAAAACATACTTCAAGACCGACAATGTAATAAAGAAAGGCGAGCTGGAGAAGGTTTTCATAAACCTTCCTACGTCCACCGAGCCTAACGATGTTTTGAGGTTGGCCCTAATTTATATTTTGGAAATGGTTCTTTTGGCCGATCATAATCTAAGGGTCATTAATGATGAATACTTTGAGGTGGTTGAAGACTTCCAGAAATTTAATATCTACCCATAGGGTAAGATAGTTTACAACTTCACTATAAGAAGATTGAAGAGTGTTATTATGCATAAGGTTGATAGAAAACTTAAAGGTCACATCGAGGGTTATGTTGACTATGTTGGGGGGGTCACGTTTAAAGAAGGACAAAAACACGCGATCACTTACAGTGTCTACGGTTTTTGCTGGGCACAGTAAGTTTGGGCTTATGAGGCCATACAAATGGGTGTATCTGATTTAGCCACCAATCTATTCCCTGATGAAATGCCCAGGATAGTATGTTGGGAGAACTTAAGAAGGGGACAAAATTTGAAGTTCTGGGACTTGAACCATAAAATCTTTCAACGTTCGGATGTAAGTTTATTGCATTTATATGTTGTTTTTAATTATTCTGGTATATCTGAATGTACTTAAATAATTTTATATGTTTTGTGGGATATCTGTACAGTTTTATATGTTGAAGAGACTCACTCTAAATGAAAAGGAGAGATTGAGTCCTTGCTATATTTCGACACAAAGATGTGCGAGAGAAGTAGGTATAGGTGTACCGAATGTGCCGAATGTCGGTGGAATTGATGATGAATTACCTTTGAAAGTGAAAAGTTTTTAATCACGGATCAAATATACCTAGAGAGGGGTGAATAGGTTATTTTCAATTTTAACAAGAATTAATTATGTAACCTAATCACAACGGCCAGACATGCAATCGCGTATAAAGATAAAATGCGGAATAAAAATAACACACGATATTTTTAGGTGAAAACAACCTAGGCCACTCCAATGACCTAAGAGGAAAACCACCGGTCCATCGGACCACCTAACTATCCACTATGAAAATCAATGTTCAATTACAACCATAGGTCCTAGAACTACCCTTCACAGATAGATCCCCCTTTCTGTAATTTACTTACGAGCCGTCGCTCCTTTCATAGCCTCCACAAGCTAGGTGTCTGGATCCGGACCAACGTTTCGATCTACTTGAGTCCCACAAGATCAATCGAACCCGTCAACTTCTGTAATTTTGAGTCACACGAAATACCGAACACGTCACCTGAAACGTTAGCACAAATAGCACAAGTGCAAAGTGTGTCCTAGAGCGGATTCAAACAATGAAAAATACTAACTAGCAGATTCAACAGAATACGATGTAAAAACAAATCAGCTAGTAAACTCTAGAACTATCATATAAAGCTCAATATCATGAAAATCAAATAGGTACGTGAATTATCCAAACATAACCACACAATATGTTTGAACAATTAAAAGATGAAAGCGCCTAAGATTGATAGATGAAGAGAAGAAGTTTTTTTTTTAAAAATGCAATCAGATTTATAAAAACTTATTTCAATGTGGTTGATTTTATGCACAAACAGCCCTTACTTATATAGAGTCCAACTTTAGCTCAAACAGGAGTTGTAATAGATTACAACTCTACACTTATCAGGATTTAGCAATTACCACAATCATACTCAAACAAGGATTTTGTTTTTTAACATTAAATGGGGTCCATTGGGTAAAAGTAACATATGGGTCGAATTAAAAGAGTTTTAGTAGAGGTGAAAAATTGACTCGATCGATCTAACAACTGGCTCGATCGATCGACCAGATTTCTCGATCGATCTAGCTCAACCCGAGAGCACCTAGATCGATGTTGTTCCAGAATCGATCGATCAAACAGGACTTGATCGATCGACCAAAATTATCGATCGATCTATCACTCGATCGATCGAACTATATACTCGATCGATCGACCAACATGTGCACAATATATTTTTCGTTATGATCCATACTAAGTGTAGTGCTCAATTGTGTGAAGATGTATGCATGATAGAATATTTTACCTGTCATATGGGCATTGCAAGCCTGGTGACTCCATCATCATGTATCGTCTGATTAAACGGTGAACTCTTACTCTAGATTACAATCAAACATTTTGTCCACGAAAATTGCCAATACAAAATAAACCTTACAGAAAGGCGATGAATAGCATCATCCATCTGGTCACATTGATTATATTAGTGACCCTAACCCAAAAGTCCAAAAGGATCAAGGTTCAGCTCATTCATCAAGTTCCATTATGGAGGTAATATACTATAGGACGTAAAATTTTGCCATTCAATTCTACTTAATTTTTTATATCTAAGGGATTTAAAACAAGAGGTGATAACAATAAAGGAAAACCAAATGTGGATTAAGGATGCTTTGAAGAAGTTGTTAAGATCACAAAAAATTTCTACAACAGGGGACCAATCAGGGAAAGCTTCAGTGAATGCATCCAGGGTCAAAAGTGTCCCACGTTTTAACTGACGTAAGGTTCAAGATGAACAATTATCTGGGGACGAAGAAGTTGTGATGCCCATGGATGAAGAGCCAGTAGTGGCAAGTTATGTAGGCAAAGAAATAATTATGTTTCCAGAACAATTTGGTGAGGAAACTACCATGCCTACTATAGATAAGGACGAAACATTCATGGGTGTTAGCGAAGAATGTCCCACTGAAGTTAACCTTGACAAACAGCCAGTTGATGTCTTCATAGAAGAAAACTTGTCAAATGTGAAGTTATCTACTCTAGAAAAAACTTTGGAGGCTGCCCCCGTTATAAGTGGTTTATCGTTAATGCGATTAGGATCGCTAGCATCCAAGGGCGTACGATCAACTGAAACGTTCACACCATTTGGTACCACATACACTCGGAAGAAACAAAAGCTTGGTCCCTCCCTCAAATCTCCATATTTTCATCCAAAGAAGAAATTTGGTATATCAATTGGGTCTGAACAATCGGATGAAGGACATGTGCCAACCCTTTATGACCCGATGAGAAGGTTCAGTGAAGATAGATATAAGTTCTTCTTGGAGTGGCTATATAATAATTTCTCGAACAACTAGTGCTTATATCCTATTATATATATATATACATGTTATCTGTCTATGTTTATTTCTTATTTATATTAATAGGGTTACTTATTCATTAAATTGTTATTGCTTACATTTTAGGGAAAACATTAATGTTGGTTGCCCAAGTAAGGGTATAGCTAATTCTTCCTAGTTTCATCGTATATTCAACCCCAATCATCCTTACTCAACGAGGTAACTCTTTTTGATTTTTATCATTGCTTGTATACAAATGATGTGAACTTTAGTGTATAATTTGTTATTAATTATTTCACATTGTTACAAACTAACTAAATCGTATATATTTGTACCTACTTGATCTCAACTAAAATTATACAGCACATAGATTGTGGACTATGGTTGTTGAGAAAGAAAGAGGAAATTCACCCGCATTTGTTCCCTAAGAACAATTGGACAATAGTAGACTCATTGTTCTTGGTAAGAACGAACATTATTAAGAGTTATATGTTAGTCTTACCTGATTGAAACTTATGTTGCATTATGGACTATGAAAATGTAGGCTTACGTGGAGTCAAGTGCAAGTGAAAGAAAATGTAGGCTTACGTGGAATCAAATGCAGGTGAATGGAGGAAACTTAAAAAGAACGAGCAAATCCAATTTTGAACCCTCAACAAGAAGTGGTTGGATTATGTCACAAGTAAAACATAGTAACATCATGGGTTGAATATGGTATTCTAGGTTAATATTTGGTATATCATATAAAATTTATATCTTTTGAAATATGTGCACGTCCTGAACATGCTAAACCATGGAATTGTGTGCACAACATTTATGGAGTTTTATTAGAGAAAGGCCATTGGATTGTTTTCGGAATTGACATTAGACAGCAACAAATTGATGTCTATGATTCACTTCCAAAACACATAAGGGATGGAATTCTTAAGAAAAGGTTACATAACTTATGTGTAATAATCATAAGCTTAATTAAAAGCTTGGGATTATTTCAATATGAAATCAAAGATCGATGGCCCATTTATTGTAATGCGATACCTGTTCCTCAACAGGTTGAAGTGTAAGTATATTTGAATCTTTTAGTAACACCTTCTAATTAATGATTAATATAGTCAACCCTTGATTATTGTAGTTATTTTAATATATTTTGTATTGCTTGTATTATACAGGGGAGGCTGTGGCATTTACACTCTTAAGTTCACCAAGTACATAGTAAATGACAAGGCCTTGATTGACATAAAAGACGAGGCAGTTAGTTTTTTTAGGAATAAACTTTGTTTAGAACTTTTCTTTGTCGATGATGATTACATTATTGTATAAGTGCAGTGGCATGAATTTTTGCATTTTTTTAATAACTGCCCAAACTATGATTTGCTCTGTTGTTTGTATTGTAAAACTTCTGTTGAGTATATTTTCTTAAGCCCAATTTACTGATAATTTGTTATTTAAGGAATTGTTAAATTAAAGCTCTAATTATGGTATATATGGGTTATATATGGTATATCTGGGATATTTGGGGTATATATGGTATATCTGAGTTGAATATGGTATATCTGGGATATATATATAGTATATTTGGAGTATATCTGGTATATTTGGGTTATATATGATATATCTGGAGTATATCTAGTATATCTGTATTGAATATAGTATATCTAGGTTGAATATAGTATATTTGGGTATATATATGTTCATTTGAATTGAACTGTATATGTCTTGCTTAAATTGAAATGAAATAAAAAACTATTGAATATTGGCGCATAAAGTTCCAACATAATAACAAAACCCAAAAGATTGGGTTTTTGTCTAAAATAGGCAAAATTCTTAATATAGTTTAAAAAAGGGCAACCTTGTGTAAAAGTTTAGAAATAGGCAAAATTCTATTTACTCTCCCGGTACTCGGTTTGGTTGGGTCATTTAGTTTTCCACCAAAATAATTTTCTTTCTTCTTCTCCCTCCAACTACGCACCCTCTCTTTTTCTCTTCACTGATCTTCTCACCATTGTTGCGTGTCATTGTGGAAAAATTATAAAAATGAGGTTAGTAATATCTTCCAACAATATTTGCAATTTTTATTAAGATGTAAATGTTGCAATTTGTACCAGGATTTTTAAATAATAACTACCAGAAAAATGCGATTGGGACTGATATATTTTCGAAAAATTTCCAACAATTTGCTTCATACTTTCGCGAGGAACTGATATGGGTATTATTTAAACAGATTTTTGGTTGAAAAACCGTATTAAACTGTTACCCCAATTCAATAATAATTAATAGAAACATATATTTTTGGCCGCGTGTAATCGAAACATTTATGAAATGCTATATTCAGTTTTCTATATGTGGGGGTATATGTGGTATCTCTGAGGGTATATCTGGTATATCCGGTATATCTGGGGGTATATCTGGTATATCCGGTATTTCTGGGGGTATATCTGGTATATCTGGGGGTATATCTGGTATATCCGGTATTTCTGGGGGTATATCTGGTATATCTCATGGTATAGCTCATGGTATATCTCATGGTATATCTGGTATATCTCAGGGTATATCTGGTATATCTCAGGGTATATCTGGTATATCTCACGGTATATCTGGGGGTATATCTGGTATATCTGGTATTTCTGGGGGTATATCTGGTATTTCTGGGGGTATATCTGGTATATCTCAGGGTATATCTGGTATATCTCAGGGTATATCTGGTATATCTCAGGTTATATCTGGTATATCTGGTATATCTCAGGGTATATCTGGTATATCTGAGGGTATATCTCAGGGTATATCTGGTATATCCGGTATATCTGGGGGTATATCTGGTATATCTGGTATTTCTGGGGGTATATCTGGTATTTCTGGGGGTATATCTGGTATATCTCAGGGTATATCTGGTATATCTGGTATATCTCAGGGTATATCTAGTATATCTGAGGGTATATCTCAGAGTATATCTGGTATATCCGGTATATCTGGGGGTATATCTGGTATATCTGGTATTTCTGGGGGTATATCTGGTATTTCTGGGGGTATATCTGGTATATCTCAAGGTATATCTGGTATATCTCATGGTATATCTGGTATATCTCAGGGTATATCTGGTATATCTGGTATATCTCAGGTTATATCTGGTATATCTGAGGGTATATCTCAGGGTATATCTAGTATATCTGAGGGTATATCTGAGGGTATATCTGGTATATCCGGTATATCTGGGGGTATATCTGGTATATCTGGTATTTCTGGGGGTATATCTGGTATATCTCAGGGTATATCTGGTATATCTCAAGGTATATCTGGTATATCTCAGGGTATATCTGGTATATCTGAGGGTATATCTCAGAGTATATCTGGTATATCCGGTATATCTGGGGGTATATCTGGTATATCTGGTATTTCTGGGGGTATATTTGGTATTTCTGGGGGTATATCTGGTATATCTGGGGGTATATCTGGTATATCTCATGGTATATCTGGTATATCTCAGGGTATATCTGGTATATCTCATGGTATATCTGGTATATCTCAGGGTATATCTGGTATATCTCAGGGTATATCTGGTATATCTGGTATATCTCAGGGTATATCTGGTATATCTGAGGGTATATCTGGTATATCTCAGGGTATATCTGGTATATCTGATGGTATATCTCAGGGTATATCTGGTATATCTCAGGGTATATCTGGTATATCTCAGGGTATATCTGGTATATCTAGGGGTATATCTGGTATATCTCAGGGTATATCTGGTATATCTCAGGGTATATCTGGTATATCTCAGGGTATATCTGGTATATCTGATGGTATATCTGGTATATCTCAAGGTATATCTGGTATATCTCACGGTATATCTGGTATATCTCACGGTATATCTGGTATATCTCAGTGAAATTATGGTATATCTCACGGTATATCTGGTATATCTCAGGGTATATCTGGTATATCTGTGGGTATATCTATGTATATGTTGGTATATCTCCATCTATTACACATTTAATCAGGTATATATGTTATATACTAATAACGCAGTTCAATATGTTGTATATTATTTGATATATCAATTAAACTTTACGTATTTTTGAATGAGATAGACCTAATTATTTTTAAACATTTTACAGAATGGATAGCCTTAGTATTCTAATCATTCACAATGGTAAATGGTCATTGAAGGATGGTAAAAAAGTATATCAAGGAGGTGAAGGTTTGGTGATGAAGATAAAAAAAGGATGGTTGTATAATGAACTTAAAGAAAAGTTGTTTCTCAAGTTAAAGATGGATAAGTTCAAGTATGAACTTGAAGTGAGATACTTCTATAAGAATGATTTGACATTACCATCTATTTTAATAGGTGATGATGAAGAATTGGAAGAGTTTTTTGACCTTCACGTTGAAGATAATGAAAGGAAGGCTGTTCTATATGTCACAAAAAATGTGATAAGATCTGTAGGTACAAGTAATTCTATTTGCCATGAGCAAGTTTTTAATACCGGAGGCCGTAATGTAAATTTCTTGAGTGATACTAATATGCAAGAAGGATCTCAAAATCCAAATGGTGGTTGCGATAATGTACTTGATAGTATTCGTGATGATGTAGATCACAATTTAGTTCCGCCGCAAATGGGTGATGAAGGAGATATTGATATGATTAGAGAATATGAATTACCAGATATACCTGTCAACGAAAACGTTGATCGTGATATGTCCTCAATGGGAGGTTTGCATGCAATTCATAATGAAAGGACACAAGTTGAAACAGAAAGGGTCATTGTTAGAAATCATGAGAATTATGGTTTATCCCAGTCTGAAGGAAGAACTGTAATTGGAAACAATTATGAATTACGTATCGGTCCATCCAGTACACCCACAGAGATTATTTCTAATGGTGACGTTTCGTCGTCTGTGGCACATGTTGAGCTTGATTTGAAAGTTGATCAAGTGTTTGACAATAAGATAGATTTCACAACACATGTCGGTCTTTATGCCATAAGAAACAGATTTGAGACGAGGACACTGACTAGTAGGAAAGACCGTGTTCTAATACGTTGCATTCAATCTACTTGTAGTTGGATGATTAGATGTAATAGGATCACTGGATCTGATAGGTTCAGGGTAAAAGAATACGAATCAAGACATACTTGTGATCCTAACAATTACATGAGGAAGAATAGGACTGCAACCTCAAGAGTGATAGGAAATGCCATAAAAATGAAGTTGGTCCGACCAGGAAGAATTTATAAGCCCAAAGATATTATTGATGATTGTCAAAATGAGTTTGGGATTGAGATTGGTTACACCACAGCATACAGATCTAAAGAGAAGGCTCTTTATTTGCTACGTGGCAGTGAAGAGGAATCTTTCCTGAAGCTTCCTTCCTACTGTCATGTTTTGAAGGAAAGAAATCCTGGTAGCGTCACACATATTGAAGTTGACCAGTCCGGAAGATTTAAGTACTTTTTTATGGCACTAGGTCCATGTATCAGAGGATTTTTATCTTGTATAAGACATGTAATTACAGTCGACGGTGCATTCCTATCAGGTAGGTATGCTGGGACATTATTCGTAGCAAATGCTTCAGATGGAAATAACAACATATATCCATTGGCCATTGGTGTTGGAGATTCTGAGAATAATGAAGCCTGGGAATGGTTTTTGTTAAAACTATCCGGTATATTTGGGCACATTGATGATCTTGTTATTGTTTCAGATAGACACCAAAGTATTATACAATCTGTTCCTAAAGCCTTCCCCAATGCTTTGCATGGATATTGTGCATTTCACATGGAGATGAATTTAAACCACAAATTTAAGAATCCTGATATCACACCTTTGTTCAGATGTTGCGCAAGGGCATATACGAAGCGTGAATTTGACAAATACATGGGGGATTTGAGACTGATCGATCCAGATATAGAGAAGTACTTATTGGAAGCAGGTAAAGAGAAGTGGTCAAGATTTCATTTTCCTGGAAACAGATACGGTATAATGACCACAAATGGTTCAGAATCATTTAATAATGTCATGAAATCTGCTCGTGAGTTGCCTATAACCATGCTTGCTGAGTACTACCGTAGCAAAATACAACATTGGTTTGTCGAACGTAGGGAGGTTGGGATGAAATGGGGAACTCGATTCCTTACCGATGAGGTTGAATCAATTATGCGTGCAAATCACAATAAGTCCTTAAGGTACAGGGTTTTCAGAATTAATGCACATGTTTTCCAGGTATGGGATTCGTACATCATTCTATATTGTTATTGAATTTTTAAATATGTAAATTTAACAGCATATATATTGTTGTATCTCTTGTAAGCCTATAAACCATAAAGTAACTAGTTCATTCATATGAAAATATAGGTTGTACATGGTGATACTAGTGAAGATGTTGATCTACTCAACAGAAGTTGTAGCTGCAGAGAATTTGATGTTCATAAAATCCCCTGTTGTCATGCCATTGCAGCGGCCTGTTTTCAAGATGTTGATGTCCAGTCCTTTGTTGACCGATTATACACAGTCAATTGTTATATTATCGCATATGCGGAGGCAATATTTCCAGCAACTGACAATGGTCAGTGGGACATTCCACCAGAAATCATAGAACTAGTTGAACTTCCTCCTAACACAAAGAAAAAATCTGGCAGACCACGGAAGCGACGCATACGTTCACGTGGGGAAGTAATAAAGAAGTTAATATTGTGCAGTCGTTGTGAAATTACTGGTCATAACAGGAGGACTTGTAATGTTTTTCGTCAGATGATTGTAGAACCGATACTACCTTCTCAAGAATGAACATTTTTATGTACCCTGTAATCTTTTATTATGATTTCAAGTATTTCGTCGTCTGTATCTGAATTTTGTATTAATGATAGTTTTATATTATGCCCTGTCTCTGAATTTTCATGTATCACGTATATACATGTGTTGTTATACTATTTTAGAAGATATACTATATACACCCTGAATAATCTCAAAACTGTTGGAGGCTGTGGAGGAGGTTGTGTCCCATTAGGTTTTCCTTTTCTTTGTAAGGGTTTCCAAAATATTCTGTAAATCTCCTCGCCCAGGAGGAGTCCAACCCGCGCGCGCGCGCCGCGGCGCACCTTTTTCCATGCCGCGGCGCACATGTGATCTTGAATTAGGAATAAAAACAGAAACCTCCCCGCCGCGGCATAACTTTACTTCGCCGCGGCACGCAATGTTTTCATGATTTTGGGTCCAAAGCAGAAACCTCCTCGCCGCGGCATAAATTTTACTCGCCGCGGCGCACAATGTTTTCATGATTTTGGGTCGAAAGCAGAAACCTCCTCGCCGCGGCATAATTTTTGCTCGCCGCGGCGCACAATGTTTTCATGATTTTCATGTTTCAACCCGAGAACCTTTCGCCGCGGCACACAATTCCTTGAGATATACCAGATATACCCTCAGATATACCACATATACCCTGAGATATACCAGATATACCCTGAGATATACCAGATATACCATGAGATATACCAGATATACCCTCAGATATACCAGATATACCCTGATATATACGAGATATACCAGATATACCCTGAGATATACCAGATATACCCTGAGATATACCAGATATACCAGATATACCCTGATATATACCAGATATACCAGATATACCCTGAGATATACCAGATATACCATGAGATATACCAGATATACCATTAGATATACCAGATATACCCTGAGATATACCAGATATACCCTGATATATACGAGATATACCAGATATACCCTCAGATATACCAGATATACCCTGAGATATACCAGATATACCATTAGATATACCAGATATACCCTGATATATACGAGATATACCAGATATACCCTGAGATATACCAGATATACCATGAGATATACCAGATATACCATTAGATATACCAGATATACCCTGAGATATACCAGATATACCCTGATATATACGAGATATACCAGATATACCCTGAGATATACCAGATATACCCTGATATATACGAGATATACCCTCAGATATACCAGATATACCCTCAGATATACCAGATATACCCTGAGATATACCAGATATACCCTGAGATATACCAGATATACCAGATATACCCTGAGATATACCAGATATACCAGATATACCCTGATATATACCAGATATACCAGATATACCCTGAGATATACCAGATATACCATGAGATATACCAGATATACCATTAGATATACCAGATATACCAGATATACCCTCAGATATACCAGATATACCCTGATATATACGAGATATACCAGATATACCCTCAGATATACCAGATATACCCTGAGATATACCAGATATACCCTGAGATATACCAGATATACCAGATATACCCTGATATATACCAGATATACCAGATATACCCTGAGATATACCAGATATACCCTGAGATATACCAGATATACCCTGAGATATACCAGATATACCAGATATACCCTGATATATACCAGATATACCCTGAGATATACCAGATATACCAGATATACCCTGATATATACCAGATATACCAGATATACCCTGAGATATACCAGATATACCATGAGATATACCAGATATACCATTAGATATACCAGATATACCAGATATACCCTCAGATATACCAGATATACCCTGATATATACGAGATATACCAGATATAACATGAGATATACCAGATATACCCTCAGATATACCAGATATACCCTGAGATATACCAGATATACCCTCAGATATACCAGATATACCCTCAGATATACCAGATATACCTTCAGATATACCAGATATACCCCTAGATATACCAGATATACCAGATATACCCTCAGATATACCAGATATACCCTGATATATACGAGATATACCAGATATAACATGAGATATACCAGATATACCCTCAGATATACCAGATATACCCTGAGATATACCAGATATACCCTGATATATACCAGATATACCAGATATACCCTCAGATATACCAGATATACCTTCAGATATACCAGATATACCCCTAGATATACCAGATATACCAGATATACCCTCAGATATACCAGATATACCCTCAGATATACCAGATATACCCCTAGATATACCAGATATACCAGATATACCCTCAGATATACCAGATATACAGTGATATATACCAGATATACTAGATATACCCTGAGATATACCAGATATACCAGATATACCATGAGATATACCAGATATACCCCCAGATATACCAGACATAACACAAAATATACCAGATATACCAGATATACCTTGAGATATACCAGATATACCCTGAGATATACCAGATATACCTTGAGATATACCAGATATACCCTGAGATATACCGGATATACCCCCAGATATACCAGATATACCCCCAGATATACCAGATATACCATGAGATATACCAGATATACCGTGAGATATACCAGATATACCCCAGATATACCAGATATACCAGATGTACCATGAGATATACCAGATATACCCCAGATATACCAGACATAACACAAAATATACCAGATATACCAGATATACCTTGAGATATACCAGATATACCCTGAGATATACCAGATATACCTTGAGATATACCAGATATAACATGAGATATACCAGATATAACATGAGATATACCAGATATACCAGATATACCCCCAGATATACCAGATATACCCTGAGATATACCAGATATACCATGAGATATACCAGATATACCGTGAGATATACCCTGAGATATACCAGATATACCATGAGATATACCAGATATACCGTGAGATATACCCTGAGATATACCAGATATACCATGAGATATACCAGATATACCGTGAGATATACCAGATATACCCCCAGATATACCAGTGCTAACACAAAATATACCAGATATACCAGATATACCAGATATACCCCCAGATATACCAGACATAACACAAAATATACCAGATATACCAGATATACCCCCAGATATACCAGACATAACACAAAATATACCAGACATAACACAAAATATACCAGATATACCAGATATACCCCATATACCCCCAGATATACCAGACATTATACCAGATATACCTTGAGATATACCCTGAGATATACCAGATATACCAGATATACCCTGAGATATACCAGATATACCAGATATACCCTAAGATATACCAGATATACCGTGAGATGTACCAGATATACCCCCAGATATACCAGATATACCATGAGATATACCAGATATACCCCCAGATATACCAGACATAACACAAAATATACCAGATATACCAGATATACCAGATATACCTTGAGATATACCAGATATACCGTGAGATATACCAGATATACCCTGAGATATACCAGATATACCCCCAGATATACCAGATATACCATGAGATATACCAGATATACCCTGAGATATACCAGATATACCGTGAGATATACCTCAGATATACCAGATATACCCGATATACCCTGAGATATACCAGATATACCCTGAGATATACCAGATATACCCTGAGATATACCAGATATACCGTGAGATATACCAGATATACCCCCAGATATACCAGATATACCATGAGATATACCAGATATACCCCCAGATATACCAGACATAACACAAAATATACCAGATATACCAGATATACCTTGAGATATACCAGATATACCCTGAGATATACCAGATATACCTTGAGATATACCAGATATACCCTGAGATATACCGGATATACCCCCAGATATACCAGATATACCCCCAGATATACCAGATATACCATGAGATATACCAGATATACCGTGAGATATACCAGATATACCCCAGATATACCAGATATACCAGATGTACCATGAGATATACCAGATATACCCCCAGATATACCAGACATAACACAAAATATACCAGATATACCAGATATACCAGATATACCTTGAGATATACCAGATATACCCTGAGATATACCAGATATACCTTGAGATATACCAGATATACCCTGAGATATACCAGATATACCCCCAGATATACCAGATATACCCCCAGATATACCATGAGATATACCAGATATACCGTGAGATATACCAGATATACCCCAGATATACCAGATATACCAGATATACCATGAGATATACCAGATATACCCCCAGATATACCAGACATAACACAAAATATACCAGATATATTAGATATACCTTGAGATATACCAGATATACCGTGAGATATACCAGATATACCCTGAGATATACCAGATATACCCTGAGATATACCAGATATACCTTGAGATATACCAGATATACCAGATATACCCTGAGATATACCAGATATACCGTCAGATATACTAGATATACCCCCAGATATACCAGACATAACACAAAATATACCAGATATACCAGATATACCATGAGATATACCAGACATAACACAAAATATACCAGATATACCAGATATACCGTGAGATATACCTCAGATATACCAGATATACCCTGAGATATACCCTGAGATATACCAGATATACCCACAGATATACCAGATATACCATGAGATATACCAGATATACCATGAGATATACCAGATATACCGTGAGATATACCTCAGATATACCAGGTATACCCTGAGATATACCAGATATACCCTGAGATATACCAGATATACCAGATATACCCTGAGATATACCAGATATACCCTGAGATATACCAGATATACCAGATATACCATGAGATATACCAGATATACCCTGAGATATACCAGATATACCAGATATACCCTGAGATATACCAGATATACCCCCAGATATACCAGATATACCATGAGATATACCAGATATACCACTGATATACCCCCAGATAATGTTATTCATGATTAACGACCAGATATACCAGAAATCAGATTATCCATCCATAATTACAAAATCCCAATATACCCTAAACCTACATTTTACATAAACATTTAACCTTAAACCAACATTTTACAAAAAACCATACAAAAATAAGGGGTTTTCGTTGAGTTTCAACGAAAACCCAATTAAAAACCAAACTGCATAGCTTCAAAAGGTGAGTAATGGTCGAGTGTTTTCGTGCAAGGAAGACAAATTTGTTTAAAATACTTACCGAATAATGCAGAGCTTCAAAAGTTGATAGTAATGGTCGAGTGTTTTCTGCGTTGATACTGTTCGTCTTCTTCCTCAATCGAAAATGGGAGAGCTTCGCTAATACCAGATAGTGACGAGGGATTCTTGAGAGGTAGAGTAATGCTCAGAGTTGTGGGTTTGTTTGAACTGTTCGAATTCTTTATTTCAAACGGTTTAAATGAGTTACCGGCTACCAAATGGGTCTTTGGGTGGGCGGTTAAAAAAAGCCCATTTTTAAACTTTTACACAAGGTTGCCCTTTTTTAAACTATATTAAGGATTTTGCCTATTTTAGACAAAAACTCCAAAAGATTGAAAGAAAAATAAAATTAAACTACATAAAATATTCCTCAAAAAAATAATAATAAAGAAAATAGAAAATATAATGGAGAGGCTTAGTCCTCCATATCATCATTTTGCTCATTCTCATCCTGGGGTTCGTTCACCAGTGGTCGATAAACGAAGTTGTGACCTGGATACTGCAAAATTGGGCCGAACTAGTTCAGGTCTACTCCACTTTGTGTCAACTGAACGCTCATCATTCGGTAGAGTAGAACTTGGCACTCGTTTAAATACTTCAATTGGTTGCTCAACCAAGCTTGTTGTTGAGTCTGGTACACTTGTATTTTATTTACCCTCGCTCTCAAGTTCACCAATTTGTCTTTGTTGGAGGCGTTACTGGAAGAGGACCCTTCACCCTTTCTACTACCTTGTCCCGCTTTGGTGCAACTAGTTAGGTGTTGCATGTATTGGAACGTCAATGTTTCACCCGATTGTAGTAGTACCTCACCCTTGTCATACTAGACTCCCTGTTTCACACACAAGGCGATGATCAGTTGGGAAAAGAAGTAGCTTAGTTGTGATGCTCAGCTGAGTACACAACCCGTTAATGAATAACCATCCCAACGTCAATTGTTCGCTGGGTCTCTATGGCATACTGTAAGATTGCCCACTCCCTATCAACAGTACTATAATGCCGGGTTGGCATTAATCTAGAACATACAAAATATTGCAAGATACAGGAGTGGGTTCTAAGGTGCTTAGCTTGAAAGATATTGACCATGTCTCCCTTATATTCCCATTCGGCATAACCATCGGTGAGGGTACTTATAACGCCTTTGTAATCCACCTGTTTTATATAGGCTTCATACCTGCTATCATGAATATCCCTTAACCCATAGTATGCATTTATAACCGTCCTATTAAAGGGGACCTCAATACCCGTTACCTATACCATTCCGTGCCGAGCTTCTGGGACATTCGCGTAGAATTTTCGGACCAATGAACTCACACTCGCTTCCAGGGCTTGTACAAATTTTCTCCACCCTAACGCCTCAATTTTATCTAAAATTTCTATTACTCTAACTTGTCCAAAGTCTAATCCCCTCTCAGTAACAAAAGATTTATTTCTTTTAGCGGCACCTTCGTACCGCTCTTGTGCCTCCCGACTAACAAAACGAGAGGCATTAAAATTTCGTTCCTCAACAACTTTACCTTTTCCTTTTGAACGACTACTGTCACCAGTCTTCTTTTTAGGACCCATTAATTTATTCAAAAAATTTCAAAATAATATTCCAGAAATTTCAGAAAAAAACCCCCAAAAATTCGCCTATTATCCAAATAACTTAACTTAAATTCAAAAATTCTGGTATATAATTGGCAGATTCTAGAAAATAATTACCAAATGAAGCACATAAATTGTGAATAATTTTACCTCTTTGAATTTCAATTCAAACCTTGAAAAGAAAGCCCCAAATTGTTTGAACCCCAAGTTTTTTAGAAGAAGATGAAGAGGTTTCTAATTTTTTTCAGCAAATCTATAAACCTTGATAGAGAATTGCTTGATACCAATTATATTTGTAGAAGAATTTGGAGTGAAGTTTAGATTTTGGTGAGAAATTGAGAAGAAATTGGAGAGAAAGTGAGAGGTTTTTTGAGAGAAAATATTTGAATTGTGTTGGTGCTATAGATAAACTTTTAGAATTTAATGCGTCAAATAGAATAATATTCGCCGCGACACAAATTTAACCCTACCGCAGCGCACATAAAACCCTAGAAAAATTGTCGTGAAATAGAACCATACTCGCCGCGGCACAAATTTAACTCACCGTAGCACATATAAAACCCTACAAAAAATTATCGTCAAACAAAAACATACTCGCCGCGGTACAAATTTAACCCAGCCGCAGCGCGCATAAAATGATGAAAATATTGTCGTCAAACAGAAAATACTCGCCGCAGTGCCCATAAAAATTGGAAAAAAAGTTTCCAAAGTAGAACCATCCCCGCCGAGGCAAAAGTTTTCCCCTACTACGACACAGAAAAAATGTGTCCAACCCGTGGTCTGAGATATATCTGTGGTATATTTAGTATATCTATGGTATATCTGATATATCTTAGGTGTATTTGGTATATCTGTGGTATATCTGGTATATCTGGTATATTTGGGGTATATATATGGTATATTTGAGGTATAAGCTTGGTATAACTTAGGTATATATTTCATATATGTTAGGTATATCTAAGGTATATATATGGTATATCTGTGGTATATCTAGTATATCTTACGTATAGTTGGTATATTTGGGATATATATGAGGTATATCTGAGGTATATATTCCATGTATATGTTAGGTATATCTGAGATATATCTTAGTACATATGGTATATATGAGGTATATATTTGGTATATTTTAGGAATATTTTTGGTATATCTTTGGTGGTATATCCGGTATATTTGGGGTATATATATGATATATCTGAGGTATATCTGATGCATATATATGGTATCTTAAGTATATCTCTGGCACAACTCGATATATATGGTATATCTGAGTTATATATACCATATATCTTGGTATATATGGTATATCTGAGGTAGAATATACCGAATAGTACAAGTAATAAAAATACATTATGATACACATGACTGCTTATGTACAATTGATTCTCTTGGTATTTATTCAATTAATACAAATTTATGATAGATAGAATATAACACTTGCACTGATACGAAATTATGCAATGAACGAAAATGTTTATGGGTGAGAAGATAGGGAAGGTTCTACAATCATCTGACGGAACACATTACAAGTCCTCATGTTATGACTACTATTTCCACACCTACTGCATAATATGACCTTTTTTATTACTGCCCCACGTGAACGTATGTGTCGCTTTCGTGGTCTCCCACATTTTTTCTTGGTGTTGGGAGGAAGTTCAACTAAGTCTATAATCTTTGGTGGAATGTCCCACTCACCATTATCAGTTGCCGGAAATATGGACTTTGTATATGTGATAATATAACAATTTACTATGTATAATTGGTCAATAAAAGAATGGACATCAACATCTTGAAAACGGGTGGCTGCAATGGCATGACAACAGGGGATTTTGTGAACATCAAACTCCCTACAACTACAACTTTTGTTCAGTAGATCGACATCGTCACTAGTTTCACCATGTACAACCTAATTTCGTATAATGGATGATAAAATATATTACACATTAGACAACAAATTTAAATATATAAACATATAATAACAATAGATTGTTGTACGAATCACATACCTAGAAAATATGTGCATTAATTCTGAAAACCCTATACCTTAAGGACTTATTGTGATTTGCACGCATAATTGATTCAACCTCGTCGGTTAGATGGCAACTTCCCCATCTCATCCCAACCTCCCTACGTTCCACAAACCAATGCCGTATTTTTCTACAGTAGTACTC
Source organism: Elaeagnus macrophylla (assembly GCA_029378325.1). Taxonomy (NCBI): domain Eukaryota; kingdom Viridiplantae; phylum Streptophyta; class Magnoliopsida; order Rosales; family Elaeagnaceae; genus Elaeagnus; species Elaeagnus macrophylla. The sequence continues at coordinate 14,274,758 of CM055644.1, read as the reverse complement.
AGCAAGCATGGTTATGGGTAACTCACGAGAGATTTCATGACATTATTAAATGATTCTGAATCATTTGTGGTCATTATACCGTATCTCATTCCTGGGAAATGATATCTTGATCACTTCTTCAATACCTGCTTCCATTAAGTACTTTTCTATCTCATGATCAATCTGTCGCAAGTCCCCCATGTACTTGTCAAATTCACGTTTTGCATATGCCCTTGAGCAACATCTGAACAAAGGTGTAATATCAAGATTCTTAATTTGTGGTTTAAATTCATCTCCATGTGAAATGCACAATAACCATGCAAAGCATTGGGGAATGCTTTTGGAATAGATTGAATAATACTTTAGTGTCTATCTGAAACAATAACAAGGTCGTCAATGTGCCCAACTAAGTGTGCTAGTTTTAGCAAAAACCATTCCCAAGCTTCATTATTCTCAGAATCTCCAACCCCATTGGCCAATGGATATATGTTGTTATTTCCATCAGAAGCATTTGCTACGAATAATGTCCCAGCATACCTACCTGATAGGAATGACCATCAACTGTAATTACATGTCTTATACAAGATAAGAATCCTCTAATACATGGACCTAGTGCCATGAAGAAATACTTAAATCTTTCGGATTGGTCAACTTCAATATGTGTGACGCTACCAGGATTCCTTTCCTTCAAAACGTGACAGTAGGAAGGAAGCTTCAAGAAAGATTCCTCTTCATTGCCACGTAGTAACCTCAGATCCTTCTCTTTAGACCTGTATGCTGTGGTGTAACCAATCTCAATCCCAAACTCATTCTGACAATCATCAATAATATCTTTGAGCTTATAAATTCTTACGGGTAGCACCAACTTCATTTTAATGGCATTTCCTATCACTCTTGAGGTCGCAGTCCCATTCTTCCTCATGTAATGGTTAGGATCATAAGTATGTATTGATTCAAACTGTTTTACCCTGAACCTATCTGAGCCAGTGATCCGATTACATCTAATCATCCAAGTACAACTAGATTGAATGCAACGTATCACGACACGGTCTTTTTTACTTGTCAGTGTCCTCATCTCAAACCTGTTTCTTATGGTATAAAGCGCGACATGTGTGGTGAAATCTATCTTACCGTCAAACACTTGATCAACTTTCAAATCAGACGAGGAAATGTCACCAGTTGAAATAATCTCTGTGGGTGTACTTGATGGACCAAAACGTAATTCATTATTGCCCCCAACTACAGTTCGTCCTTCAAATTGAGATAAACCATTTAATGATTGATCTCTTACAATAAGCCTTTCTGGTTCAACTACTGTCCTTTCATTATCATTTGCATGTAAAGCTCCCATAGCGATTATGTCATTATCAACGTTTTCATTGACAAGACCACCTTCTAATTCATACTCTCTAATCATATCAAGATGAACATCATCACCCATCTGAGGTATATCTGAATAGTTATCGAAATCATCACCAATACTATCAAGTATATTATCACAATTTCTATTGGGATTTTGAGATCCTTCGTGCCGATGAGTATTGCTCAAGTAATTTACATGACGCCCTTCCGGTATTAAGAAGTTGTTCGTGACAGATAGAATGACCTGTACCTACTAATCTTATCTCATTTTTGATACATATAGAACAGCCTTCCTTTCATTATCTTGAACATGAAGGTCAAAAAACTCATCCAAATTATCATCATCACCAATTAAAACAGTAGGTAATGTCAAATCATTCTTATAGAAGTATCTCACTGAAATTTCATACTTTAACATATCGATATTTAACTTCATAAACAACTTTTCTTTAAGTTCATTATACTTAAATCCCTTTTTTATCTTCATCACCGAACCTTCACCTCCTCGAATATACTTGTTTATCATCTTTCAATGACCACTTACCATTATGAATTATTAGAATACTAAGGCAAGCCATTCTATAAAATGTATTAAAATAATTAGGCAGTATTAATTAAAAAATACATAAAATTTAATTGATATATGAAATAATATACAAAATATTGAATAGCTATATCAACATATAACATATATACCAAATTAAATGCTGAATATATGAAAATATCTACAGATATAACAAAGATATACTCGAGATATACCTAAATATACTGAGATATACATAGAAATGTCAAGATATACCAAAGATATACCAAGATATACCCACATATACCGAGATATACCACAGATATACCACAGATATACCACAGATATACCAGATATACCTACATATACCGAGATATAACGAGATATATCTAGATATACCACAAATATACCAGATATATCACAGATATACCAGATATACCAAGATATACCCACATATACCGAGATATACCACAGATATACCCCCATATATCGAGATATAATGAGATATATCCAAATATACCACAGATATACAAGATATACCCACATATACTGAGATATACTACAGATATACCCACATGTACTGAGATATAACGAGATATATCCAAATATACCAGAAATATATCACAGATATACCAAGATATACCCACATATACTGAGATATAACGAGATATATCGAGATATACCAGAGATATACTACAGATATAGCAAAGATAAACAGTAGATATACCAGATATACCAATATATACCCACATATACCGAGATATACCACAAATATACCAAAGATATACCACAGATATACCAGATATATCAACATATACCTATATTTACCGAGATATACCCAAATATATCTAGATATACCAAGATATACCACAGATATACCTCAAATACATTAAGATATACCAAAATATACCAAGATATATCTCAGATATACCAAGACAAAAATATAACAAACATATGCCGATTACACGCGAAATAGCAGAGTTCAAATTAAACACTGAAAATAGCAAATTTCATATACCAAATTAAACACTGAAAATAGCAGAGTTCATATACCAAATTAAACACTAAAAAATGGCAGAGTTCATTACACGCGAACACTGGTATAGTTCAATTAAAAATAATTCATTTGGGGTAACACTTTAATACGGTTTGTCAACCAAAAATCTGTTTAAATAACATCCAAATCAGTTTCTCACCAAAGAATCACCCAAATGGTTGGCCATTTTTAAAAAATAAATTTGCCCAAAACAAAAAATTGTGAAAATTCTTGGTACAAATTTCACCATTTACATGCTAATTAAAAGTGCAAAATTTCAACCCAACCAAAATATTTAATATCATTAACCTCAAATTTGAAAGCTTTGCGTGATGAGATGCAAAAATGGAGAGACAATCATACAAGAGAAAAGAGGGGGTGCGTAGAGAAGGAGAGAGAAGAAGAAAGAAATAGACTTTAGTGGAAAAAAAAGGGAACCGACAACTAGGAGAGTAAATTGAAATTTGCCAATTTCTAAAGTTTAACACAAATGAGCTTTTTTCTAAACTAAATTATAGGATTTGCTCATTTTAGACAAAAATCCTTCCTTATGAACTTAAAAATTAGGCAAGCTAACCTTTTTGATAGAGACATAGGTTTTTTTATTGTTTGTATTTTTAAGTGTACTTATTTTTTTCGTTATTGTGCATATTATGAAAGTGTAGAAATTGAGTCCAAATTATATTCTTTGATTTGTTTTGGTCCGTGTGTTAGTAAGACTGAAAGCCTACTTAATTGAAGTTAATTTTCTTGTTTATAGTTCATTTTGATCATAAAAGTGAACTTTGTCACCTAAGGCAGCTTGTATATTGGTTTGTTTCATTGTCATATCATTCTATAGAAACTAAACTAATGAAATGGGATGAGTTAATGTTTACAATAATTTTGTGAGATTATTAGTTTATCCTTTTTTTTTTCTTTTTTCCAGCTCTCTTTTTAAGTTTCATCTCTATTATTGCATGAATAATCGAATTGGGTGAATGCTACAAGCTTTCACAATTTTATCGTTATTTAGTTCTCTTTTGTTTTTGGGTAAAATATTAATTGGTAAAATAGTTATTAGCTTGAAAATTCTTCTGGTTTTAAATTTCAGTATGATTATTGATTTTTTTGGAGGGAAATTGGTTTTATTGAATAGCTTATTGTGATTTAAGCCAAAAATTTGTACTTTTTTCTAATATTGTTGCTTGAGATTAACTTTAGTTTATTATTGGTTCACTAATTTTTTTTTTTTTTTGGTGATTTTTGGCTCTCTATCTTTGGTCTATTTTAAATTGTGTGAACTTTGAACTGATATAAAATTGATTTTGAGAATGATGCTTTGTGTTGAATGTATATGTTGTAATCGTGCTTATTAGGGTGCATTATTGTTAAATAATCTATTTCTTGAAATGAATGTGGGCGATGATGTCTTATTTATTCTTGTGTATCTTTGGAACGAATTTCTAGATTAGTAGTATATGTCATTGGAAGCACTATATATTTATACAAAAATGTTTAGTTTTATAAGCCAAATGCTAGAGTTAGACTTTTATTATTCTGCAACAGTTTTGGTGTAGTATATTTGAGAAACTTCATTTATATTTTATTACGTTGGTTTGCTAAATCATGTTTTGCATAAATTATATTAAGTATGACTTATAAAGAGAAGATATTGAGAAAAGAATAGACAAACATTATGATAAGATTGAGACCATGAACTATTTTTGCAAGGATCGAAGAATTAGTGTTTATATCTTTATTAATTATTTTAAAAGTTAGGATACTTTATATATACTATTTAAATTGAAATAAATAAAAAATATATATATATATATAATATATATATATATATATATATATATATATATATATATATATATATTTTTTTTTTTCCCTATAATACAATTGGTAAGTACATGGCATGCTACAATAATTCTTTTAAATAAGTATTATAATTACTTTGTTAGTATAAAAAATTGTGCTTTTAAGTTAATAATGTTATTTATTTTTTATTAAGCTTTCTCATTTATTAGCATAATATAATTTCTCCGGTTATTTTATGTGTAATTCATTATTGTAGAAACTTGTATTGAATTAAGTTTAGCGTGTTATCAACTTCCAAAATTCCTTTTAATATATTTCATTCTTTTTTTTTTTTTTTTCAAATTAAAGGTAAGATAAGAACTAGCTCACAAATTGCATACCATTTATTTGGATATATTTTGGTTGTTGAATTGAAACGAACTAATGTTGTTTTTGTGATAAAGAACACTAAAACACTGACTGGTGCATGGTTTACTCTTCATGGTTCTTTTTATTTTGACAACATTGTTTGTTAATATAATATTAGCATTATCTTAGGTCTTTAAAGTATTACATGACTATCGATTTTTCCTATCATAGTTGACATGTTAAATTTGCAAGTGCATAAGTCAATACACAAGTAATAAGTATTTTTTAAAACAAGAGTTGCCATATGATGAGAATTAAGGAGCATCACTGTAGGATTCATGATATTCAAATGGGCCTAATATTCAAAGAATCACATAATAAGATTATTTCTATTTGTTTGGAAATTTGCTACAAGGTTTGTACAGCTTGAGCATGGTGTACAAGATTTACCAAATTAAATCCCAAATTTGGAAAGAATTGTTGAACAGCTGTCACATTTATAGATATAATGAATTCAATTTATGAGAGTTTTTCTCTTTAGTTCTTTTGAAAACTTTTATTCGAACTTATCAAGATTTATTCTTATGCCGTTCAAAACATAGACTTATCACTTACATCTCCCTCCTATTCTTGAGTGTGGCGTCTAACTGTTTATTCTTGACACAAAGATTCATATTTCTTCATAGATAGTGGGTAGTGGTCCTCGTTTTAATTAATATTTATAATATGATTTAAAACGATCCTAGTGAAGATCTCGACATTGATCTTCGGGTCTCACTTCTTTAAGTGAGGTTCGTATAATCATACCCACTAGGATAAGAATAATAGGTATTTTAGTACTAAACTACCATTATACTAAACTATTTAGGCTAAGAGAAAGATAGATAAAAACAATAATAATAACTTAATATTTACATTAATGAAACTAACACAACCACACTAATACGTTAAGCGTAAAGAGTCATATGAATCTACCATCCTAAATAATTGCCAAACAAATTATATGATCAATTGTCCCTACCTTATGCATGCATTTCTCTATTAAGTAAACTACACAATATAATAATATAACTTAATCACACTCCCGTATTAATTAGATTAAACTACTATTCATTAAGAATGACAATTATAAATCACATATACAAGAATCGTACCTCTCAGCCTAAAAACTATGTATGTTATTCAATCAAGACAAACAAATATATACTTTTTTGAAAACTACCTAATTATCTCTATGTATAATTGTGAATTAGACAATTAATTGCAAGTAGATCAAATTGAATAATATAATTAAATTTAAAATAACAATAGAATGGAAGAATAATCTAATCTATTGTATAAATATATTGAGTTCAAGAGGATCCTAACAAGTTTAACTTCACAAAATATATGCATTAATATCTTAAAACAATGAGTAAATACAAGAAAATAAATTAACACAAAAGGGTATAGAAAGATAAAACTAATCTCCGTTATCACTCCAAAAATCAATCTCTGCCAATTGTCACTTTGATAGAACTAAACTCCAGTACATTCAATCTTGAATCATCCTCTTAATTTGTTTCATACTCTAAAGGATTGCCTATTTCTCTAAATTATGTAGGTTAGTAATGGAATATGTGAATCACTTTGTTTGGTTGCTAGAAGTTGTATTTATAGGCTTAGTGTTATAGGTCATAAGCACTTGTAATCTAAATAGGAATCTTTGTGCAAACAAGAAACTATTCCAAATAAGAAACTGAAATTTTGGCACTTATCATGCATAAAATCAACTTGCTGCACAAGTGTAGAGTTCTCGAGGTTGCCTGGTGAAACATACATGCTGCGGCTTGAAATTTTGCCAGTTGCAGCACTGAGATCTCGAGTTCAACTCTAAAAAGATGTGCACTATGGCACAAAATTGTTCCCGGCCCAACTCAAGGCAAACTACACTGATTGCATCTCTTTTTGGCTGTTTTCACTCCATTTGCGATCCTTCTGCCTACATTGACACAATTAAATAAATATGAAGTCATTTTAAGTGCAAAATAATGCAAATAGTAGGCTTAGAAGTAGCTAACTAACTCTACTTTTGTAAAGTTATCAATAATTCGACTTCATATCAATTTATCTATTTCATAAAAATAAACTTGTTAATTTTGTAGATGATGCTATTTATTTATTCTTCCCATGTTGAATCTATTGATACTTTGACCGATTGATTTGTAAGTCCTTATTGAGTTTTTATTTATTATTTTTTGACAATAAAAGTTTGCCAATATTTAATTTATTTTATTTTTTTAGGATTAAATTCGCCTTGAGGCTAAAGCCTTATACACTCTTGAGGCTAAAGCCTTATACCCTCTTGAAGCTAATGCCTAGGTTGGTAGAAGGTAAATGTGTAATGGCTACCCTCAAGAGTTGCATTTACGAATTGTTCTCATTTTTCATCTCCGTAATCCATTTCGAAAAATTATAGCAACCCTTCCAATGATCAAGTACATGTTTTGACAAGTTGTGTGCATCTTAATTTAAAGTTTTCACAATGTTGTGATTGGAAGCATTACGAATAATATTCGTTTCAATCAGATGGTGTGATAATCTTGTAGTACCACATTTTGTTCTATGTAATGTATGTGTATTTGGATGCTCTTTTTCTTTTTTTTTTTCATAGTTGGACTCCACCATTTTGTCCTAAGTATGAATAAGAAAAAAAGTTAACTTCAATTGAAATTAATATATGATGTTTCTTCGTAATTATAAGAAATACAATTGTGTATAAGTTCTCATAAGTAGTTTATTTGTATCTTAAGAAGAGATGGGATGGCCGGTTAGAGGTCGTAGGATTATCAAAATTAAACTTATTATAGTCTCAATGTGTATGATGTGAGGCAAGGATAGTAGTTTAAGAACAATTTGTGCTTAATCTTGAGTACGATGTTGTTTTTTTGCTTAACATAATGCACATCATCTCGAATTTATGGCTTAAATATTTCATTGGTCCACAAAGTTTAATTAAATTTACACTTAAGTTCCCAAATTCTTAAATTGTATCATTTACTCCCTAAACTTATAAAATTTTATAATGGTCTCTAAACTTTTATATTCTACAATTTATTCCTAAATTTTAAAAAATTCACACATAGGTCCTATCTTGGATACTTTAATACATATTTTTAAATCAAAATTTTAGGACTCATGTGTGAAATTTTAAAAATTTGGAGACTAAATTGTAGATGTTAAAAATTTAAAAATCTAAGTGTGAATTTAGTAAAATTTAGGACCAATGGTATAGTTTAGCCTAAATTTATCTGTAGACATGTTTGCATTCTCTCTTTTCTTTTGTTTTTTTACACTTGAATTGACATTTAGATGTTAATTAATTATTTTCATTTTTGGTTACTAATGGTATTTAAAAGTTAAAAGTTATCGTGTGCTATATGTTATAATAAGATTTCTTATCTTGTTTTTAGTTTGTTTTCTTAGAATATCAATAATTGGTTCATGATTTTTTTAATACCCTTGTAATTTTATGACCCTGAAAATAATAGCATAAAAAATAATCAACAAATTTCATGTGTTAAATGTGAAGACTACTTCATTAGCAAGATTTTAAACATATATAGAATGAAAGAAATTGAAAAAAAATTAAGTCAAAAATAGATATGTTTGGTGTGAAAAGAGAATTTGAGGAGTCATGCTTTGGATTTCTATTGGAAATGCACATAATTGAGTCTACTAGATCTTTGGTTCACCATCTATGATGATGCAAGATAGTAACCAAAGTGGAAAGAATTAAGAATTGTTTGAAATAGATGTGCACATTATTTTAGTTACGAAGAATTTTTCCTGATAGTCGGTATGATATTTATCGGTGATGATAGTATTCATTGTTTGGAAAGCCAATTGAAGTAACAATATTTCAGGATGGACAATATCATAACTAAGTCAAAGCTATACAATATTTACAAAAAAGTTGCTGAAGAATACATATAAATATAATGTTTTTCGTATGTCACTTATAGTTGTTTAGAAATTATATTGTTAGGTGAGCAAATTGTTAGGTGAGCAAAAAGCACAAAAGATTAATCTTCAAACTTATATCTTGTTAAATATCTGGATAAATTCAATAACTTCTCATGGGGGAAAGTTATTTATGATTTTACGAAGGATGAAAAAAAGCATGGATGATAGGGTAAAAAAGAATATAAATAAATTGGATACAAATGAAGAAGTTAAAGAAGAAGAGGATGTAGGAAATGAGGAGAATGCAAGAGAGTTAAGTAAATAATATGAAAGTATATCACATAATGTGTACGATTTTTTATTGGTGCTATAAGTTTGAACTTACGAAGTCATACCTACTTTGTTTGACGATTTAGTAAGCAAATGTGCATCAGATCCATTGTCAATGATTTTGAAGTGGGAAAATAATAAGATAGGTCGGTAGTTGAGGTTTCAAATACTTAGATAAGAGTTACTTCAGCCATAATGATGGAAGTAGTAATAGTTTATTAAATTAAAATTAGTAGTATTTTATTTTAGGCTTTATGCGTTAATATATTTTATCTAAACTTATTTGCAGCTTTTGGTTTTGAATATGTTATGTTCAATTGAAGAAGAAAATGCAACATTGTATTACAAATTAAGTGTTGTTGCTAAGGGAGGAGTGGTTGACGAGTTTGGTGATGAAGTTTTTGGTCATATTGGACATGTAAGTGGAAGAACAATGTTATTGCTGAATGTCAAGCATATTCATGTACCACATCCATTGATAAGGTACGATTAATTTTTGATGTATGATTTGTGAATAAAATAGTGAACATATTAAGTTTTAATTGCCATATATTATTTGTAATCATTGAGTGTTCTAAAACATGGTTTAAGGTAGTGTGAAGAAGCATTATGTTTTTATTTTTTAAGCATACTTAATTTGTATGTATATTCACACTAGTGGCAGAGCCAAAAACTAAAATATTTTTTTTATTTAAATTAAAAAAATTCCTAAAATACCAACAAATAAAAATAAAAATGCATCATAATATATTATTAGTAAGAACTTGATTCTCTTTGATCTAATATTAAATTTTTTACATCATATTATAATAGAAAAATAAAGTTAGCGAAGCTTTGTTATTTCTTAATTAAACTTAGTCAATAAAAATTAAACAAAAATATATTAAGTTAATAAGTATTAATATCATATAAACATGACCAAAATTTGAATTACATGGAAAATTTCAAACTATAAAATTACAAGAAAGTAAATATAAAATAATATAAAAGAAGATTGATCAGTAAAAATGATTTCTTTAAAATAAATTTTTTCCCTTACACTAGGATACAATGATAGTTTGTCCCCGCTCTCCATCGCATTGAACTTACATTGGACCACATTCGTGTCTGTAGGACGTGCGAGCATCTGAGGATTTGTACCCCCATGTGCGCACACGTAGAGAGAACTTTTATGCTATACAAACTTACCTCTTATAGGAAAGCAAATGCTATATAAAGTATTTCATATGTTAATATTTTTTTCATATGGGACAAACCAAAAAATACTATAATTTTCTTTCTCAATAAGTGAATTTTGAGACACAATTTTTCATTCACCTAATATCATATTGAGCATGTAAATATACGATTTTGAAGCCATTGCGGAAGAGAACCCAAATCAATGAAGACCCCACACTTATACTAAGTGAGTCTCACTCAAAATGATGTATCAAAATGGTATTTAACCATAGGTTAAAACACCCATTTTTCTAACAATCTCCCACTTGAATGAAAATTGATGAAGTTTTTTTAAAAGAAAACTTACTCAAATCAATTTGACACACAGTGATAGAGTTCAACGGTCTAAGACCTACATAAGATAGATATGTATGACCCTTAGAACCTTCCCTCGTGACAATATGTTTACTTTACTAGCTGACAGTAAATGCGATGTCTTTGAACTGTTCTGCCTTTTTTGTAAATGATGACATATTTCACACATGAATCATTCCTGATAAAATCCAATTCTCATTATTATGTTCATTTTGGCTATGAACATACGCCTAATTCTATGAGAATTTTTCAAGAATTGAGCCCAACAATTCCCTTTCGAAGCAATCTCGTTTCTCTTATATAAGTGATCTCTTATCTATAAAAATAATACACAAAGAGTAACTCGTTGTACTCCGCTGGATATTCTCTTTGTAAGAATCATTATTACTAAAAACATTTAATGTCGTTTGATAAAAAAAATTAATATAAAATAATTAATGTCCATGTTATAAAAAAAAAAGGTAAACTCTTATATAAAATAAAGAAAGAAAATAAATTATAAAATAAAGTAATTATTATTACTAAATAGATTTTTTTAATTAAATTTGAATGATTTTATTCAAAGAAAATTTAATTATGAGTGCTAAAATTATTTAAAAGATAAATCTATATTTCATCTTATTTATGACTTCTTGTTAAAAAAAAAAAAATTAAGACAATGACAATAAATAAGTAAAAAATTCAAATGTATACTATGTATTTTATAACTTCTTGTAAAAAAAGTAAAAAAATAAATAAGATTCTTACTATCATTTTTTTATTAAATAAGTAAAAGAAATAATAACAAAAAATTTCGTAATTGAATTTGAATAATTTTTTCCAATTTTTCTTTAAAAAATAAATATGTATTTTAACTTATTTTGGATTTATTATAAAAAATAAAATAAAACATAAATAAAATTATTATGATCTTATATTTATATTAAGATAATGTAATCATTATTATTAAATAAATAAAATTAATAGTAATGACAATTTTATTATGAGTTTTAAAATTTTTGTATTTAATTTTGAGAATTTTATTAAATAAATTTTATATAATATGATTTGAAAAATGGGTGTGACGAAAATTTTATATAAAAATTAAGTTTTTTAGCAATTTTTTAAACCTTCCCGGACATCCAGCAAAGCTATCGGCAAGTGGCCAATGGATGAGTGGCGAGAATGAAGGCACACAGACAAATAGCTAAGAGTCAATGAGGCTAATGACGAGGAAGGTAGCAAGAAACTACAACACTCGTTGAGGCTCGCTGAAGCGTCACTAGTCAGGTTCGTTTTTGTTTATAAAAGGGAGGGAGTCCGATCATTTCCTAATAAATTTTTCTCTCTCTAGAATTGTTCCATTTTCAGACGTTTTTCTTAGTGGTCGTTTCGAGTACGAAAAAATATCGTGAATACGAATGTGTAGGATAGAAGTATTAGGTTGGAAAGTTAGTTTGTATATCAATGAGCTCGATAAAGTAAAATACTTTTTCTTGGGTATTTTTCTAAGTAAGTGATTGAATTTTTGGATTATACTAATTTGAGAAAAAATAATGTGCTAGTTTCTACTTAAAAGAAAAAGAACTCAATGATAGGATCATGAGTGCAAACAAATATATTTCGAGGTAGGATTTTATTCAACTTTTTATTCATGTATTTTTTTATGAAATAGCATGTAGTATCATATGTTATGAGCCATAAAAATTGATATTATGTTTATACATGTTTTTATGAAAAATACGTATATAAATGATGATATAGTAAATTCTCATAGGAGATATTTTATATGTAGGAATACATGAAATATTTTGATATAAGGACGGTATTTAAAAGATGTACATGGCATATGAGATTTTATGCATGCACCATGATAACATTGTTTTGGGGATTACAAAAGGATTTTACACAACCACAGGTACGCATTTACACATGTATTTTTATAGTTTGTTCACACATGGATCACAGAGTTTGTTACACATGTGCTTCGTGTATTTGTCTCCTTGTGTGACTCTGAGTTTGGCTACACATGCACTTTGGAGAGTCTCCTCATGTGTCTCGAAGATTGGATGCACATGTGCTTCGGAGATCTCTCCTCATGTGGTTATGGAGTTGGTTACCCATGTATCTCGAAGATTGATCAATACATGTGTCATATGTATTTTAGAGTATGACCATACATGAGGTTCGGTGGTAGTCCCACATGCATTTTGGAGATTGACTACACATGTGTTCATGTATTTTGGAGTTGACAAATGCATATGGATAAGGTATATCATGCATGTGATTTTTACTTGGCATTACATATTTTGTTACCTGATCATGCATTGAAATATCTTGAATGAATACTTGACCCGATTTTGGAAGTAAGGAAGTACAGATATATCTTGAGTTTTATAAAGAAAAATTTTCTCACATTGTATTATTTAATAATGTTCTAAATAAGCATATTTGAATAAATTATTATAGCATGCATCATTTATAGTTTGTAAAATTCTATTGATGGAAGTATACTCTTATTGAACTAGTCGTAGCTCATCTCTTTCTCTCACATTTTACAAATAATACGATGAGTGTGGAGCTGTGAGAGTTGGGAAGTGAAGTTTAAATGATACATTTGAACATTTTTATTTTACTAGTATCCTGATGACATGTTTGTTACACAGTGTTAAAGATTCTGATTGTATAGTGTTTATATAGTTATATATTTGAATGTAAAATTAGATCATATCATATAGTATAAAAATAGTACAATTATGTAAAAAAATTATATGATAAGAGGGTGTGGCTCTAAAATGTATTGGATACTTAACTTAGTTTGTATGAATTTTCGATTACAAAATTATGTGTCTTAACTTTTTATTTCATCTCAACTTAAAATTAATTCTTTTTATTTTTTAAAATGTAATAAAAATATTAAAAAAAAAAAAAACTAACTATTGATTTAATTAAATTTTATAACAAAAAAACTATTTTAAATATAAATTTTTTTATTAAAATATTTATAATCAATTTATTTGAATATAATATACAATTTGTCATTAAATATTGAACAAACTAATTATAAATATAATTTAATTTATTATAATTATATTTAATTTATATGATACAGTATACTAAACATACTATAAATATGTTTAAGAATCTGCTGAGACTATTGAAATTTTGATATTTATGAATACTTGATTTGAATTTCATTTTGATTGTTAAAAGCAATTTTACGGAATATTTCAATATAATTTACTTATTTTTAAATATTTTTTTTAAAGTATTTTATTAAATAAATCTTTTAAATTATTCCTTCATTTCATTTCACTAACCCATTTTTTAGGACATTGTATTTATAATTAAAACAAAATTTTGATAATAAAATTGTCCAAAATAATAAATAATACATGAATAATTTTATCTTTATAATAAGATATTGTAATCATTATCATTAAATAATAAAATTAAGAATAATAACAATTTTATAATTAAAGCAAAAAATTTGAGGAAAAAATTGTGCAAAATAATACATTACACATAAGTAAATACATATAGCAATAAGATATTAAGTTAATATTGTTTATTTATTTCAATTATGTAAAATATTTTTATAAGTATTTTTTTTTTTTTTTGTGATTTTACAAATGAAAATTGAGTTAATGGTTAAAAATTCAAGATAATTATGCATATTATCGATCCGAAACTAATATTCAAAAGCTATATATGTTCATCAAGACATGTGATTATTGCGTGAAATACATATGCATACTTGGCTAGTTGTAACTAAGTTTTTTAAATTGAAGGTTAAATTGACATACCTTAGAGGAAAGCAGGATATCTCATTTCGATTGATATTCTCATAAAACTCTTTTTTATCTATTTTTTAATTACCAATATTATTAAATTTATAAAATTAATACAAAATTTAATATTAATAAAACTTATAATTACAACTTGCTGTTAGCATCTGCAAAACAAAAGCATTAACAAAACATTCCACCATTATACTACAGTATACAAATTAAGTGTCTTAAAAGGGTATTGAATCAGTTACAATATTGCCCTCACTGATATATGTCAACAATAAAATTTCATGTGAGTAATTTATTTTAAACAATCAACTCGAGCTGAATGCCATCCTCAGGGACTAATAAAGACTTAATTCAAAAATAAGCCACGATATAAATAAATAGAGTCCGACTTAAAAGAAATTAAGTTACAAAATTATCATAGGATTGTCTTACAAAATAAGCCTTAGTAATCATAAAATATACACACAAATATAAATAATTAAGTTAATCAAGAACTTGATTATTATGGAAGTGTCTTGAATTAAATTCCTAGAAAAAAAATTTTGAATTTTATTTACCCAAATTAAACTTTTTTAAAATATTTACTTTTCACAAACACATATTAGCAAAATAATTATTTTTATTTTTATTTCATTATAAAACAAGTAAACACAATCAAAGTAATTTAATTCTAATTTATCTTGTTTTAATGCCTTATGTTTTTCATTTATCTTTTTTTCCTATTCCTTACGAATCTCATTACAAATTAATAAATGTGCCAATGGTTTAAAATGTTGCTTAAGGGTGAATTTTTATTAAAAAATTGAAAACATGTTTCATCAATTAAAGATAATCGATCACCAATTGAATATTGACCAAATTCAATATTTTTGATTTATTTTTCGTCTATTTTTTAACATTTTTCAATATTTACTTTTTCGATTAAAGTTTAATTATTTTCAAGTATTTTTCATTCATATATGATACGATTTTTTATTTTGAATTTTTTAAAGAATTGCTCATAAAATATGAAGAGTTTTATAAATTAAAAAAAAAAAAAAAAACTATTTTTAATCATATTTCACGTTTTAGTTTTCTTCATTTTCATAAATAAAAAAAAAATTCTATGGAGTAAACATAGACTTATAATTTTTATATGTATAAATATTAGAAAAAATGATTAAAAATATAAAGTTTATAAATAAAACAACCAAAACAAAATTTCTTAATTCTCTAGGTTTTTTGGGAAAAAAATCAAAAAATTAAAAGACATATCAAACAACTTATAAGTAATTTTTAATATTTTTTTTCTTGAATAGATAGAAATTATTATTACACATTAATTATATTTTTTTATAAAAAAATAAAAAATTAATTATTTAATTAAAAATCATACATGATCAACCAACCTTAAGTGATGTTTTGTCTCTCCAATATTCCTTTTAATATGCCTTATGGATAGTATCAAATTTGATTATGATTTTATCAATTTACTAACAAAGAAAATGAATGAAGAGAAAGTGAGTTATTTTTATTCTCTTATTTATTTTTTAAAAATATGTAAGAAAAGGAATAAGCATCCACAAATTTTGAAATGATTCTTATTCCCCATACCTCATTGGTATTGTTTTATTTTCCAAAATTCATAATATATAATTTCAAAATTATCTATACTTTAATATTATATTATATTTTTATTTTTCAGCATCATTTTTAAAAGAAGATATTTAAGTAAATTAATATTTTAATTATAATTTATTTTAATTTTTAGTAAACACATGGAAAAATAAATAATTTTTCATTACATTTCCTCATTGCAAATCATTTTTATTCCAATTGTAAATTAATTTTTATTATGGAATAGTAAATGTACTCTCAACGTCATATTTGGTTTAGAATACGAATGATCATAAAAATGATTTAGGTATTATATATGTATTTTTTTATTCAGTTTAACTATTAATATAAAATAAAATGTAAATAATATGAATGCTCATTCTTCTTGTTTCATTTTTTTTACACATTGTATAATTATTTATAATTTTTTTATTATATTTTATTTAAAAATTAAATAAATTTATTTTTTAATTTTACTTCATTTATAATTTATAAATTTTATTTTAACATTATTATTATTTTGATTCCAACTCAAACTCACATATTAATAAAGAAAGTAAAATAACAAATATATCGTTAAGGATCATGAATTAAAACATATTAGCTAACTTTATCTTATTATTAAAATAACATTAAATTAATATAAATATTATAAAAATATTATCTGTATAAGATAAATGATATTTTTGTAATGTTATTGGATAATAAATATAGTACCAAAGGATCATAAATTATTTTGTAATATTTATATTAATTTAATGTTATTTTTATAATGAGAGAAAATTAAATAATATGTTTATGATGATAATTTAATAGTATGTTATATAGTTTACCTAATAAAGAAAGATATGTTATTTCATTGAATACATTTATTATATTATCATTTTTATTTCCATTATATTTCAGAACTAAATATTACCCAAGTTCTTTGAACCGCCACTCCGCCAGCGAGGATTCTATTCCTCTAATTATTCTCCTTCCCGGATATAGTGTAAGGCCCCTCCATACTCAATTGGTTTTTCTCATCTATGGAAGAGAGTGTTTAAACGCGCTTTAAAATCGGGTGTGGAAGGCATCTCTTTCTCTATACGTAATTAAAGGTTAATATTTAATGTTTTACCAGAATAATAATTCAATATTTTAAATAATATTTACATATATCTAAATATAATTATAGTGAATAAAAATATTATTATCTAATTAATTTTATTTTTACTAGAATAATAATTTAATATTTTAAATAATATTTACATATATCTAAACATAATTAGAGTGAATAAAAAAAATGTACAAATTTATATATTCTCATCAATTTTTTTACAAGAAAAACTATTCAGTAATTATAATTAATAGAAAAATTATTATAAAATAAAGAGAATAAAAATATTATTATTCATTAATTTAACTATTCAGTATATAAATGATTAAGTTATTTAATTGATATTATTTTTATTTTTTTAGTAATATATATATATATATATATATATAACATTAAAAAAATATAAAAAATATATGTTATTTTAAGTTATAAAAAAATAAATATATTTTAAAAATAAAATTTTATATATATATTTTTTCATTATTAAAATTTATAACACTAATTTTTAATCGATAACTAACACATGCATTGTTCAATAAATAATTTTTACCTCTACCAAGTAAAGCACAAGCAGTTACTATTATGCCGGTTTGGAAATGGTGATGATGAATTGGATTTGACTTTTTTTTTTCCGTCGGAAGAGCAACACATACATGCAAGGCAAGGCTCATAAATGCCAAGTGCTATCAATTGCGTTGAGATGTTGCATTCATATATTTATATAGATACACTTCTTTACCTATTCAATTTCATCAGTTTCCCTTCTTTATTTGCTTATACTGAGTAAAAAATGGAGGGCAGTGGCATGAATGAACAACAGCTTAGTAGTTTAATTCAATCCTTGCACGAGCAAGTTGTAGCTTAATCCTTTCCTTTTCTTAACTTGCATTTTCTTTTGATTGCTTTTGTAAAACCCTAATGTTGTGTGTGTGTTTATCATTTCTTTTACTACTATTTTCCTGGGTTTTGAAGAATTAGGCATATGAGTTTGGTCAGGCTGTGAAAAGTCGTTTTGTCTTTTGTGTTTTCTTTAACTTTTACAAGAGAAAGAAGGAATATTTGTGAATTTTGAGGGCCTAATGCCAATAACTAACTATGAATGTACTCAATTTTAATTAGTTTTTTTTTTTAATTATTGAAGAACAATTTTAATTAGTTCCTTTGAGATGAAGCTTCAAATAATTTATATTGAATAAGAAATGACTGCTTAAACATCTGGTTGTCAAACATATTATATGAAATGGTTACTCTTTTAACACTTCAAAAAATGACTTGGTTTTTGTTATTTATTGACTACTTTGTCCTTCTGTTCTTACCAGGGTATGTTGGATGAACACTTTGATAATGTGAAAGGGCTACAGAATGAAGAAAATCCTAACTTTGTTTGGCAAGTGATCACTACATTCTGCTCCGATGCGGAGAATACCATAGGAGAAATCACCATCCTTCTGTAAATCATATCTATCTATTTATTCTGCTTTTGAATCTTTAAATCAATAGTCATATGTTTGTTGGTTTCACGTCATTGCCTTTCTGATGTCACCATGTTTAAGCATGCTGATGGATTTTTGTGGCGTGTTTGTAGCCTCCAGCCCGTTGTCAACTTTGTCAGAGTGACTGGTCATGCTTATCTGCTCAAGGGAAGTAGCTCTAGGTAATTTTCTGAAATTTTCAATTTGATAGAAGTTCGATACTTGATTGTTTTCGCTCCCTTCTTTGCCATGCTATTTGCTTTAACATTTTGCTTGATCTTGATGTTATGTATGCCTCATGTAATCATTCGACCAAAGGGTCTTGTTGAAAAAGCTCTATGTATGATTGATGATGATAAGGATTTTATTTGCATGTCTAAAAGAAACCCTCATATGTTTCTCGTGTAGCTGGTCTTTGATGCATTTTATATCCAAAACTTGTGGAAAATATGTTAGTTAGAAGCATTCTATTTTGATAAATGTGAATGGCATGGCAGCTGGTTCACAAATAAAATAACTGATCTTAATCATCATGCATTAGTTAAATGTTTCCAAATCTTGAGTATTTAATACAACAAGCAAATCGAGAACATTTGGAAAGTTAACTGAAAGTAATAATGAAAATGTTCAGCACATTCACGCGCGCATGGCGCGTAGTAGATTCATGTTAAATACAAAGAGGACAGATAACAAACATCATAAATCCTCTAAAAACTGATTTGGACAGTGCCATTAAATTTTTCCTTTTTTCCTTTTCAAGCACAAAACAACCGCAGCAATCTACTAACAGATGCACATAATTTTCGATTTGGCTATTAATTTGAAGGGATGATCAGTTATTTGCTGGAATTGAAACATGGTGACATGGCATACAAAACTAATGATAAAATGTTATGGAAATGCCTTCCTTCTTTGTGCACCATTGGTTAAGAAGTTGCATCATTTTTATTGTTTGAAATGCCACGTGATCACTTTAGGAACAACCAATAATTTCTCGGGGGCCTTATCCTGAGATGAAATACTGATGAAGGTTTATTCTCTCTCCATTTTAGCCAATGTTTGCTCTATTTCCTTTTACTTATTTTTGCATCTGAATCTACCCTCTTTTTTCCCCAATCCTGCTTATTTGATGTAGACATGCAGAACTACGTTTTGTTGCAGTTTTTGGATGGAAGACAAATTTTCTTTTTTCATAAAATTATTAAGACAAAACGAATTAGCACGTTAAAATCTTTTTGAATTTCTGGATGAGATGGTGTAAGACTCTTGGTTAAACAAATTGAAACTGAGTATTTGTCATTGTTTTTCTTACCATTCATTATAAGAACAGGGAAGTGGAATATCTGGCACATGATAGCTAATCAAACGTATAGCTGCTCTCTTTTGACCCTTCTTTGTACCGTTTATAATCATGTCCGTAGTGTTATGCCAATCTCTTGCTTCTTTCTTTGTAGCCTGTTAGTAATTTTTTATACCGTATCTTGAATCTAAACGGCGGTTTTTCTGTTTTTTTGGATGGCCCTTGAGCTAATAATGAAAAATGCATTTAAATAGACTTTGTTTCATAACAGTAACCTGCACATTTTGGTAGATTTACTCTAACTTGTATTATATTCTTGTTATATCCGTAAGTGTCCTTTTGTTACCTCTAGAAGTAACAGCCAAAGGAAATATTTATTTCCTGATACTAAAGCGCCTATTGTTGAGCACCCATTCCATGGCTATATCTGTATGAATAGATACAGAACCTGGATGGATAAATTGCAAATTTTTGATGGCTATTATTGATAAAGCATAAAGTTTTATAGGAAGATGCTACATATAAGCACGCAAAAATGGATTCTTAAGGCTATAGCTCAAAGTTTACATCGTAAACCAGATATCTCTTCATGCATACAGCATAAATATGACTGCAGTCAGCAAATAATGCATTCTAGTTAGATTCGTAATCTTAGAATAAATATTTTCTAGACTTGCACAATATGACACTAGTTTATTTATGTTTTGCTACTCTTTTCATCATTTATTGCAGTTCAAAAGTACACTGCATCTTGATCTTATTTCCTTGCCTTGTATTTGCAGCCTTGGTTGTTGCCGTGTTGCACTCGCCTGTCGTGAGCTTCAAGAAGCTGCTGATTCTCGTAACATAGACAAGTATACTTTCTCTTGGTTACGTTGTTAGCACGCTGCAGTCAAATGTGACAAGTGTGCAGTCTGTTTATTTTATTTTCATAACAGCATGAAATATGATCTCATATTTTGGGAGAAAGCATGTCACTTTCTATCTAACAAAGACTCCAGTAAAAACTTTGTTCTTCTTTCTACAGCAATTTAAACAAGGATCAAGACTCTGGCATTTCTCTCCTTTGTGACCTGCAACAAAAGAATCAATACCTTCAATTTCATTCGAGTTTTTTAAAAACATTATTGCTTAGTCTTAATCATGTTCAATGTAGCACGGTGACAGCATACATATGCTAATTTATTTATCTTATTTACCTATTCATGATAGCCTGATAGGATATAACTGCCATAGGTGAATGGTTTTTGGATTTCTGGATTTGAATATTATATTTCTATGAACCCACTATATAGAATCAGATTCAAATTAAAATTCTGATGCTTACACAATTTACAGATGCTTATAAGTTATACCTACATAGAAACTTGGTATATTTATTCAACATGGCAAATTTAGTACCATCACAAAATTGGAATATGAAGATACATAAATAAAGAGTAAGAGTAATGCATATTTTTTTAAACACAGACTCCATAAATATCATACATTCTAAATCCCATGGAATTATCATTAACTGTTCGGAAGCAGTTATGCAGAATCAGTTTTGATAGTAGCATCATAATTTAGAAAGTTGGCCCGTCCTCTTCTGGCATTGAGCTTGAAGAGGAGCAAGCTTAAGAACCTTTAATTTCTTCGCTGAACGCATTATACTTCCTTCTTAGCTGCTTTTCTAATCCGAGGTTTTGATTCCAGGTGTCTTGCAGCATTTGACAAGATCAGAAAGGAATTCTATATCATAAGAGAGAATCTAAATCGCATTTGTCAGGTAATATGGAGATGCCTCCTTCATTAACTTCCAATTCTATCATGTTAGATGCTATAATCAAGAGATATGGGCACACAAAATATAATACCTTTTATTTATATATTTTGATATAAAATGAAAAAAAAAAAAAATTGGAAATTACTATAGTGAACAGTTAAGTAGTAACATATTACTAGAATCATAGTCATGAAGGCACTACTCTCAGAATAGTGCATGAGTACAGCAACATATTTAATACCAGTAAGTGGTCTTTGCCAATTTTATAAATACTTTTATCCATAGAGTGGAGACTTTATAATATTGATTGCTGTTTTATGGTTTTAGTTTTTTATTTTGCGAAAGTTTTTGGCATAAAATATTCAGTACCATTCAATTCCCATACCAAAAAAGAAAAAAAATCGTCAAATATTAAAGAAAATTTCAAACTTTTCTTGTGTTATGCCTCACCAAACACGGTTTTGGCTTATATTTTGGCAAAAGGAGATCATGTAAAATAATAAGACTCAACCAGAGAGAGATGGCAAAACAGGCTAGTGTTGCACTATTTGAGAACCAAAATGGCGGTTTTTTTGTTTGAGCAAAATTTGAGTCAAAATTGCAGATTTTCGCAATGTACGGGATGTACATAACTTATGTAAGGCTATACAACATAAGTACATACAGGATGTAGAACATGAGTTAGGTACAGGTTGTGATAAATTTTCTCAAAAACACTCGACTTAGGGCCATAATTGACCTTTTTAGTATACTAACATTTTCTTTATAAATGAATGCTCCTGGCAACAGATGGAGAAGGCAAATCGTGGTGACAGAGTTAGAAGAGGTCAAAAGAAGTAAAGAGTTGTTCTCGTGGTTCACCTTCCAAAAGGCCAGTTGATTTCCTAAAAAATAGGCTAATATAATAAGCTCAGTTAAATGAATCCATTCTATATTTTAGACTGTTCTGCTTTTAGTTTTGTTTTCCTTTGTTTCTCTCTATTCTTTTCTAGTTATATACATTTTGGTCCCAATCTCATCATTTGGTCTGCCAAGTGTTGCATCGGACTACAGGACTGCTTTGGTTATGTTCTCTTCTTATTGAGATTTGTTTTCTTTTGACCAAGCCTCGAATTATATATGGTGTGATAATTTGAGTGTCGTAGCTCTCACGACCAATATGTGCTTCATGCTCACTCCAAACGCCTTGAACTTGATTTGTATTTTGTTGGTAAGCAACTCCTCAAAAGGATTCTCAGTAAGGTCATCTCATGATCATCAAAAATGCAAATTCAGCGGTAACCCTATGTTCTTGAGTTTGAGAGGTGTGGATGGTATGCCCACGTCAGCTACTAGTGTCATGTCAGCAGCACGGCTGGTAGAAGTTTGTTAGGAAACCAAATTTGCCAAAACCAGTTAGTGTTAATGAATAAAATAGTCTCCAACAAATAACATGGTACTAGAGTTAGAGTTGGAAGTCCTGTATTAAAGACCTAATAATCTTAATTGTTGAATTGCAAGATTGATAAATTATAAAAGTATAATTAGTCATTTTTTCAATAGCTTTAATAGTTGGTTTCTCAACAAACTTTTAATACTATTACTAAGTAATTCAAGCTACAAGTCAAAGCATAAAGAGCTTTTTTATTACTATATATAAATAAATTAATTGATTAAAAATAAATTTTTTATAATATTAAAAAATATGCGTGTAAATGTAGGTCGGAAAATACAAACATTTTGTCCTTGAGAAATACATATTTTCCCTTGATATTTTCTATCGGATAAATATCATTTTGTCTTTCAAATGTCAAGTACAATTTTGAATTTAGCTGCAATTGCAATAATGAGCTGCCTAGCAAAATGGATAAACCATATATGTGTCCATTTATGTGATACGTTGATCAAAGGAAATAGATCCACAAATCGAGTCCCCCCCCTAAATCATGCTACTAAACTCTTGACTTTCTTTTTCTTCTGTTTCTTTCTGTCAACTTCTGTGTGGGGTTCGCTTCAACGTTAAATTATTCAACCTAGGAATGCCACTATACTGACTCAAAATTAATATGTAACACAAAAGGAACAATATGTGAGAGAACAAGACAACATTATCCTTAATTAGGGCCTCTTGCAATAACCTTTTCAATAAGCACTTGGAATCTTGATTTGGACAACTGATGAGTTCCATAATGCAGTAAGTTCAACTTGGAAAAAGAACGACAACAAAAGAGATAACTGCAACTAAAACTCAACAAGACAAATTAAATAAGGGTTTTAACATTTAAGCATCTCCTAAAATGTATCAATTACTAAGTCTAAACATCTAAAACCTTGAAACCAAACTTCTTTTCTAACATTTATCTAAACACACTAACAGAAAATGACATGTTTTCACATACAAGACCAACCCACGATATTACTAATTATACTCAACAGTGTGACTCATGGGCTAGCCCAATGAGTGTTGAGTCGACATAGGAGCTCAACTGTAAGATAAATAATCAAAGAGATAAATAACCAATAAATATTCCATAATTATCTAAAATTAAATAATTACGGAAAGATAACTTCGATTATAGATTAAGTCTATCCATACGAAAAAGTGATTGCTATCAGGTAAATCTTGTATTCCCTATGTGTACACATTGCTCACTTCACACCTAAGCAAGTCAACATAAACACAACACACCTACAATTTCTTTATCTTCACCACTTCTCCTTAAATCACAGAGAGAGATTCTAGTTCTCTCTTTTATCATTAATTATTCAAACTGAGTTAAGCATAGAGGGCCAAAAGTCACCACGTTCCATGGTGGTCCGAAATCTTAACAAGTGTTCTCTGTTCGTAGGACTACAACAAGGAAAAGTGCACCCACCTTTGATATTAACAAAAAAAAAAAAACATCAATATCTAGCGCCGTCTGTAGGAAAGAAGGGTATTCTATTAGCTAACAATCAAAAAAGAAGAAAATTGTATGAATGATCATTGCATTCTTCACCATATATAAAAACAGATTTGAGAAAAATAATCTATTTTGATGTCCCAATGAAATTTGTGTGAAT
The DNA here is from genome assembly GCA_029378325.1 of Elaeagnus macrophylla. NCBI lineage: Eukaryota > Viridiplantae > Streptophyta > Magnoliopsida > Rosales > Elaeagnaceae > Elaeagnus > Elaeagnus macrophylla. Next base: position 14,249,843 of record CM055644.1, on the reverse strand, counting down.
GCCCGACAAAAACCTCTTGCAAAGACTTACTGTCTGCTCTCTTGACGAAGATGAATCCTCCTAGAAGTTCTAAAACTCTGGCTCCATCAGGCAACCAAGCAGCCCCACCAGATGCTCAACCACCAGTGCTTCCACATCCTATCCACACAGTAGTCCCTGCATCCGTCGTAGTTTGCCCACGTTGGGCCTGACTCGCTCGCTAGAGTACACGAACTAAAGCTCGCCTGTAAATGCTAGAAAACACACTCTAGGCTATCTAAGAAAACCTCATAGAACCATGAGCTCCATAACTAGATTCAATCCCAGGTGGCATACTCGTAGAATCCTCCAATGCTTAAGGCTCCACTAATTCTCAAACATGATTCGATTGGCTATGTGATACGCCCTGTCAAAATCCAAGCCCATAGGCCGCCATAGTTGAATCACACACAGCATAGAGTCGCCCAGACATTAATGCTCACATACCATTCTTTTGCCAATCAGTGTTGGACCGTTAGGGACTCGTCCAACGTGACATGCACGAGCATCTAGAATCTCGCAAGCACAAACACTCCATCTAGGCCAATGACACCAGCCAAGATAGCACCAAATAGAGAGCTATGGAAAGAGATATATTAGATAGAACAACGCTGGATGGAGAACCGTTGGATAAAGACATGTCAGACCTATGTTACTTGGACTAAAAAAAGAGTTCAATATGGGTATATTTTTATTATTAATTTTTAATAATTTTTATTCATTGTTGTCTTGCTTCATTCATTAAATTTTTAAAAATTTGTAAAAGATATATCAATTTCTAGAAGCTCATAGTATATAGAAATGAAGTCCAATAAGCCAAAAAAGTTTAATTATCTAAAGGAAAATTCCTAAAAAATTTCAAATTTTACTACGACAAAATTTCATAAAATGACAAATTTAACATTTTTACTTAAACTTAAAAAATACATCCTATATCTTACACCCACACCCCACATCCCTCACATCCTACCTTCTTAAAAAAATTTCGTACATCCCACCTCTTCTCCCTCACTTACCTCCACCTCCATCTCTATATTTATTAATAACTCTAAATCATAACCCAAAATATTAGGAACGGAGGATACATATATGAATGATACAAAATATATGAAATTTTTTGAAGAAAATGGAGAGAAAAAATAATTAAAATAGATATATAATTTTTTTTTTTTGCAAATCGCGCAGTGATTCGGTAAGAATTACCGAATATATCATATAGGTTCGACAATTCCTACCGAACATATATGATATGTTCCGTAAATCATACCGAACCAGTTTGAAAGTGGCTCTGAAAATTTTCATGAGGTTCGGTAGGGGTACCGAACCTTTTGTAAATTTTTCATAGTGTCCTACCTAACTTTTTGTAAAATTTTCACATTTTTCTACCGAACTTCTGTGAGAAGAAATAAAAAAAATCAATTTTTATTTACAGGATTTAGCATATGAGTTACAAGATAGACAAAGTATCGACTGCACCAAATTATTTAATACATATAGAGTGAGATATGTTATATATTTTTAATAAATACTATATATTACGTAATTTAAATGTATTAATTTTTGTTATTTTACTGCAGATATTTATTTCAAAAGAAAAGTTTATCTCATGAACGAAGTCTAATGGGACAAGTAATGAGATGGTGATTTTGATGAAAAAGTCTGACATTGGTTCAAATGGTAGGAGACCTAGGATTGATTTTGCATGTGAAAGAAGTGCAGTCTATCATTCTAAAGCGAAACCGAAATACCCCAAAAATAAAAAAGAGGATGAGCAGGAGAAACGAATTGGAACAAGAAAATGTAATTATCCGTTTTCTTTAAAAGGAAGGATGATCGAAAATAGTTCTCAGTAGAAGTTGACAGTTAGTTGCGGTACATATTATCACCGATTGGAACGATATCTTGAGGGTCTTCCACATGCCAAAAAACTCAATAATGAAAAGATGAATTTGCCAGTTGATATGACAAAGTGCAACGTTAGGCCAAAACACATTTTGTATAGGATGAAGTAAAATAATGAATAAAATTGTAATACAATAAAACATATATACAATGCTCGTCAAAAAATAGGCTTAAAGAACACGATAGAAGGTGAATTTTCTAACAATTAATGCATTTATTGGTTGTTCACAATTATATAGAGTGGCATAGGAGTAATGATGTTGATGATATTACAGATCCATTTTTTTGCTCATCTAGTCTCCATTGATTTGTTAAAAGCTTTTCCTCATGTGATTATCATAGATTGCACCTACAAGACTAACAAGTACAAATTGCCGCTTCTTGAGATTGTTGGGGTTAATTCTATAAATGTGACATTTTCTATTGCGTGTGCATATCTGAAATTTAAAAAAGAGGATAATTATCATTGGATATTGGAGAAATTGAAATCATTGATGTATACAAACTCTATGCCAAGTATCATCTTAATAGATAGAGAAAAAGCTTTTATGAATGCAGTCACAGAAGTGTTTCCTACATCTGCTCATCATCTTTATAGATGACATATCTCCAAAAATGTATTAGGAAATATAAAGAAATTATTCAAAGATAAAGAAAGATGGAAAAATTTTAACCATTTTTGACATAATGTTGTATCATCTAAGACTGTTATTGAATATGAATTGAACATAGAATATATTGAGAGAAACTTTTTTGAATGTAAAGAAGCAATACATTATGTGAATAATGTATGGCTCAATCCATGCAAACAAAAATTTGTTTCAGCTTGGACAGATTTACATATGCATTTAAAAAATTCAACAACAAATAGGGCAGAAAATGCACATGCTGCGTTGAAACGACAATTGAAGACATCACAAGGGAACTTGGTGTCAAACTGGGATAACATTCACCAGTTACTCGAGCTCCAACATACACAGATTAAAGCTTCATTTGAGATGAGGTTAACTACACTCCAATAATATTTGAAGCCCGAGTGGCTGTATAAGGAGTTGAGAGGATGTGTTTTACGTACGACACTAGAAATTATTTTTAATGAATCTCAGAGAGCAGAGCAGATAAGGTATCATTTGATGCTACAACTTGTGGGTGTGCAAAACTTCGAACTCATGGACTATCATGTGCTCATGTCATTGAACAATATAAACGATTGAGTCATCCTATTGAGTTTTCTTCACTTCATTCTCATTGGATGAAACTCAGTTTTGCACCTACATCACAAAATGATGATTTAAACTTGGATTGCAACTATTTGTATGAGAAATTCATGAGACGATTTCAGAGTAGTGACAAGAATGTAAAAATTCAAATGTACAGGGCATTCAACCTCCTAGCATATTCAAGTACAACTAATTTGGATGAGCCACTAGTAAAAAATGCTCATAAAGGTCGTCCTACTAAGGCTGAATGTTCCACATAACAAGATCCTTCAGGTTTTGAGTATGCTATATCTGAGAAGACAATTGATACAGATCAAGGTTCCCAAATAATTGTGTCTTTGAGTGGGGCCAAATTCATAAGAAAAAGAAAGTTACCAGTTAAAAGAGCTTTAACTATTTGCATCTTCATTATATATATCTTAATTGCCTATTGAAATCAAACCATTTGTAAGGAAATTTAATGACGTATCAAGAGATGATAATTAAGGATTTAGAGCTATAGTCATTGGACTTGGATTTGGAGAGAAATCATGGCCTCGAGTGAGGTATGACATGCTCAATGAAATACAAAATCATTATGATGATTATACTTGCTTGTATGGTAATCTCAAAGTAACGAAGGAGCTCGTTTATAAACTTTCTCATTTCAATGGAGGTTGTGGTTATGAAAAATATATGACATTACCAGACATGAGACATATCGTTGCGTCTACATATAATGTTGTTGTTGTTGCATTCAGTTTACATGGCTCATGGACCTTTCTCTCTCTTTGGTCTGAGCCACCTACCGATCATAAGATAATTTCTATATGTTTTGTCGATGGGAATCATTTTGTGGAGATAGATTTGTTTTTAATAGTTATGGTATAATTGTATAATTAATCAGATATATATTATTTTATTTATTTGATACATTGCAGGTAAATTTGCAACTTGAATCTCCAATACCACCTTATACACATGTATTTCATAAACCATTAGCATAAGGTTGGATTACACCATATGCAAAGCAAATTAAAGATTATAATTCATTACAATCATTTTCGAATAGTATGTACACAAATTCGAATATTGTAGTTGACTTAAATTGTAATAATTAGTTTATTTTATATTAAGAATTAAACCAATGTAAATATATGCATTACTATATATTTTGAAAGAAATAATATATATCATTGAGTAGAAATAGTTTATATTAATGTGATAATAAGCGTTCAAACTAAATACATCGAATGCCATTACAGGTCAAGTACAAATAATAAAAAACAAATCAACATGGCTGATGAGCATCTATAGCTGATGAACTAACACATCTTTGCAAGATTTTTTGAACCTTCTTGAATTTCTTGTACCATTTTTTGGATAGTTGCTCTTTTCCTTTTGACAAAGCACGCTCAATAATATGTAATGTTTCTCTGACACCCTAAGAAATACAAAAAAAAAATTAAAAGTTAGTCGATATAATAGAAAAATATAATATTATAGTAACTATTATGTTAATGAATACTAACAGCTCATTCAGGTTGTAAATGTTGTGTTGCACGGTGAGTCGTCGTTCTACCACATGTTAATCTATGTATTGGATTTTGTACTCTCACATGTGATATATTTTCATACCATTGCATGTAATCTAAAGAACAATCAGTTGGAAGATTTACTATTGCACATTTGGACTGTTGAGATAAGACATGACTATCCCAATGATGAACACTATTTTGACCTACTATTTGTTATGTTTTTAAGCATCTATTTTGCATTTAATCTCAATATAATCTTGTTTTGGAGGGTATTTTATTGTTTTGTAGGTCAAAGTAGGTTTGGGAAGAAACGTGGAAAAAGAGAGCAAAAGTGTTTAAAAATGTAAGCATTACATTTAGGAACGTAAGCCTTACATCGAGAATCAGCAAAACATGTACATACATGTACCTACATGTACATACCATGTACACTGTTACATGCAAGGCGCGCCGCGGCGAAGGAATTGTGTGCCGCGGCGAGAGGCTCTCGGGTTGAAACATGAAAATCATCAAAACATTGTGCGCTGCGGCGAGGAAAAGTTATGCTGCGGCGAGGAGGTTTCTGCTTTGGACCCAAAATCATGAACACATTGCGCGCCGCGGCGAGGGAAAGTTATGCCGCGGCGGGGAGGTTTCTGTTTTTATTCGTAATTCAATATCACATGTGCGCCGCGGATTGGACTCCTCCTGGGCCACGAGATTTACAGAATTTTTGGAAACCCTTACAAAAAAGGAAAACCTAATGAAATACAATTTTCTTCTCTCCAGCCTCCAAGATTTTTTGAGATTATTCAGCCTCCACCAACTCGTGAACAGTAGCGTGAATAGTATTTTTCTTCTTCTTCTCCACATTCTTGAGAGAGAAAATTACTCCATTAATGCTCCTCCATTGAAGCTCCATCAACAATCTTGAAGAAGGTGATCATCCAACTTCAAGGGGCTTGTTTTAAAAAGTGGAAGTGGGGTAATTTATTGTTTGTAATCTCTTTTCTCCTTAAGAATTCATAAAATGTTATTTGTAATGAAAAATATTGATTTGGATTTCATTATGAGTAGCTAAACTCTTTATGTGTGGGATTTTGGTGATGTAACTATGATTTGATGATTGATTGTGTGGATAATTTTATGATTAAGTAATTTAATTCATGGTCATTGTTTTTAATACGTATGTTCATCAATTATTTCTGGCCAATTTGATTTGTGAATGTATGAAACATTTTAGGGTTGAGTTTTAGAAACGCCATCTGAATTCAATTGAGCACTCTTGAGCATGAGCCTAGTTTAAGTGCATTGATTTGTCTTGAATTAGGTGATTAAACTATTTTCCTAGGTTTAAGGCTAATTAACTAATTAACGGTCTGGAACAAAGAAGCTAATTAGTTAATTAAGGGAAAATCGTCATTGATTTGGGATTTTCTAGGATTAGAGAAAATAATCATTAAATTCTACTTTTTCGTGCTTAATTGTCAAAACCACATAAATCAACTCATCATTGATTAGTTTACTAACCAATTTCCCACACTCGTTCATCTCATCGTTTCAACAAAACTTTCACGCACTTACTTTTATTGTTTTAGTATTTTTATGATTTTAGAAACCATTTACAAAACCAACCTTCGATTAGAGTGTTTAGAATTTATTTTATTGTTACGTTTTGGATTACATTTAACTCTTTTGAAAACCACCGCAATTCCTTTGAGAGACGATCTTGGGAGTATACTTGTCGCTTACTACAAGTGACTCGTGCACTTGCGAGCTTTTATAAATTACAAAATTTGGTTATCAAGTTTTTGTGCATCACCCAACTTGTCCAATACTGATCTGCAAAATGAAACTCAATCTTGTACATCTTAAAGTTAGACCTTCTGTTAACTTTAAAAGGCTCAACTGGATCAAATGGAATACTCTAAATATGTCTAAATTGGCGCAACATGCTGTGGCTATGATAAAGTTCGACGACTTCCAGAAAACTGATGCATTCGTAAAAAAACGTTATCTCTGGAATATCAATAAAATATGGATCCCAAATAACCTGACAAATCAAAACATAAACATAATGAATTTAAGATACAATACAAATAACTAAATAATTTAATTAAAATTAAAAACATAATAAGAGTAACATACATCATATGCTCTTAGATCATCAAGTGTCTCTCTCAATTCCTCTAACAACTTTTTGTCTACAGAAGTACGAGTATACAACCTCCAACGATGTACAAGAGGAAGTTGACTATTGTAGTTTGGGTTTAGCGATGGAGCGCATATGAGAATATGTTCGTAAATCCATGCTTGTAGCAAAGTCAAATATTCAGATAATTGCTTGGCATCATATCAACTGACTGTCCCCAATTGTCGGCACAAATAAGCCAATGCAGCTGCACCCCAAGCATACTCATGTATACTATCTATATCTCTTAATAATGTCAAGTAAGAAACTAGGACACTGTTTTCAATTTTATCAACAAAAAGTGTACATCCTAACAGATGTAGCAAGAATGTCCTAGCCACCTGGTCAACTTGTCGGTCACTAGAAGAAGTAAACAGAGTCCTTAACCAACTTAGTTTGACATATAATCCTTTTTGACTCAATTGAGACTTTCCTACATCTGTACTAACTCCTAATGCCTTCACAATAAGTGAAATAGCATCACTCCTACTTAATTTCCTTTCAGTACAAGCTATTCTCGTAACCTGAAGGCCCAATAGTTGTTGTACATCATATAGCAAATAGGTGGGTTCGGTAAGGAAAATCGAACAAAACTGCTAGGTTTGGTACCCCCTACCGAACAAAACTGTTAGGTTTGGTACTCCCTTACCGAACAAAATTGTAAGGTTCGGTATGGCCTTACCGAACAAAATAGTTTGGTTCGGCACCCCCTACCGAACCTACTGTTCATTTCTTCCCCCCCTCGTGAACTCCTAACACCCAAATCATCAGATTTTTACTCTCCTCCCATTAATCACCAAATTATACAGCCATAATAATCAATTAAATATTAATATATAATCTAAACAAATTAAAACAATACCTAAAGATTTGATTTGATGTAAATTCTGAATTTCTGTGGGTTTCTGAAATCTCGTTCGTGGGACGGTGCAAGGACGTTGGCTAGGTGGCAATAGAGCTCAGACGGTGGCTGAGTGCTAGGACGTTGGTGGGTTGTACGGACAAATGTAGTGGTCGGATGGTGTTGGTGAATGGGCAGCGGTGTTGGTCGGTAGATTGAAGTTGTTCGGTAGGGATGTGTGGGAATGTTTAGAGTGGGATGTGTAATAGTAATTTCTGGGAGTAATTTTGGCATTTTATGTATTATTAATTTTTTTATACAAAATTTGTATTTACTGAGATGTCTCGTAGTAAAATTCAAAATTTTTCCAGAATTTTCCTTATCTAAAAGCTTATATATTAAAAAAATAAAAGTGTCCTATTTTTAAAAGCCCATATTGCTTTTATTTTTAATAACAAACCCAAAAAGCCCAGTTTTCAAAAGCCTAATTATTATTGTTGCCCTAGTTTTTTCTTTTCCCTTAACTATGCTATGCAACTGCCGTTAGTTCTCCATTAGCTTCTTCTTCTTCAACATATTTTATATCCTCTCTCTTCTTCAACATATTTCGTATCATTTCTCGTCTTCACTTTTCATGCTCCCTAGCCGATTGGGATCATGGCCAGCAATTAGGATCATGGCCAGCAATTAATACATCTGCTGAAATTTTGCCAAGTCTGACACGAATTTTATACTAGTGTCGGTGTCATGTTGCATCGACACGGGTGTGGTGGAGGAAATTACCGCATCCAAGTAACATAGTGTTGGACAGAAGGAAGTCGGATGGAGAACTGCCGGACATAAACCTACTAGAAGGAGCGTCTTTAGACGAAGGACTTTCGGACAGATCGCCACTGGACAAATGCTTATCTTATGTTTGAATGTGTTAACATAGGTGAAACAACATCAATCATAGCTAAAACAGACAAGTTATGGCACTTTTAGTAAAATTATGAAAACTGTCACTCGATTGATCAAGCTTTAATCGACTTCAATGGAGAATTCCTTGATCAAAAATTAGTTTTTAGCAAAATTATAGAAATTACCATTTGATCAATCGAGCTACAATTGACTTCGATTAAGGATTCTTGGGTGAATTTTCTAATTGTTGCACGATCGATCTAGCATAAGTCCTCGATCTATCAAGCGACCTAATGACGTCCAAAATAATGTCGTCTTTAATTCCAATTGCTAATCTCAACTGTTGGATCATGTGGATTACATTTAATGGATAATATTAGGTCGTTTTTAACTCTATTAGCAACAATTTGAGAGACAAACAATTCATTCAATCTTTTCTAAACCAAGAGCAAGGAAAATAACTTTTGAGAACCATTGGAGAGAGTTAAAAATTGATCAAAATAGGAGTCAGATTTCATTAGAGAATTTTGTAACTCTTTCTTTCTGTCTTTCTTAATCTACATTCTTTTTTATGAATTGATTATTGATCATGTTTAGAACTATGAGTGGCTAAGTTCTTCGTTGAAATTTTTGATAAACCTAGCCACAAAATATGTTATTGATTTTATTTAGTTGAATGAGAATTCTCTATTGTTGGTTGATATAATAATTCTAATAGTAATGCTTTGATTGTTTGGCCAACAATTCAATGATTTGAGATTCATGCTCTAGCTTGCCAAAGTATGTTCTTGAATTAGTAATAAAATTATCATTGCATGCATTAAAATAGTACGATAGTATTTTATGCATATGTGGCATGTTACATGCAAACTTAATCCATGTGTGGATGAAATAGCATAACAATGTAATTATTTGCATATAATTGATAGAATGCTTGACAAAGATTTATAAACATAGTTGAACATGTAGTCAATCAACTAGATAGATAAATTGTTCAAAAGCATTTGATATTGCATGCGGAGTGGTTAGGGGATTCATAGATACTAAGTTCTCAATCATTGTTTATTTAATTGTTGTTTGCTGCTTTGAATCAATGTTAGTTTAATTAGCAATTTAGAAATTTTTCTCTTATTGCTCGCCTAAATAGTATTATGACTTCTACACATTGGTACTTAAATACAATCACTCCCAATAGGAAGATACTCTGCAATAAAATTAAGCTTAAAACACGCAAAAACAGATTCTACCTCCAATCCAGGACATATATAGCCACATTTTTATGCATGATTTTCTTTTGTATCCCAATATATCAAATATCCATCATGTTTTTCTGCAAGGTAAAATTGACTACCAACTTAAGAATATAATTGCAATAACTTCTTGGCAACAGATTGTGGTCCACAATCATGAAAAAGCTGCACGAATTTCATAAGAGAATTTTCATGTAACTATAAATATTTGATGGTGAAAAAAATAAATCAGAGGGGAAAAAAGTGCATGAGAATTCAGAAAACATACAAAGTTACAAACAAATGGTAAAGAAAATTTGACATACCAAATATCAATTGACCAGCCATGTTCTTTTTCTTCTTGTCCTCTATTTTTTCCTGTTAGACACTTCGCATCATAACAAAACCAATTGAATTATCTAATCATACATAATCATGTTTTGAGATCAAAGGTGCAAAACAACCCAACTAGAGAAGTCTAAGGTGAGCAGTATCATTCAATGTTTTAATCTGCCAACCTGTTCTCCATGAATGTTGCAACACTGTTACAGAAGAATCTTCTATACAAAACTTATGCAGCATTACAGGGCTACACCCAAGTAGCCCTATAAGTAGACATTTAATGGGGACTGCATGACTGAAAACCCCAACACAAGAGGAGGCATAAGAGGAGCTCCTACCACTTAAATCATACAAGGAGTTATGGTGATTGGATTCCTGAGGAGAAATCTCCTCCTCTACATCATGGCGTCCAGTTGAAGTCATAACCTGTAGCCTACTCTTGCCTGACTTTTTCCTCAAGAGGTTAGGCCTTTGCCTTTGAAGCAGATCTCGATCATGAATTGAGTTGGTTATAACATGGGAACTATGTTGTGAAAACCCATGATTCTCATTCTGATGAGGTGACATTAAACCAAATTTTAACTTTTCAGGCAATCCCAAGACTGTCCAATTTAGAAAATTAACCATCCGAAATTCCACTTGCCTAAGTGACTCTCCAGAAGGTCCAGAAAAATCAGGCTGATGTTTATCAATGAAGCTCAACACTTCGGCTGTGTATACTTCTGACTGGAGGCAACCCTCCCATTGGCCATGACTCAGCTCTGCAAGTGCATCGGACGTTTGTATCTGCTCCTCTGCAAAGTTCATTTCTTGACAAACAGAAACCGCCATAGATCTAGCTCGATCCAAAGGAGATGAATAAACGGAATTAAAGCGAATACCTTGAGAATTCAAGAACACTGCTAAGGCTCTAGCTTGACGCATACCATTGGCGGTCAATCTCGCTTCAGGGCACCGACCTCCAACCAATTCCAGTCTCAGATTCAACTCACTCTCACCATGAGTGATCAGAAACACCTCTGTCACCATCATCCGATCTTCATTGTCCATCATGTTGGATGAGAAGCTTCGAGAGAATACGGGCGGTGGCAACTGGGGAGGCGGAGCCAGGACATTGTAAGGGTCCCACACCTTGATTGACGGCCCCAAACGAGGTGTACCTAAAGACGAGAGTTGTGGGGAGAGAGGCGTTGCAGATGCGTAACAAGGTAACATCTCTGGTTCTTGTTCTTGTTGTAGATCCTTCTTCAGTAAATGGTTGTTCGCTTCTCTCCGATCATGGGATTCACCGTTATCGTCATGTTCCTCTTCTTCTTCCTTGTCGTGTTCTTCTTCTTCGCTATCATTGACCTCTTGTGACTGGCTCGAACCCATAGGAGTCGAGTTAGTGAATACAAAAAAAAAAAAAACCGATCCCAATGGAGAAATCCAATGGAGTAGAGATGCGATTTCAATGAAAATCTAGATCCACGGTAGTTTGAGAGATTTGGTTTCTGTTTCTAGAATTAAAATGCTGGTTCTGCATGAAATTTGAAAGCTTAAAAATCGAAATCAGACTATTACGCATTGAATTAAGACTTGAGAGAGAAAGTTCAGATTTATTGCAAGTAAAATTGGGCTCGTGTGACAGTTCTTTTTTGGTTGGTGTCGTTGTCAAATACATTTTTAGCTCATACTTTTTTAGTTACATTATTTTTAATTTGTAACAACATTATATATGAGCAGCATTGATAACCATTATTTATTATCTAATTTTTTATATTATTAACTGTTAAAATTTAAAAAAAAAAAAATAGAAGAAAAAAAATAAAATTAATTTATTGTTTTAAATTTTAACTTTTAAAAATTAATAATATAAAAAATTATATATTTTAATTTAATTGCATATATATATATATATATATATATATATATATATATGGGGGAGAGCTTGCGGATACATATTTATTTTACACTTATTTTTTTTTTTTTTTGATAATTTTATATATAATTTTATTACTATATATTATTATTAAAAAAAAGTTAGTGATTTTGAATTTATTTAATAATTTATGTATTTTTAAAAGTGAGTTATTTTTTTATATTATTTTACAATTGAATATTTATTACTTATATACGACTTGTACACTTGCAATTTTTGTGCCAATTTTTGGCACTGTTGTCGAAAATTTTGCTAGTGTATTAGGATTAATATTGATACAATGTTTTTTTCTTTAATTTAAACTTTTTTTTCTCAAATTAAATTTTTTAAAAAAAGTTTAAAAATTTCTAAAATTAAAAAAATATTTGTTTTTGTTATATTATTTAGTTTATTTTGTTTGATTTGTTTTTATTAGTGTTTTAGTTGATTTTTCTTGTTTATTTTTATTATCATTATTTAGTTAGGTTTTTCTATAATTTATTTTATTTTTCGTATTTTATGTTTTTCTTGAGTTTTGTTTCTTAGGTGATGAACCCGTTTGAATATGAAAGCCTTAAAGATGCATGGATGACATTTGAGGAGGCTACCAACCTCATAGCTCGTATTAAACATAATAGTACTTTGAAGGATCTTACAATACAAGAACATTATCATATTTCGTTGTTGAGGTCTTTCGTAGAGACTAGTGCTGCACAAAATCCATTGCATACTTATGAATGGAGTAAAAGGGGACACACCTACCTTAAATTTTATACCGATCCGGAGCCATCATACTCCTACCACCAATATCCGAATTTGGGGAGACAACTTAATTACTCTTGGAGCTATAATCAAAAGGGTGAATATTCTACTTAGTCGTTGTATTTCATAAATACTTATGTGCAACCACCACCACCCTTAGAAGAAAAGAAGCCTTCCTAAAAGGGTTGATCAAGAACTATATTACAGAGCATGGCTATGAGATCTTTATTAAGAAGGATGATGAAGAGGTGTGTGAGAATCAAGAATTAGAAGAGGAATTCGATCATGAAGTGGAAGAAAATCCTAAGGATGACATAGAAAATCATGAAGTAGCTCAAGAAAAAAAAAAATGAGACTTCTAAGGAAGAAGAGATACAACCCCAAGCCATCAGGGTAATTAACTTCAATATTGAAGAAAGGGAGCTCACCATAAGAAGTTTAGGTAGGTTAGTGACCTTCAAAGTCATAAGAACCATAGATCTCTCCATTGATATTGGTTTGAGCTATAAGTTAAATTTTGAAGATGAGCTTAATGAGTGCAAGTTCACAATGAAAGTTCCAACCGACCTCTTTAATTTGGATTTCAAGAAAAACTTTATTATTGGAGACTTCCACTTTTTGAAGAAGGGTTTAGATGCCTCGAAGAAGAGAAAAAGGGCATGCGACCCTAAGAGTAACATTGATGACCTTGGCCCAACCAATATGAAAACCGTCAAGCGATTATTCATGAAATATTTTTTATACTATCCACCTTAATATGTTCAAGGAAGGTCTAGTCAATGACCTTAAACGTGAAGCTTCTTGGGATGCAACACAAGTATTTAAAATATTAATGAATAATTTTATTTGAATTTTGTAGGGTAATAATGAAAAGCCATAAAGCTTAGAGGAGTCACAAATCAAATTTTCAAAACTTCAAGTTTTGATGGAGTTTTCTAATCATTTGTTTGCTTTTGTTTCCTTTAACACATTGGGGACAATATACATGTTAAATCTGGAATGAAAAATTTTCAAATTTCTTGTTAGATTATAGTTTATGTTGTTTTTATGCTTTTAATTAGTAGTATTGTGGTAAAAATGACTATTTATGACTATTTTAGTGTTGGTGAATCGTATGTGAAATAAATTTGATAAGAATCCAATGATGATTTGTAGCTGGCATGCATTTGTCTTGGATTAAAATGTGATAATTGTGACATGTGTATTTGTTGAGCATATGTATGGCTATTTTTTTCATTTGAAATACTCCATTCTATATACACATGCCATAACTTTGTGAATTTGTATTATAATTTTGAGAAATTTGTGTGAATTTCAAGTATTGATGATTTTGTGTCTATAATAAGCTTTAGAATCCACTTTGGTGTCTCTTGAGGAGAAATCATATGTGCTACATAGGTTGTGAAATAATTTAAGCATTATTTGGACCGCTTGAACTTTTCAAGCCCCATGATTATTTTTGTCCTTAGTTACTAATAAGTGCTTGAAAAATACTAACATTTCGTAATTTATTGTACTTAATTGTTAAAAATAGATTTGTTATAACTCGTTTATTTGATTATTTTTATAAATCTATCAATTTAAAATTACGGGTATGTTTTAGTGTATTTAAGGTATTTTTAGCGTTAAATGAGTTGAATAATGCAAACACGCAAAGACAGAACACTTACGACACTCAGATCACAATTTAGGGGCAACACGAGTCAAATTATGTAAGCCATACATAACGAGCCAACACATATGTAAGGGGTACCTGTGAAGAATCAGAATACATTGCGCGCCGCGATGAGGAAAAGCTGTGCCACGGTAAGCACCTCTCGGGTTAGGTATTGTTTTCAGAATCATTTATGTGCTGCGGTGAGCACTTCTCGTGTTTGGCTATTATTTTCAAATTTATTTATGTGCTGCAGCTCGCCTATTCCTGGGACAATCAGGATTCTATGTAACTTTTACACATATAAATACTTCTTTAAGTTTCACTTTTATAACACTTCAATTTTGCGAATCAAAACGAGACTCAATCAAATTTTAAGAGCTTTTTCACACTCAAAGAAGCAAGAGAATTTATTCTAAGGATCCAAGAGACCATTGAAGATCAACGATCAAGCTTTTAGAGAAAAACGTCATTCGATCCAATTGTGATATTTAGATCTAGGTTTCTTTTTGTTATAGAATTCCTTTTCTTCTTCTTACTTCTTTGAGATGTATATTCAATTAAATTTGTCTATGAATATTAATTTGAACATGAGTGGCTAATTTTATTATGGGTGTTTAGTTTGTGTTGTCATGTTTACAAGAACTGTTGTGGTGAATATTTTTATTGGGTTCAGATAAATAAAATTACCTTTTGATTAAGAACATGTTTAGATGTTTAATTGTGGATTTTCATGGGCTAATTTGAGATTCATAATTAGGTTGAAAAATATTAGAGTTTTGTTTTAGGAACATCACATTAACTTTACTTTGAAAAACTTAATCAAAACTTTAAATTAATGACCTAATCATGGTATCGGTTTGATTAGCATATTTTTTCTTGTGTATAATTTGATTGCTATTTAGTATACCCGATCGTAGGATATTGATTAGTTAATCAAAAAAGATAATTATCTGATCGTAGGAATTTTCGTAATTAAAAGAAAAGCCGGTAATATTTATTTTTTAGAACATTAATGTTAATTTACCATAACTTTTCGATGCAAGCATGGTCAACCAAACTAAATGTTCATACATCCTCCATTGATATTTGAAAACCTTTTTGAGTTAATTCAAAATTTGTATAGTTGTTTTTTTTTTTAACACCATTGATTTTGCTCATAAATCAAACTTCATTTACAGTTTTATTATATTTAGGATTCTAATTATTTAGAGTTTTAGTGCTACTAGGATTTTATTTAGTTAGTATTTTAGTTGCTTTATTAGATTAAGAAAAATGTTGTTTAAAACCATTACAATTTCTTGAGAGATCGACCTCGGAGGTTTGCTTATCACTTGCTACAAGCAGTTCGTATATTTGCGAATACTATAATTTGCATATCAAGTTTTTGGCGCCGTTGCTAGAGAATTGGCGTTTTGAATAATTTTCTTTTTAACTTTTTAGAGTTTCTAAATTAGATTTATTTGTTTATTTACTTTACTTGAATTTTATTTTTTATTCAAAAACCAAAAAAATTAAAATTAAAAAAAATCAAAAAATAGTGCTTTCATTTGTTTGCAATTTCTTTGCTACATTGATCTTTGTTTGCTTTTTGTTTGTGCATGCAGGGTAGGAGGTCACTGAACAAGGAACTCACTCCTTTCATCAATAACATTCATAGAATCAAACACCTATCAAAGAAACTGGATACTCACATTCAAGAGGAAGACGAACAACAACAATTGCAAGCTATAATGGGTGACAACGTGGGTAGGCAGATGATGAATAAAGAGTTTGCAAGACCTATCATTGGGACTGCCACATCATGCATTCAACTGACAGTGGCAGCTAGGAATTATGAATTAAAAATATTCATTATTCCATGCTTCCCTCCTTTTACGGTATTCCTAATGAGGATCCTCTAAATTTTATGAGTGAACTTTATGCAACTGTGCAAACTTTTCCACTATAGAGACTTAGTGAAGATCAACTACGGATGAGGTGTTTTCCTTATACTCTCAAAAATAGAGCTAAGTCTTGGCTCATGACCTTGGCACCTGGTTCTTTGGCCACTTGGGACGCTATTTATAACAAATATATGGGTAAGTTTTATTCCCATCAAAAAATGTCTGACCTAAGAACCAAAATTGCTACTTTTTTACAGATGGAAGGAGAACCCTTTCACGAGGCTTAGGACAGGTTCAAGATGCTCTTGATACAGTGTCCATATCACCACTTTTCATTGCAGTTAAAAAATCAATTTTTCTATGATGGATTGACACTACAGTGTCAATTCACAATTGATAATGCTACAGGAGGAGCTATGGGTGAGAAAACAGCAGATGAAACTTACGAACTTTTTGAGATGTTGGGAGCCAACTCCTAACAAAAGAGTGCTAGAGGAAGAAGAGCTGGAGTCCATGAATTAGGCTCCAACAATGAAATGGCCATGCACCTTGCTGAGTTGACCAAACAAGTGCAACTTCTAACTACCTCCAATATGAATCAAATGCCAAAACACGAGGTATGTGGAGTTTGTAGTTCTTATGGACATGGGACTAATGTTTGTTCTTTTGCAGGTGATTCTTATACATGTGCTAATCAAGAGGTAAATTTAATGCAAAGGTACCAACCTAGACCTAGGAACGACCTTTATTCTAATATCTATAACCCTGGAAGGAGAAATCACCCCAACTTTGCTTGGAAACAAAATAATAGCCAACCATTTGTCCAAAATCAAACACAAGGCCAAAACATTAACCGACAATTTCCAAAAAATAAACCAACCGTAGAGGAAACCTTGAATACTTTCATGCAATCCTGTAGTGGAAGGATGGACTCTATGGAAGCATCAATGAAAAGAGTGGAAATACAAGTGGGGTAGCTCGCTGAACAAATGTACAAACAAGAGACAGAAAAGTTGCCTAGTCAACCTGAACAAGCGAAAGCTATCACAGTTCTTCTGAGTGGTAAGGTCGTTACAAAAGTTTTACCTAAAATTTCTAATGATTTACCTTATAGTGCAGGTAACATGAAAGATGACAACACAGTTTCTAAGAAATTAGGGGAAAAAGGTGACAAACATGAAGAGCCTTCAAAGGCAACAATTGGAGAATCATCTAGCTCCCCTAAGTTACACAAGTCATCAGAGCCATATCGACCACCAGTACAGTTCCCACACCGTTTAAAGGACAGTAAGCAAGATAAGCAATTTTTTAATTTATTTAACATGCTTTCAAAAGTGAATATTAATTTGCCTCTATTAGATGTAATTAGAAACGTACCTTCTTATGCAAAATTTTTCAAAGAATTAAACACTAAGAAAAGAAGGTATGAGCTTAATGAAAGAGTCATAGTGTCTGAAATTGCTAGTGTAGTGCTTCAACGGAACCTACCCCCTAAGTTAAAGGATCCAAGTAATTTTATCATTAGTATTACTATAGGGGATAGGAAAGTAGCTAAGGCTAAGCTTGATCTTGGTGCTAGTATAAATTTGATGCCTTACTCTACTTTCTTGCAGCTAGGTTTGGGAGAGATAAAACCAACAACCATGTCCCTTCAACTAGCAAATAGATTTGTTAAATACTTGAATGGTATGGTTGAGGACTTACTTGTACAGGTAGATAAGCTAATCATACTTGTTGATTTTGTGGTTTTAGATATGCAAGATAACCCATCTTTGGACAAGGAGTATACAATTCCTTTGGGTAGACCATTTATGGCCACCACCCAAACCATCATTGATGTCCAAAGTGGAAAGTTGACAATGACAGTCTTAGGAGAGACTGTGCATTTTAAGGTTTTTAATTCATCTCCTTACCCTTCTATATCTACTATTAATAAATGCTCATTTGTTGAATGTTTAGATCCTATTATTCATGATACTTTTGTGCAAGATAGATTAGATGATAAATTAGAGGTAGCACTTATAGTTGGAGAGGTAGATGATAATTTAGGCTATGAGACTAAGGAGTACAATGATCTTTTAGACAATGCCATACCCATAAAGAAAGCTAGTACACCCTTAGACTTATTAGATGCTCCACATGACAAAGAGATTGCTACACCTAAATTAGAACTTAAAGAACTACCTAAGCATTTAAAATATATATTTTTGGGAGAGAATGAGACTTATCCAGTTATTATTTCATCTACACTCACCCAAAAACAAGAGGACAAACTACTGAGAGAGCTTAGGAAGTATAGGAATGCAATAGGATGGAGTATAGGGGACGTTAGAGGCATTAGTCCAGCGATGTGTATGCATAAGATCAATTTGGAGGACAATGTCAAACCAGTTAAAGAAGCACAAAGGAGACTAAACCCAATCATGCAAGAGTTGGTTAAAAAAGAAGTTTTAAAACTCCTAGTAATAGGAGTGATTTATCCAATTGTTGATAGTAAGTGGGTTAATCCAGTTCATGTGGTACCAAAAAAATCTGGAATAACCGTGGTTAAGAATGAGAAGGATGAATTAGTAGCCACTAGGATAATTATAGGTTGGAGGATGTGTATCGATTTTAAAAAATTGAATTTGTACACCAAAAATGATCACTTCCCTCATCCTTTCATTGATCAAATGTTAGAAAGACTAGCTGGACACGATTTCTACTATTTTTTGGATGGTCTTTCAGGTTATTACCAGGTACCCATTGCTTCAGAGGATCAAGAGAAAACAACATTTACATGCCCATTCGGTACTTTCACCTTCAGGAGGATGTCATTTGGACTATGCAATGCACCCGCCACCTTTAAGAGATGCATGATGTCTATATTTTTAGACATGGTGGAGAAATTCATCGAGGTATTTATGGATGACTTTTCTATTTTCGGTAATTCCTTTGATGATTGCTTCCATAAATTGACTTTAGTGTTAGAACGTTGCATTGAGTGTAATTTGACACTTAGTTGGGAAAAAAAGTCATTTTATGGTCCAATAGGATATAGTTTTAGGACATGTCATATCTAGCAAGGGAATTAAGGTAGATAAGGCTAAGATAGATTTAATTGCAACATTACCTCCCCTACATCTGTTAAGGGGATACGGAGTTTCTTAGGACATGCAGATTTCTATAGATGGTTTATTAAGGATTTTTTCAAAATAAGTCGTCCATTATGTAACTTACTTTCCAAAGATACTCCATTTAATTTTACTGATGATTGCCTTATCGTCTTCAATACTTTGAAGGATAAACTTACTTCTGCACCTGTTATTGTGACACCAGATTGGTCTTTACTATTTGAGATCAAGTGTGATGCATTTGATTATGCCATAGGAGCTATTTTGGGGCAAATAGTTGATAAACGTTTACATGTTATATACTATGCTAGCAAAACACTTAATGATGCCTAAATTAATTATTCCACCACTGAGAAAGAGTTATTGGCTGTTGTGTTCTCACTTGATAAATTTAGGTCTTACTTGGTAGGAACTAAAGTTATTATTCATTCGAATCATATTACTTTAAGATATTTATTGACTAAACCAAATACTAAGCTTAGACTCATTAGGTGGGTCTTACTTTTACAAGAATTTGACCTAAAGATCAAGGACAAAAAAGGTACTAAAAATGTAGTAGCTAATCATCTGTCTAGGTTAATTTCTGGGTATGATATTGTTGAGGGTGAAAGTAAGAAAACAATCATAGAAACCTTCATTGATGAAAAACTGTTTACAATAGGTCCAAATCCATGGTATGTTGACATTGTTAATTATCTTGCTAGTGAAATTTTGAGACCTAACATCACTTTTCAGGAAAAAGAAAAGGTTTTTCAGTATTTGCAGGCAATACTTTTGGGATGACCCCTATTTGTTCAAGTTATGTCAAGATCAAATCATCCGAAGGTGTGTACACGAAGAGGAACATGAAAGCATCCTAACTTTTTGCCATAAGCTACATTGTGGGGGCTATTTTAGTAGTAAGAAAACGGCCCTAAAGGTATTACAATCTGGATTCTATTGACTTACTTTGTTTAAGGATGCTAACCTGTTTTGTGTGAGATGTGATAGATGTCAAAGGACTGGTAATATAAGCAAATGTAATGAAATGCCTTTGACATCGAATCTTGTAGTTGAATTGTTTGACGTGTGGGGAATTGACTTCATAGTTCCCTTTTTCCCATCTTTTGGTTTTACTTATATTTTAGTAGTAGTCGACTATTTCTCAAAGTGGGTAGAAGCGATACCCACTAGAACTAATGACGCTAATGTTGTTGTTAAATTCTTGAAGGATGTGATTTTTAGCAGATTTGGAACACTGAGAGCGATCATTAGTGATGGAGGCAGCCACTTTTGCAACGAGCTTTTTAATGGGCTTTTGAAAAAGTACAACATTTCTCATAGGATGGCTACCCCATACCATCCCTAAATTTCGGGTCAAGTGAAAGTGAGCAACAGACAAATCAAGGGAATATTGGAACGCACAGTGCGCCCCTTAAAGAAAGATTGGTCAATAAAGTTGAATGAAGCTTTGTGGGCATATCGTACAGCTTACAAAATGCCCATTGGTTTGAGCCCCTACCGGTTGATATTCGGAAAAGCATGTCACTTACCCGTTGAGCTAGAGCATAGAGCTTATTGGGCAATTAAAGAGCTCAACATAGACATGACAAAGGCTGGGGAAAAATGACTACTTCAACTAAGTGAACTTGAAGAAATCCGGGATGAGGCTTATGAGAATGCCAAGATCTACAAGGAGCGTACTAAGCGCTATCATGATAAAGGGCTCATCAGTAAGTCTTTAGTTCCTGGAATGAAAGTTCTATTATATAATTCACGTTTGCGTTTGTTTCCAGGAAAACTACATTCTAGGTCAAGTTGCTAAATTCCAAAACACAAGAACCGTTCAAAGAGAACGGACATCATGTTAAGCCGTACTTGGAGGGAGATACCAACATGAAAAGCATAGAAATCATATGTCTCCAAGATTCTTAGACACGAAAGTGGCCACGTCTTACCAAGACGTAAAACTAAGCCCTTAATGGGAGGCACATCAATTAATGTAGGGATGGTTATCCAACAACAGGTTGTATACTCAGCTGAACATCACAACCTCAGTTACTTCTTTCCCCAACTGATCACTACCCTGTGTGTCAAACACGGAGTACAATATGACATGGGCAAGGTACTTTTACAACCGGGTGAAACATTGACCTTCGCTTACATGCAGCAGCAAACCAGTGGTACTAAGGCGGGACAAGATAGTAGGAAGGGTGATGGAACCTCTTCCAATAACGCTACCACCAAAGATAGGTTGGTGAACTTGGAAGCAAAGGTGAATAAAATACAGGAATACCAAAGTCAACAACAAGCTTGGTTTAGCGAACAAATGAGATATTCCCATGAATACCAAGCTCTACTCCACAGAATGATGAGTTTTCAGTTGACACAAAGCAAAGTAGACCTCACCCAATTCGGCTTAGTTTCGCAGTATTCGGACCACGACTTCATCTACAGACCACCGGTGAACCAACCTGAGGATGACAATGAGCAGCTTGATGATATGGAGGACTAAGCCTCCCAATTGTATTTTCTCCTTTCTTTAATTTTTATTTTTATTTTCTTTTTTAATTTATTTTATTTAGTTTAATTTTATTTTTCTTTATTTATTTTTATTTTTATTTTATTTTATGTTGGATTAGTTAAGAACTTTAATTAACATTATTTAATGGTTTTTGCTTTCATTTGAATTTAGTTAATTTTTAAATTTGGCTTTGAGTTGTGATGCACACATTTAGAGGTTTCATGCATATTTCTTGTGAACTAAATGCTACATGATGAGAAGGGCGAGTAATAGTGAACCAGAGCGTAAGTGTAATGTACACAATCTCATACGAAATGAGGCAACTTTTCTCGCCTTTTTACTTAATTTCTTTTGTTTTTCTTTGAGACATTGAGGATAATGTAGAGATTAGGTTAGGTGTGGGAAAAATATTCCATGAACATGAATTTAGACCAAATTTTAAATTTTAACTTTTTGTAGATTTTTCATTTGAATTTTGTTAAGATAGTATCAAGTCCACTTGAGTCAATCCAAAAGTCTATGATATTAATGTGATTGTAATGACGGTAACATGTGAAAGAAATTGAATTTTTACCTAAGTGAAAAGGCACAAAAATGTTAGATTCATTTAGTTTGAGGATTTTGTGGTATATGTGGTAGTTTGTTTGGTTAGTATCACTATGTTTGGTTTGTGTAGTGTATGCATGTTCGTGGTATATTTTAAGTTTCAACGAACTCTAGAACTCTCTTGAAAAACCATTAAGGCAAAATAATATAATCACATACTACTTAGAAAATGATTTAGGCCATCTTTGGACCGTTTGAACTTTTCGAGCCTCTCTGTACTGTTTTATCCATAATGACCCTCGTGAACTCAATATACATATATACATTGTACTACCCTTAGTGATAAAAGTACTCAATGTAATACTTAATTTTCATGAGCATTTGAATTGAAATTATATATATCTTGCTAAAAACATGAATAATAATAAAGAGCAAGAAAAGTAAAGAAAAAAAAAATCAAGCAAAAATTTAAGGGACATATGAAATTTATAAAAGAGGAGTATGAAAAAGAACACTTGGGAAAGAAAATTGAAAAAGTTTGTGAAATAAAATGAAAAGTACTCTTATCCTATTGAGAATGAAAAGTACTCTTATCCTATTGAGAATGACTTTTCCATACTTTCATAACCAAAACCCATAACACAACATTATAAGCTTAATAAAGACTTAGGGGTGGTAATTTCTGCTATAGCTCGATTGATCGAATTGAACCCGAATCAAATTAAATTTGGGCTTGTTTCGGCCCAGCTCGAATAACACGAAAAAATTTGAGCTGGGTTAGAGCCAACCTATTAACACGAAATTAAATTAAATTTTAAATAAAAAAAATAAAAAATACTATATTAAAATTAAAATAATCTTTCATTTCTTTCAGTACTTCTCTTTTATGATATATTAATTATTTTTCTTCCCTTTTCTTTTGAAAAATAAGCTGATAATGAATAAATAGTTATAATTTATTCATTTTGTCACAATATTATGCTATATTAATTGATGTTAATACATATAGCGTTTAAATCTACCTAATTCTTTAAACAAAAAAATAATATTTATATTTAATTTAAATTAGTATTATGAATTTTCTATTTTTAAATCGATACTTGTGTTGTGTTATTCTCTTTTCCATTTGTTCATTGTTTTAAGACTTATATATTATATAATAGTCAACGTTTTATCCTTGTGTATATAAAAAAAGTTATGTTCTCATATAACATTTTAATTTACTTTAACTGTTCATTTTTAGTAAGTATATTTACTTAATCTACTCATCTCTATTTATTTTGTTTGAGCTTTAATTATTAAACATATTTTTTAATAAAAAAAGTCATATTAACTAAAAATATATATATAATTAACAATTCGGGCTAGTTTAGACCAGTTTGAGCCAGCAAGTTTGTGTTTGGTTTGGGTTCGGACTCACCTTTGCTAGCTCAAATTAAATATGAATTGAGCTAGGGTTGAACCAATTTGGGATGAGCTAGTTTGGGCCAGCTCGAACTAGCTCAATTCGCACGAATTGACACCCCTAAATAAAGTCCAATTGATTTGAGGTAGTTTGGATTTCTATATTAGTGGAGATTTTGAAAAGTAAGCCTATGGAGTTTGTAAGTGCAATTGTCATTCATATTTTACTTGCACAATTTTGAAATCTAAAATGTAATCTATGAATATCATGCATGGCACAAGTCGATAGTGCAACTAACGGGCTTGTCGTTTGATTGTTTGTTCAAAAGTCGATTACGAAAATAGATTTGATATTTAGACTATTTTTGAGCTTAAGTAGTTTTTAACGATCTCATATGCCATTCATCATTAACAATTTTTGAGACATATGCAGGGATTGATTTGAGTATGTTTAGAGTCTTTATTAGTTTTAAGAGTCATACGATGTTTGTGGGTATCATCACTGGAAACCCTCACAAGACTATCACTCGTCCACTAAGGTCACCGAGGAATTTAAAGGTTTGTTGCATATGCTAAATGCAACCGTGATAATCTACGAAAGTGATTTAGGTTAGTATAGTTTATTTTATTTGTTTTTCTTTTAGTTTTTAGATCGCTTCATTTGCTAGAGACTAGTAAGAAGCTGGTTGGGGGTTGTGATAAGTGCTTAAAAAGTACTAATATTTCGTGATTTATTATGCTTAATTGTTAAAAATAGATTTGCTATAACTCGTTTATTTGATTATTTTCATAAATCTATCAATTCTTTTTCAGAATTATTTCTGTGCTGCGGTGAGAAAAACCTGTACCGCAGTGAGCACCTCTCGGGTTTGGCCATTGTTTTCAGATTTATTTTTTGTGCCGCGACAGGAAAATAGTTGTGCCACGGCGCGCCTATTCCTGGGACAATTAGGATTCTATGTAACCCTTACACATATAAATACCCCTTTAAGTCTCCCTTTTACAATACTTCAATTTTACGAATCAAAATGAGACTCAATCAGATTTTAAGAGCTTTTTCACACTCAAAGAAGCAAGAGAATTTATTCTAAGGATCCAAGAGACCATTGAAGATCAACGATCAAGCTTTTGGAGAAAAACGTCATCCGATCCAATTGTGGTATTTAGATCTAGTTTCTTTTTGTTATAAAATTTCCTTTTTTTCTTCTTACTACTTTGAGATGTATGTTTAATTAAATTTGTCTATGAATATTAATTTGAACATGAGTGACTAATTTTATTATGGGTGTTTAATTTGTGTTGTCATGTTTGCTAAAACTGTTGTGGTAAATATTTTTATTGCTTTGAGATAAATAAAATTACCTTTTGATTAAGAGCATGTTTAGATGTTTAATTATGAATTTTTATGGGCCAATTTGAGATTCATAATTAGGTTGAAAAATATTAGAGTTTGGTTTTAGGAACATAACATTAACTTTACTTTGAAAAACCTAATCAAAATTTCAAATTAATAACCTAGTCATGGCATCGATTTAATTGACATATTTTTTATTGTGCTTAATTTGATTGCTATTTGGTATACCCGATCGTATGATATTGACTAGTTAATCAATAAAGAGAATTACCCGATTGTAGGAATTTTTGTAATTAAAAGGAAAGCCGGTGATATTTGTTTATTAGAAAGTTAATGTTAATTCACCATAACTTTTCGATTCAAGCATGGTCAACCAAACTAAATGTCCATACATCCTCAATTGATATTTGAAAACCTTTTTGAGTTAATTCAAAATTGCATAATTATTTTCTTTATTTGTTCAACACCATTAATCTTGCTCAAAAATCAAACTTCATTTATAGTTTTATTAGATTTAGGATTCTAATTATTTAGAGTTTTAGTACTACTAGGATTCTATTTATTTAGTTTTTTAGTTTCTTTAGGACTCTAATTAGATTAAGAAAAATGTTGTTTAAAATTATTGCAATTCCTTGAGAGATCGACCTCGAAGGTTTGCTTATCACTTATAGTTGTAAATTTGTTATTTATATAATATTTAGATGTTAATTTTAAGTTGTTTAATTTGTGTGTTTTTTTTTTTTTTCTTGAAATAAGTAAAATATTAAATTTGGGGTGTGATAAATCTATAAAAATAGAGTTATTATATCATTTTTATACTTATATTAACTTGTCTAATTGAATCAATAATATTTTTGGAGTTAAAACATTAAAATAAGATAAGTTTTTAGTTAAATGGTAAAAATAATGAAAATATAAATTTTGAAAATTTTTAAGAATTTTTTATGAATTATTTTTATGCATGTGGATGCATATAAAAGTATCTGAGATGACCTTAGAAATAACCAGAGACACATGGACACTAGCTGGCGCCATGCAAGCAACAAAACCCAATCAGATCACGCCGAGTGTCAAAACTTACAAGTCCTCGTGAACGGTGGTGTTTTCAAAATTTGCCAAACTGTTCGCCTGCGCCATGTGTCATGTCACATGAGCCAAACCAACTAATCACGACTCGCTCTGTGGCTCCAACTCAGTAAATCGTTCCATGCAGCCTTCTAAAGCATGCCATGTGTCACGCTCGCAATGATTTGGAGTTTTCTTGGTGCCACATGTCGCACGCCCGTAGGTCCCGCCAGTCTCTTTGCCATATGTCATGATCCTATTGGCTAGCGCTTATTTTTATCTTTTTTTTTTCATTTGAGCCCTTATTTTTTTAGATGATCCAATGGCTATAAATTGACCTGAGTTTTTTAAACTTATTTTATCTTCTTTTGCACGAATTTTCAACAACCAATTCACCATTTTTCACCTTATTTCACCTCCATATCTATCTTTCATCCATTCCATCACTCCATTAATCATTTCTATCCACCAAAATACTATTTTTAATCTTTGTTTTTAGATCTCTTCATACTATTTTGAAAATATAAAGAGTGTTTTGAAAAAGAAACAATAGAACCATCATTGGAGCATGAAGGGAGCTTCTTGGAGATGGGAGTTTGAGGAATCTTCATTGAGTTTATATTTTATTAATCCTTTAGTTGTAAACTTTGTATTTTATATGATTTTTACTCTTAATACTATTATATTAAAAATATATATTTTGTGCTAAAATTCTCTCTAGGGATACAATGAAACCCATTTTATGACTATGATTTATGCTATTAATTTAATACTTTGTAAGTGTTTGGTTTATCTAATTTAATGTGCTTAATACTCTTATTTAAATTGGCAATTTACTTAGGTAATTTGTTAATTTGTGCGCAATTGAAAAATTGGTATAAAATTGTGAATATGCATTAAATTGACACATGTGTAATGAGGAAGAAATTTTTATTATTATGTGTGTAATCACTTTTAAACTTTAGGTACTTAATGACCCATATATACTTAGATGCTATAGACATGTGGGCTAGGTTTATATGGATTAAGATTAATATGACTATAGACATGTGGGTGAAAATTACTTGAGTAAAGTTTGATTAAAATAATCTTTGCATTTACTTTGATTTTATTAAGATATAAAAAATCATGTGAGTAGAATATGATAAGTTAAATTTCTAGACTTTTCTTCATTGTGTAGTAAATCTATTTTTTTTTATTTAATTAGTTTAGTTTCTTTATTTTAATTTCTCACTCATTTTTTATAGTTCAAATAGAAAAGGAAAAATATATATTTCGATACTTAATTCTAAAACATGCCTTAATAAGTTCCTCGCGGATACGGTAACCTCATTCTTAAAAATGCTTATCACTTGTACACAACTCATGCACTTGCGAATTTCGTGTCTTCTTCGTCGGGACCCAACTAGTACAAAGGGATCTCGACTGAAATGGAGTTTGTATCCTTATTACTAGAACTAAAAACTTACATCGAATGAACACCTAAAAGACCTTAATGGCAAAACTAGAAGAACCGTAGTGTTTGGAAGGTTCATAACCATTGCCTGACTAGGCCCACCCTTAGCCACCACCACTCGGACCTGAACCATATGGGTTGTGGCTAGATAGACCACTATTGGATCATGGCATGATAGAGCCTTGCTGGTCACCCCTATGAGTTCTCAACTTGGCCACCACGTCAGGGGACCCGTCCCAATTTGCGTGCACTCGACCCTATGATGGCCAGGTTTTCCCCTATTCATCCATCACTACTTGTGTGGGAAAGTGTGGATGTAAGTGTCATAGGGTGCGAGGTGTTTGGAAAGTGGGAAAATAAAATCCTAAATTTTGTACAATAAACTAGTAAAATAAATAAATGGAAAAGTTGAGAAAAAGGAAGACTTACCAAACATTGGAGCTGAGCTGAGCTGAGCTTCTCTACTCTCTACTCTTTCCCCAAATGAGAACTTTCAATGTGTGGAGTGAAAAATGAGGGTGGGAGCTCCTTATATAGAGAATGGGATATAATCCTATCCATTCATCCAAAAGCCCATCTGAGGGTTCAAGGTAAATGAGTAGCCCTCAAGCATAAAAGTTTGAAGTTCAACTTTCCTTCCAAAAATGGAAGAATTGACTCTTTGAGGGCCAACTTTGACTTCAACTTAACTCCCAATCGGGAGTTTGATTGAGAAATTTAAAATGGCCAATGATAGAAAGTTGTCCTTCAAGTCACAAAGAAATCCTTCAACTAGATAGGTAAAAACTGCACGAAAGTGAGTTTAGCATCGCTAGTGTGGCTTAGAAGGTTATGAACGCTAATAGCAAAGGAATCACAAAATAAGATCTCTTAGCCCATGTATCCAAGTTTAGGTAGCATGGGGGCTTATATTGGCTGTAATATAAGAGGTTCTAGCCAGCAATTGGCTCGAAGGCAAGCCCACTAATAACTGAGTTAGCAGATAGCATAATTACTAGAAAAATATCCAGCATAAAAACTTACTGGTAATTATATTCTAATTATCCAACAAAGAGATAATTACGGAGAGGTAACTCCGACAAGAAGAGAATTCTATTACAATAGGTAAGGGTTATTAGCATGTAGAATCTCTCCATATATTCACCCTCGACACTTCACACAAGACATCTCAGATCTCATATCTTATCTCAGTTATGATATCAGATCTAATATTGCTCTCGAACACCATAGATACACAATCTCTCTTCACCTCTCTAGATCACGAGGAGAGACACTAGTCTCCTTCTTCACCACCTACCCAAATTTACTTAAGCATTAGAAGGCCAAAGGCCATCACACACTGTAGTGGTATGAAGTTTTAACAGTATGTTCTCTGTTCTCAGGTCTATAATAAGGAAAGGTGCAACCAATTAATGATGTGGACAAATATTGGCATCAATAGTAATCTACAAAATTTAGGTATATTTAATTAAGATTTTATAAAAGTCTTTATAAATTTAGGTGTATTCAAATAGCAGTTGATTTTAAAATATTTTAAAAACTGATGGACTTTTATGGACTTTTTAATTAAAACTATATGTAACAAAATTTCTATATGTTATCCTCATCACCCCAAAGGTTTTTAAATATTTTTATTTTTATCTTTTCTCTCCTCCATTCTCCTTATATCTCTATTATTGGTTCTAACTATTTTAATTAAGATTTTATAAAAGTCTTTATAAATTTAGGTGTATTCAAATAGCAGTTGATTTTAAAATATTTTAAAAACTGATGGACTTTTATGGACTTTTTAATTAAAACTATATGTAACAAAATTTCTATATGTTATCCTCATCACCCCAAAGGTTTTTAAATATTTTTATTTTTATCTTTTCTCTCCTCCATTCTCCTTATATCTCTATTATTGGTTCTAACTATTATCAATATAAAATTCATAAAAATTTATGAAATAAAATTCACTAATATTCGCATGACTCTATTAAAATCAACGAGAAGTTTTTTAAAATTCTTTTATATTTTAACTCTCTAAAAATTTATAAAAATCATAATTAAGTACACCTTACTAAATGTCATTTTCAATAGTTAAAATAACCAATAAATATAAAATTAAAGTACTAAAAGTACAAAATTTTGCAAGACCAACCAATAATTTTACTTTTAAAATATTAAAACAGGTGGTTTTCACTCTAGACAAGCAACATTTTAACTCAGCCTTACAATTATCATATGGACAATTTGAAACTTTTACCTTTTTTCCTAAATATTTGGAAGTTGGTTGTGGAAGAGTAATTATACTCGCTAGGTTACTCTACTCAAATATTAAATTTGAAAAAAAATTAAATCTTGATTAAGTAATTTACATGAGATCTTGCCTACATGGAAATTTGTTTTGCAGCCTATTGTCTAGATTGAACATGAACCAAACACTGGTTGGACAAACCCAATGACAAAAAGTTTGGTTGGCGAACGTAATATTACAAAAATAAAATTAATTATTGGAGTCAATAGTTGATGGAAGGTAGGTAATAATATAAGGATGACTTATGGATCTTATCAATATATTACACGAGTCATTATATTATTGGTTACAAGTAATAATGACAAAAAGTAAAAGATATATCTCTGACTCTTATAATTGCATACATGTAGGCATGTAGCTGCTCACATCGAATTGAATTAAGCCTTCTGCACATCGACCTATAGTACTTGGTAACTAGGTAATGTATAAACAATAAGCCCCTAACTTTTTGAGTTTAATTCTAACATTAAAGTTAAATAGAAAAATTATTTTGCATTCGAACTCAAAGGTCCATAATGCACGACTTGCATTTGTGACCTGCAAATAATATTCTTTAGTCAATACATGATGCTTCATTCCTATTTAGGGAACATATTGAAATACAAAAATAATCCTTAAAATAATTTTGAAGGGTGATGCGAAAGAGAGGCTATTTAAAGTTCAGTGCTATTTTCCTAAGGTAATCAATTGTAAATCGTTTCTTATTCCTCAAAGGTTGATAAAATTTAATTTTCAAGCAATCTGGTTCTTCTATGAGACACTTAAAGAATAAAGCTGTTAGAAATGTTTAGTAAATTGTTGGAGGATTCCATTTCATTTATTTTTTATTAGCTTAACTTTCATTACTATTTACAGGGATGCCAAGAGATAAGGCCTTACCCCGTGCAATTAGGGAAGCCAGAGTTAGAAGTGCTTATTTTTTCCTTGAAACAAAGAGATTAAAACTCGAGCTTTGCTTTGAGAGGGATTAGGCTGCTTATAATGAGTGCTGAAATAGAGAATGCCTTTACAAGATGGCAACCTTGATGGACAAGGGGAATCACCGAGTAGATAGCTACCGCGATCCTTGTAAAAATGTTGTCTTCATTACAATGGGTCATGTGAAACATTGTTATATGAGTAGTTATGCTTGAGTCGTGATTCTCTAGTTCCCATAACAAAAGATCTCGAGGAGTATGCTTTCTCTTCTTTGGAAAATATTAAAGTTTCTCTTTATTCTCTTATCGAACCCGATAGTGATTTAATTAGCACATTGGCCCTTACTTATTGCAGTCATGTTGGCCTTTGCTGACACCATCATTTTCCTCACCTTTTATTCCTTTTCATTTACTAAAAGTTTTACCATTTAGCACAGTTGAAGACCCCTTATCTGCAATTTCTCTTTCATAATTTTTGTAGACTTTTCATGCATGTAACATTGTTTAAGGCATAATGGGCAAGAGAAGATAGATGGTGAAAGTCATTTGTTTATAGAATTATTGATATACTTTCTAAGGGTTGGTTTCCACCTTGTTGAATTTTCAAGCTTGTGTAACTTTCCCTCAATTTTTGTAGCTTTATTTTGAATTGATGTACTACGAGCTTATCTTTTAATAAATAAGAGTATTATTGTAGCAACTTTTGATGATTTACTCATTTTTCCTTCTATTTTGCCTGCGAACTTTACCTCACTCAATCATGAGTTGGTCAGAAAGTATTAGCATTGTTCACGTATAATTCATTCAAGAATTTAATAATTTATGTATTTTTTTAATACTTGAACAATCCACATTTTTAAGGCATCTTAAAAACCAACAATGATTTAGGGCAGTCTACATAAATTTTCATGACACGTGATCAACACAAATATTTTTATTTTCTTTGTAAACCTGCTAAGGTTTAAGGTAGTCTAAATGTATTTTAAAGACACTTGATCAATCCTAATATTTTTGTTCTCTTTGTAAACCTGCAAGGTTTAGGGAAGTCAATTTGTACATTCATAACACGTGATCAACCCTAGTATTTTTATATTATTTGTAAATTGTAAGGTTTAGGGCGATCTACGTGTAGTTTTATAACACGTGATCAACCCTAATACTTTTTATTTTTGTAGGGCACTGAGAATAATCCTTGTGATCAACCTTAATTATTTTTGCTCGAAGGACATTCTACATCGGTGCATCAATCGTGTGAATAACCCTAATTAATTTTTGCTCGTAGGGAGATCTAAATGCAACACCCTATCCTTTACATAAAAGTAAAATTATTGCTAAAATATAATTCAAGTGTTATTACTATTTTACCCTCAACATTATTTATTTAAATATTATAAGTTGAAATTTATTTTTTTATTTTAAAATTTTAAAGGGTTAAATTGTTTTGGTAAAGAGTAAAAGATTACCAAAATGTCCATAATTCTTAAAACTTTTCAATTAATGTGACAACGGTATTTTGGCCTTTTGCCTTAAAAAAATGAAATATGATGAGTAGCTTTCTCCTTTTCTCTTCAAGTGACACATGTAAAAAAAAAAAAAAGGAATTTGTAGCTAAACATGAGCTGTTAGGACACTTGTCTTCAAATGAGTTTACTTCGGTATCGATAGATCACCTCTTCACTTAGAAGACTTGCTCCAATTGTGAGGTACAAAACAAGATAGAATTTTTTTGTTTTTCTTCTCCTTCTTACCCAAGGAAGCCATTTTAGCATAAAAGTAAGGTTTCTTCATAGAATTCCAACTAGAAACTCAAACTTATCATTCAAGTAATCTTGGTATGTATTCAAATCTTACTTTATTTTTCTTCTTTTTGATTATATTTCTTTTTTTATTGTGATTTGAAAAATTATTTAAACAAAAATAAATTAGCTCATAGGATTATAGAAAATCCAAGACTCGTGATGTTTGTAAATTTCAGAGAAAATCGTTTACAGAAAATAGAAATGAAAACTGATAAACAACTAGAATGAATTGCATCTGGGTGATTTGGAATACTAGAAATGATTATCGGTTCACCAATAAGAAGACAACAATGAACTCGACTTTTGCAACAGTATGGCGTTTTATTCGTGAAGCAAGTCTCTCAAAGAGTGGTTGCATGAAAAATATTGTAGATGATCTACAGATACTTGAACGACTTCGAATACCAGGCATTCCAAGACGGGCTCCAAGAATCATAGAGGTTAATTGGAAGGCACCACCCGCGGGATGGATAAAGGTCAATACAGATGGTGCAGCTTTTGGAACACCAGGTTTATCGGGTTGTGCAAGTATTTTTAGAACTTCCAGATCATTTGTTAAGGGTTGCTTCTGTGTTCCGCTTGCCTTTGAAGCAAAACTAGCGGCAGCCATTTATACGGTGAAGTATGCATATATGTTTCGGTGGAGACGTCTTTGGCTGGAATCAGACTCAGCATATGTTGTTGCTTTACTACAGACTCGGTCTTCTTCAGTCCCTTGGAAATGGTACTCTATTTGGAAAGATTGTTTAGATAAAATCACCCACATGGAGTTTCACTGCTCACATATTTACAGGGAGGGCAATGCTGCAGCTGATAGTTTAGCCTCTAGGGCTCCTAGTTTATGTACAGTGACTTGGTGATGGAATGCCCCATCTTTTGCTAGCTCTTTTATTTATTCAGATGCAAACAACAAACCTAATTACAGGTTTTGTTGAGAATATTTATTTGTATATTTAATTTTATTAAGTTTTAATAATATTAGTGGTGAGCGGTCTAATGAAGAAGGTGCTAAGGAGGTGCCAACCTAGTTGGGATGTCCCGGTGCACCCACTGAAAACTGCTAACTACAACCTTTTATAAAAAACTAGAATGAATTGGAGCTTTAGCCATATCTTGTTTAAAATATATGGATATCTAATTTACTATAAATTTTACAGTTTTGTTATTCATATTTTTCTTCATAAAGTTATAAAAGTTTAATTGATGGTTATTCATATAAAAATGGCTTTCAGTTGTACAAGCTCATGGCTTCCGGTTTGTTATTAGTTATTTTCTAAGAGTGAAGCTTTCATATAAAAACGTTACTACCAGGGTTGTTCATATCTAGTTTAAAAATGTATATTTCATGTCAAGGCATTTTATGTGTATATGCATGAAAACATATTTTAGAAACACATTTGCCTTTTGGTACTTGAAACAGCCAATACATAATTAGCAACATTAGTACACATTTTTTTTTTTACTAGCTATATTAACTTTAATGAAAATTTGCAAAGTAATATTAAGTTTTCTTTTTTAAAGCATTGATAACATTATTTAGAACCTCATTCACATTCAAGTAACTTCAGTTGGTATAACATTATAGTTGAAAGTGCATTCACTATTTAACTAGAATTTCAAGAACATATTATATGTTTGCTTTAATGCACTTCTAGCATGAAAGCAGCATAAGAATATATTTCAGTATTAGAATTAGCAAGCTATAGGCAATATGATTTACTAACTTCAACTTGATATTAAATCAATTTTATTATTTATACTAGGTTTTATATAAGCTTACAAGTTCAGTAAATATTTTAGAAGTGCTAGAATATTTTTCCCTTAGTATTCATGATAGTTAGCTCTACCTTGCATTCGTAATATTCAATTTGACTTGGTAAGACATAATGACCAATAGATTTGGTCCAATTCAATGTAGTATGATGTTATGTTTACTAACTTAGTATGATATCAGTTCAATTTGGTATGATATTTATCAGTCTAGTTTAGCTCAATATAATATGTATTAGTTCAATCAAGTCAAAGTGCACATGAAATATGTATTAAGATAACCAACTAAGCCATTTTAATGGTTGCATCAAGTAAGTTCCCCACACATATAATTAAGAGCTTACACCAATGCAAAACACCTCCTCTGTATGCAACTATATTCTCACATGTGTAGTTAAGAGCTTACGCCAATGTTAATCATCTCCTTCGTGTGTGACCAGATCCCCATGTGTTATTGGCATAATAAAAACAAAGTACATTTCTTATGGTTAAACTTTTTTTAAATACATACTATAGTATGTTAGTATATTCTAAAGATCAGACAATTCAATTTCATCAGAATATTATTGCATGGTAACTCATAAGATAATACATTATTTTATTGTAAGTTAATAACTTTTAATTCATAATTTACACAAGTACCAAATGATAATTATTTTATGAAACTCATGTTATGCATATATTTATAAATATGTTAGTATATTCTAAAGATCAGACAATTCAATTTAATCAGAATGTTATTGCATGGTAACTCATAAGATAATACATTATTTTATTGTAAGTTAATAACTTTTGATTCATAATTTACACAAGTACCAAATGATAATTATTTTATGAAACTCATGTTATCCATATATTTATAAATATGTCCGTATATTCTAAAGATCAGACAATTCAATTTCATCAGAATGTTATTGCATGGTAACTTATAAGATAATTCATTATTTTATTGTAAGTTAATAACTTTTGATTCATAATTTACACAAGTACCAAATGATAATTATTTTATGAAACTCATGTTATGCATATATTTATAAATATGGCTTGTTACGAGGGAACCCATTGTTTTGTTGTTACTTGTTTTGTAGGTGAATAAAGTATGGAGGAACATGGCAAGCGAATTCAGAACAAAAACTTTGCACCTATCTAACATGCTAAGCTAAGACATATTAGATGGGTGATTTTGCTACAAGAATTGGACTTGGAGATCCTGGACAAAAAGGGTATATAAAATCAAGTGGCCGATCACCTATCAATATTGGAGGGTGGCATTTGATGATAAGGAGCGCCCCATTGATGAGTATTTTCCACATGAACAATTATGGGCTATTACCACAATGAAAATGCCATGATTTGGAGATGTGGCTAACCATCTAGCTAGTGGAGTCTTGCCACCGAGGTTGTCAAGCCAAGAGAAGAAAAAATTCTTACATGATACAAAGTTTTACATTTGGGATGACCCCTACCTTTTCAAGAGATACAGTGATGGCATCCTTAGGAGATGCATACCATTTAAGGAGACATAGGATTTCTTACACCATTGCCATAGTTAAGATTATAGAGGCCACTTTGGAGTGACTCGAATGACATTATGGTATTACAATTGGGCTTCTATTAGCCTACTCTCTTTAAAGATTCTTTTGACTCTTATATCCTTGTGGCTATAGATTATATGTCTAAGTGGTTGGAAGAAATTGTAACCCCAACAAATGATGCTAAAGTTGTAACCAAGTTCTTTAAAAGAAACATTTTCACTTGGTTTGGAATGCTAAGAGATATGATTAGTAATGGTGGTGGTCACTTTTGCAACCGTTCTTTTAACTCTTTATTATCAAGTTATGGTGTTAAGCACAAAGTGTCCACCTCATACCACCCTCAAACAAGTGGTTAAGTGGAGGTTTCAAATAGATAAATAAAAATGGTCTTAGAAAAGGTAGTGAGCACATTAAGGAAAGATTGGTCCTTGAAGTTAGATGATGCATTTTGGGCCTATAGGACAGCTTTCAAACCTCCTATTGGTATGTTCCCATACTACTTGGTATTTGGCAAAGCTTGTTACTTACAGTGGAATTGGAGCACAAATCTTTTTTTGCTATAAAAAAGTTGAATTTGATCATTGAAGCTGCGAGAGAACAAATAATGTTGCAATTAAATGAACTTGATAAAATTCGATTGCAATCATATGAGAGTGCAAAATTTACAAAGAAAAGACTAGGAGGGGGCATGACAAGCAAATAGTGAGTCAAACTTTTGAAGTGGGGCAACAAGTGTTTTGTACAACTCACGGTTGAGACTATTTTCGAGCAAGCTCACATCAAGGAGGTCAGGTCCATTTTTAGTAACCAAAGTATTCCCTTTTGGAGCTGTGGAAATTGAAGATGAGATAGGTCAATCAAGATTTGTGGTTAATGGACAACGATTGAAACTTTATTTGGGTAATGTCAATGAAAAGGTAGTCTCATTGGTGTATTTGAACAAACCACAAGCAATTGTTGAAAGGTCTAGTCAAAAACCTTAAACGTGGTACTTGTTGGGAGGTAACCCAATGTTTTATTATTGCTTGTTTTGTACGTGAATAAAGTGCAGAGAAACATTGCAAGAATAAGGACATATTTGGTGACAAAGACCAATATCGAGGAAGTTTTCTTTACCCATCTATTTCCTTATCCGTTTTTTATGTTGCACATTGAGGACAATATAGGCTAGTCTATGAAAATGCATGTCACTTATCAATGGAGTTAGAACACAAGGCATATTGGGCATTTAAGCAATTGAATATGATCATGGATGTTGTTAGTGAGAAAAGGATGTTGCACTTCACCATACAAGTAGGCAATAGGGATCTCGTCTCATCTAAAAACAATGGGAGAAGCTAGACTTTAGTTTAAGAATAATAAATAGTTAGTATTAGATACTGTTTATTTCATTCTTAAGTTTACCAAAAATTTGATTTTTATTTAAATTGTATGAAAAATTTTATAAGGTTTCATTTAATAACAATCACTATTCATACAAATGGAACTTGGCCTATATGTATTAAACCCAAAGTCTAATTCATTGCTCTACTCTAAAATGTTTAGAGTGAAAGATCCTAAACCTATAGAGCAAAAACTTTATCCTAATGACGATAACTATTTGTGGAATCTAAGGTTAAGTCATATCAGCCTTGATTGGATTCAAAGACTTATAAAGAATGGTCATTTGAGAGAACTTTGGTACTCTCCCAATCAATGAATCTTATTTAGAAGGTAGGATGACCGAAAGATCCTTTTCGGCAAAGGGACAAATAGTCACTCAACCATTTGAACTAGTGCACTCGGACGTTTGCAAATCTATGAGTGTACAAGCGAGAAGTGGCCATGAGTATTTTATCGTAGTTATAGACAATTACTCTAGATATAGATATATATACCTAATATAACAAAAGTCAAAAAATTTGGAAAGTTTCATGAATTTCGCACTAAAGTTGAAAAACAACTAGATGTGTCATTAAAAATGCTATGATCAGACTGTGGAGGGGAATACCTTGACATAGAGCACGAGATGATCTCGTAGCTCACAACAACTAGTACATTGCAACATAATGGTATTGCAAAAAGGAGAAATAGAATGTTGCTTGAGATGGCTAGGTTAATGATGAGTTATGCATCTTTTCTCAAATCATTTTGGAGATATACTCTACAGACATCAGCATACATACTGAATGTAGTTACTTCCAATTCATCCCAAAAACTTTAGTGGAACTGTGGATAGAACATAAACCTAGTTTGCACTACATCCGCATATGAGTATGTCCAACACACGTGCTTAAAGGAAAGTCTAGAAAGTTAGAACAAAGGTCAGAAGTTTGCTTATTCGTTGGATATTATAAAGAAACAAAAAGAGGCTTGTTCTATAATACTTAAGAGAATAAGGTATTCATATTGACGAATGACATATTCCATGAACATGATTATATGAACAACAATAGACTTCGAAGCAAGGTATTGCTAGAGGAATTGGAGTCTGATAGAATCAGAAAACCATTGCTTGTTGATGTTGATACTTAACCAAACTAAGAAAACCCAATCCATAATGAACATCAACCACAGCTTAGTCATAGTGGAAGGATAATTAGATTACTTAATATATACGCGAAAGCTAGTGAAGCATAAGTTATGTGTCTGATTGTAACACCCCATTCTTTTTACGAACTAAAATTTTACTCAAATTTATATTTCCAAAATTATTATGATCTTACCCTTAATAATTAGAAAATAAAATTTATGAGCTTAATTTGTGAGGTGAAAATGTTTTAATAATCAAAAAGTGTTTAAATTAGATTATGTGAATTTTGAGCAAGATTACCAAAATGCCCCTAACTCTTAAACCTTTTATTGTTATGAGACAAGGGTATTTTAGTCTTTTTATTTTAAGAATAATTCACCACCAGCTGCTCCTCTTCGTGCTCCTAATGAGATATATAAAAAAAAAAAAAAAAAAAGAATGGTTGAGTATGAGTTGTAGAACACTTATCCCTAAATAACAATATCCTCACCTCCACTCATGAGTGCTCTCTTTACTTTCCTTATTTTTATACATATCCTCACCTCCACTCATGAGTGCTCTCTTTACTTTCCTTATTTTTATACATATCCTCACCTCAAGTGCTCTCTTTACTTTTATACAAACTCTCAGCCCTCCCTCTTCCTCTCGATGGTTAAAGAAAACATAAGAGAAAACTAGATTGAGAGGATTCCATCATAATCAAACTTGGTGAGTTTTCAAACTATCTATTTTCTTCTTTATTCTAACAAGAATTAGCACTTGTATTATTCTCAAATCTGTGTTTATCTTACTAAATTCTAAACTATTTTATCATAAATACAAATCTGTTGTTGATTGATTAAATTAATTGGGGATTTCAAATTTTTCTTGAAAGTATGAACTAATTTTAAATAAAACAATAGTTTCAAGTATTTGAAAACTGTTTTTCCGAAAATTGAAATGAAAACTGGGAAACTTATACAATTAATTATGGTCTGTAAATTATATTTTTGAAAATATCTGGATGTCTAGTTTATCACAAATTTTACGGTTTGTAATTTGGAGTTTTCTACACAAAGTTATGCCTATTTAAATGAAGGATGTTTTATGAAACACAAACTGCAAAAGCTCTCGGTATTTTTGGTATTTGAAATGTTTATACAGATTGGAATTTAACAAATTATATCTTATTTTAAAGCTTGACATGTCTATTGTTTGAAACATTTTACGGATTGTTATTTTGATATTTCTAGACAAAGTTATGGCTGTTTAATCAAGGATATGTCAAATGAAAGGGGTGCAGGGAAAACTGTTTGAAAAACCATTCGGATTTATGTAAATTGAGATAGTTTTACTGATTGGAATTGGATGAATTATATGTTGTTTTAAAGCTTAAGATGTCTAGTTTAATATGAATTTTACGGTGCACTATTCCGAGTTTTCTAGACAAATTAATAGTCATTTAACTAAAGGTATGTTTTGCTCCATGTGTGCTGAAAAATCAGTTTTGAAGTAATTGGTTTTCTAAGGAATTGAAAGGGTTTTTCATTTGATAATTGAGTGGGTAATATCTGATTTTTAAGATTGAAATGCCTAATTTATGTATGTTTTTACAAAAATGAATTTAAACATTTCTACCAAAAGTTACATGTGAATATATAAGGGTAAGTTAATGGTATACTAAAACTACTTAAAAATAACAATTAACTATTAACAACCTCTATTTTGGATATGTTGTTTTATTAGTTTGACTTAAGTAAGTAAACTATGTTGCAATTATTGTTCTAACACAAGTATGATTATTTAGGAAGAGTTGAACAAGCAGATCCTACAGTACACGTAGAGAACCAACAGTGACATAGTACAGTGAGTGGATATCTAATTATTTCTAAAGCATGGATAGCATTATTTTTGAAAAACATTCATGTTCAAGAAAATTTAATTTGTACAAGCTGCATATTTATGAAAAAGTGCATTCATGTTAACAAATATATCAATTTCAATGCACTTCAAAAACTTGTATACCATGAAAATATATTTCATTTTTATTAACAAAATCAGTCAAGTAAATGAAAGAAAATTTACAAGCAAGCTATGATTGAATCAATTTTATTACTTGTACTAAGTTTTATACAAGCTTGCAAGTTCAACAAATATTTTACAATTGCCAGAGTACTTCCCCTCATGTATTCATGATAGTTGGCTATACTCAGCATTCAGATAATGCAGTGACTTAGTAAGACATCGAGACCAACAGATTTGGTCCAATTCAGATTACTATGATGTTTACCAACTCAGTATGATATTACAAGTTCAGTATGATATTACAAGTTCAGTATCATGTTATAAGTTCAGTATGATGACAAGTTCAGTTAAGTCAGTGCGCACATGACTCATGTATAAGCAGAGCCAACTGAGCCATTTTAATGGCTTTATCAAGTTCCCCACACTTGTAGTTGAGAGCTAGTGCTAGTACTAAATGTCTCCTTATTGTGCAAATAAATCTCCCACACATGTAGTTGAGAGCTAGTGCTAGTACTAAATGTCTCCTTATTGTGTAAATACACATGTAGTCGAGAGCTAGTGCTAATACTAAATGTCTCCTTATTGTGTAAATAAATTTCCCACACATGTAGTTGAGAGCTAGTGCTAGTACTACATGTCTCCTCCGTGTACAATAAGATCCCCGAATGCTATTGGCAATTAAATACGTTTTTCTCATGGTTATGCATTTTATTTATATACTAATAATCATAGCATCATCATGTTCTAAAAATCATGTACATGTATTTTTTTTTATCAGAATGTTACTTCCTTATAAATCATGAACATGTCATTTACAATTTCTTTTACAAGTACAAAATTACGATGATTTCATGAAACTCAGTTATGCATTTACGAGAACTTTATTTTATCACAAAAGCTATATGCAGATTATTATTATCAGTATGTATTTCATGATAATTCATAAACAATTCATACATAGTATACATGCGTACTATGTTATTTTATAAAACTTATCCACTCACTGAGCCTTCAAGCTCACCCTTTTACATTTATTTTCCTCCCCCAGATAACAGGTTTTGAGGCCACATCACGTGAGTCCGGAGGCTTAGGTTCCATCTATTGTTGTGCAGTCTAGGTTGTTTTCATCTCCTTTCCAGTTTGTCTAGTGTATTTTGACTATTATGTTTTGGACTAATGATCAAAAGTCTTATGCAGTGAATAGTATGTATCTGACAGTGTATAGCTATGTTTGGCCATGAGCCCCTTTATGGATATGTAAAATTATATGAAATTTGCTGGATTGTGGAATTCTATATGTTAGAAATGAAGTTTTTTATTGCAGGATAGATAGTTCAATAATTAGGGGAAACTCTGCCCAATTTTTTGTAAATTTCTTACACAAAATTTTCAAGTTAAAACAAGGTCGATTTAGAATGTTAGATATTATGTTTCCTCAGGACACGTCACATGCTCTAGTGTTGAGCTGGGGCGGGTCTTGACACTGACAATCTCCAAATTTTTAAAATTTTATACATAGGTTCTTAAACTTTTAAATCTTACAATTTAATCCCCAAATTTTTAACAATTTACAAATAAGTATCTTGAGTACTTAAATACATATTTTTGAATCAAAAT
Source organism: Elaeagnus macrophylla (assembly GCA_029378325.1). Classification (NCBI taxonomy): domain Eukaryota; kingdom Viridiplantae; phylum Streptophyta; class Magnoliopsida; order Rosales; family Elaeagnaceae; genus Elaeagnus; species Elaeagnus macrophylla. Next base: position 14,207,608 of record CM055644.1, on the reverse strand, counting down.
TTTAAATTTTAGGAACCTGTGTGTAATTTTTTTAAAATTTAGGGACTAAACTGTAGGACTTAAAAGTTTATAGATTTATGTGTAAAATTTTAAAAATTTAAAAATTTAAAGACTAAAATGTAAATTTAATTAAAATAATTTAACTTATGTTATATATATGAAACAACAAACTGACAATTAATAGTAACACCTTAAATTTTGAAAACACCAACTCATTTATGTTATATATACATGAATTGACTAAATCATATCTATATATTCTCACTCTAAAAGTGCGAGTTTGGCTCTTAAAAATAAAATCTCTAAAATACCCTTAAAATTAATATATAGACAATTATGCGACAAGCTACCTATATACTCTTCATTATAAAAAGGCTAAATCATTCTCCCATTCATGCCATATGAAACTGACAATTACTCAACATTTATAGCTATCTTATTTACATGAAAATAACTAATTAACCATCCACTCATTCATGCCATATGAATGAGTCTTAAATGTTGAATCCACCATCTCATTTATATTATATATATATATATATATATATGAAACAACAAAGTGACAATTACTACAACACCTTAAATTTTAAAACCACTAACTCATTTATGTTATATATATAAATGAATTAGCTAATTCATATCTATATATTTTCTCCACTCTAAAAGTGGAAGTTTGGCTATTGAAAATAAAATCTCTAAAATACTCCTAAAATTAAGATTTAGACAATTATGCCATAAGCTCACAATATACTCTTCATTATAAAAATACTAAATCATTTACCCATATGAAACTGACAATTACTCAACATTTATAGCTATTTTATTTAAAGAAAATGGCTAATTAACCATCCACTCATTAATGCCATATGAATGTCTTAATTGTTGAATCCAACATCTCATTTATGTTATATATCTATAAGAAATAACAAACTGACAATTACTACAACACCTTAAACGTTGAAACCACCAACTCATTAATTCATATCTATCTGTTTCTCTACTATAGAAAAGGGAGTTCTCACATTGAATAAGAGATTAAAAATTACTCTACTTTTAAAAGTTAGACAATTTTAACCCTTGTGTTATGAGTTGTCATTTTTCAATTCGTCAATTATTTTAGTTCTAAGTAGAAATTTTATTAAATTTGCCATAAAAAGTTTTTATTGTTTGTAGCAAATTGATCAATTAATTAACTTTAAAAAAAAACATCGTTTGGTCATTCTCAATTATTATTAAACAATTTTAAGGGTTACATGTCACTCTTAGAATTTGTTAATTATTCTTAAAAAAAAATTTCCTATTATTAATTATATATAGCATTTATTTAATTATTTATTTTTGAGTTCTATACATAGCATTTATAGAAAAAGCTTAATTACAACCGTTTTTCTAAAAAAAACAAGGGTTTAATGATAATTAATTAATTTCTCTTAATGATAAATGGGTACTTTTGAAGATTTTTTTTTTTTTTTGTGAAGATATTTATTATCTGATATTTGGATATATAATTATTTATATTTTAATTGCTATTCTATTTATGCTATAATTATATCTATAATTTTTTAGATACATAATTAAATATCTCTGGCCACCTACTTTTTAAATTTTTTACACTTTTCTCATTGTTACAGTTATATTAATTTATATCGTGTTATTCTCTCTCATAAATAGTATATACTGTAATTGTATTAAAATTATTCTCCTGTATCTACCAATTAATTATGCATTTGTTAAGAAGTTTACAATAGTACGTACCCACAAATATTCAAATAAGATATATTTAGCCCTTAAAAGTAATACTTGTTATATTATTTATACGTCTGGTTCTATTATTTTATGCAGTAGACAAACAATTTTAGTATATTTCAATTTTAAATTTAGAAAAATAACAAAATTAGCACCCCCTAAATTTATAATAACAAAACTAGCACTTCCTGTGTTCAATTAAAATTGAACGACGATAATTTAGACCCGTTCAATATTGAACGTTCAATATTATCCGTTCAATTAGAATTGAATGACGACAATTAGACACGTTTAATATTGAACGTTCAATATTTTATGTTCAAATTGAATATTGAACGTTTAATATTAAACGTTCAACTCTAATTGAACACAAGAGGGTGTTAGTTTTGTTACTATAAGTTTTAGAGGTGCTATTTTTGGTAATTTGTCTTCAAATTTTAAGCAAATTGTCAGTTGTAATCAAATCGTAACTCCTTAAAAACTAATTAATATCTCTTACGTTTTTTAGTTGAAATTTTTTCTTTACCTACTAAAATTAATTATAATTATAATTCATTAATGCGACATCTAAAACTCCTGAGCCATCTAACGCTGCCTCCTTGTGGATTTTCCCTTTCTTTAACCTCTTATAATCATCATGCATGCATCCTTTAATTTTCTGTATTGTACTCCATTTTCGACACTTATCTTTCCACGTTTTATTTTCTCTTGTACTTATTCTTCTTGATCTCTCAAGTAGCAGAAGTTTGTCTTTCGTTATCATCTTCTTCTTCTTCTTTTTTTCTTTTAGTACTTTTGGGAAAATTTTGTTCTTTTACTACCTCATATGCTTCATTTTATAGATTTTACGAGTAATCAAGTTATAATATTTCATGTTTGAGAATCTTTTATAATTCAAGTAGTAAAATTTTTAATCTTTCTACTAAAAACTTAAGTTTAAATCTTATCCGAATATGTAAATATATTTTCTCTTTATTAATAAAAAAAATAAAATTTTAGAATTTTTTTTATTAAAAGAAAAGTTATAATATGTCGTGTTTGTATTCTTTTTAATTTCTTCATTTTTTATATTACTTTGTCTTTATTTTTCAATACTAATTAAAGTACGTGGAAGTGTTCAATCTATAAGTATTACCTACCTCTCACCACAAATTAATCCATTACATGCTTTTCTTTTTTTCTTGTTTTTACAGAAAAAAGTTTTTGTAACGCTCGCTATGCTCTATTTACTCAAATCAATGCCTTATTTGAGAGTACTAACAGTAACTAATATTTCAGATTGTCGTCAAAAAAAAATTTTATGTATAATTACGACTGTTTTACTCCTCAAATTCTTAATCAATCTAATACAATAGCATTATCTACTGAATTATCCATTACCATTCCGTTACATGCTAATTGTTGGCATAATCTTTACATCCTTTATTACTTACCGGTATATGCGTCTTTTTCCTTTTAGATAACATCAATTTTCCAATTATTATTTTGTGAATATTAATAAAGTTTAACCATCACATAAATATTAATGTTCATTTTAAGGTTTATCTTTCTAGTCAACGTTGGAGTTCTTGCCGATACTTCTGCATTTACGGACGATGTCAGATATTTTGTACCTTATTACCTTTATTTTGTTAATTTTACAAATAACTAAATTTTTTTACTACCAATTTCTTTAAATTATTAAAAAGTATGTCGAAATTTAATTTACAATTAACTTTTATTTTATTAAATTTTATAAATATTACAAAAATATCATCAATTTTTTGTTATTTTTATATCATTAAATTTTATAAATATTATAAAAATATCTTTAATATACGTATAACTAATCGTTAATACCTGTTAACTAATTAACGTTAATAATATTTTTGTAATATTTTACAAAGTTTAATGGTATGAAAGTAATAAAAAAAATGTGTTTGATAGTATATTTGTAATATTTGTAAAATTTAATTATATGAAAGTAATAAAAAAAATATTTGATAGTATATTTATAAAATTTATAAAATTTAATTATATGAAAGTAATAAATCAAAATTTGATTGTACTTTTTTAACAACTTCAAAAATTCGGTAGTAAAAAAAATTATTTACTTTAATTTTATTTGTACATTTTAGTGAGTAATGTGTTGTGCTTATGCAATATACTTATTGATATCAAATTATTGTTGTTGTCTTAAATAACGATCATTATCCAAGAGGGTAAACTCTAATTAATTTGACTGTGCCAATAGAAACATGGAGAAAGTGAAATTAATGCTAAAAGAGTGTGTGTGTATATAAAGATAGTTTTCAAGGTCTGTTGTTTGGGCATATTATATTGTAAGATTCATCCTTCTAAATTAATTACATGCATAAGGTATGAAAATTAAGAAATGTAATCAAAATGGATGAAAACTTCTTATTATATGAGGATAGGTTTCAAGGCCTGTTATTCAGGCATATTATATTGTAAGATTCATCCTTCTAAATTAATTACTATGAAAATTAAGAAATGTAGTCAAAATGGATGAAAACATCTTATTATATCAGGTCTCTTTATGTTTATAACGCAAACTCTACGTGGTTTAATTTGTTAGCGTATATAATGGGTCTTGGACAGGTAGCCTCTTATTTTCAAAATATTTTTATATTATTTTTGCTTTGTCTTGCAAAATTCTACTTGATGTCAGGTACATGTTTTATTTTGTCATTTCATGATCAAACTCCTTTCAGCTTGAAATTTTAGAAACATTTCTATGTTTATTTTGCCTTTTCTATTGAATTACGGATCATTGGCAGGCTCTACTTAATTTGCAACTTTTATGTATCAATGGTGAGTTCATATATATCTGTTTGTTTTTCAAGAGTGAGCGAGCCTCTTTTTGCACATTTACATGGACATTTTTAGAATAGATAAATAAGACTTTTACATATGTTCAATACCAAAAACGAGTTATTCCTTGTGCACTTTGTTATAATTTTTGATCCGATGAAACAATTTTTTTGTGAATCTACTGCAGTTTTGTTGACAGAGAACGTTTGCTAATTTTGAAGGTAAATAATTGATAGCACTTATAAAATAAAAAATACTATTAAAAAAAAAAAGCATTTCTTTAAAGAGAAAATGCTGGTAGAAGTTCATAAACACTAAGATGACGTTTGGTTCACTGAATGTAAAAATAATGAGAATGATAATTATAATGGAATTAAATGTAAAGGAAACAATATTACTATTACAATGTTTGTTTAAGCAGTGTAATCAAAATAAATAATAATATTAAAATAAAGATTATAAAATTATAAATGAAGTAAAATTAAAAAAATAAATTTTTTTTATTACTAAAAGAGATATAGAATGAACAAAAAAATTAAAAATGATTATACAAATTATAAGAAAAATAGAGCATTATAGCGTATTCCTAAGGGCTGCAGGCGTAATGAGGATTACTACTACTGCTGTAATCCCTTTACATTTCATTACATAGTACAGTCAAATCGAACACAGTAATATCATGAATGATTCTCATTACGATTATGATTACTGTCAACCAAACATGCCATAAAAGCATTTAAAACGTCATTTAAGCATTTATTTTAAAAGCATTTAAAATAACTTATATCTTGCATATCAATGTGTAACACGTACGAGCACGCTTCTCTTCAGGCTTGGTACCTTTTTAGTACCCAAGTTTTATAAAAAATATCTCAAATTGACCATAGTTTTAAGTAGTTTCAGTTTAATACCCATATTTTTCAAATGATTCAAATTTAGTTTTTTTTTTAAGGTTTAGGGTATATTTTTTACTATTCGATAAATTGGGCAGGAGTATATTCATCATTTCAAATTGTGCAGTAATTATAAAAAAAATTTACAACAAAATTCTAGGTATCAAATGTGCAGTAAAGAAGCCCAAAAAAAATCATAAGCACTACAAAACTGTGCAGTGACTAAAAAAATAAAAATTCACAACAAAATTGGAAAAAAAATTGCAATAAAGAACACAAAAAAATTCACAACTTTATTGCAAAATTGTGTTATAACTATAAAAAAATAACAAGAAAATTGTAGGTATCAAAGTGCAGTAAAGAACCCCAAAAACATATTTACAAACACTAAAAAATTGTGCAGTCACTAAAAACAAAAATTCACAACAAACATGTAAATACTGTGCAATAAAGAACACAAAAAAAATTCACAATTTCATACAAAACTGTACAATAACTAAAAAAATTAACAAGAAAATTACAGGTATCAAATGTACAGTAAAAAACCCAAAAAAATTCATAAACACTACAAAACTATCAGTCATTAAAAAAAATTCACAACAAAAAATGCAAAAATACTATGTAGTAAAGAACACAAAAAAATTCGTAATTTTACTACAAAACTGTGCAGTAACTAAAAGAAATAACAATAAAATTGCAGATTTCAAATGTGCAGTAACAAAGATAGATAGTTACTTGAAGACATTTCTTAAGTTTAACAAAGAAGATGAAAATAACTGAAGAAATTTGTTGTTAGGTTTTCTAAATCTCAGAACTCTTTTTATCCAACAAAAATGGCAAAAATAAATGTTCAGATTGTTAATTGAGGCGGGAAGGGATAAAATGACAAATATAACCTTGCCCAAATGTTAAAATACAAAAATGGAACCATTTTAAAAGTATTGGTATTAAATTGAAACCACTTGAAAAATATAGATATTAAACTAAAATCACTTAAAAACATAATCAATTTAAAATATTTTTGATAAAACTTGAGTACTAAAAAGGTACCAAGCCCTTCTTTTCTCTTCTTCTCATAATCTCTTTTAATACTTCATACGTAAAGGCATTTTGTATGCCTTCTTTGTCTTCCTAAGGGGGCATATGAATTGATCTCTAAACCTAAAGAATTTCAACTCTCCCGCTCTAGATTGTCCTCCAAATCAAAATCCCTCATTCATGTTACATGATTCACTAATTGGTGACGCCATTTTCCTCACACGATCTACTTATTGTTCTCATTCTTAATGTCGTTCGCTGCATCGTGTTTGTGCGCCATCCCTCAAGTAGCTGTTTTGGTAAGTCTCCATTAACTCAATCATTCATCCTTCTATTTTTGGTTGGGTTGCCTCTCACTTTGAGCATTTATTATCGAAAAGGTATAAATAAGTAAAAACAATCATGATAAATTTTGCCATCTTTTGTTCAAGTTGTTCATCAATCCATCTCCCTTTTCTGTAATATGTATGTTACATCTCCCAATTTACAATTGTTGAATTTGGGATATTAGATGGTTTATTCTTCGATAGTTTCATGATTATTGCAAATTATATAAAATCTCTCACAGTTTCATTTAGATTAATTAAGAAGGGCTTCATTTTTAATTGTTGCCTAGGGCTTCACATACTCTCAAGCAGAACTTGTTAGAGCCTTTCAAAACAATTAGATATATAACTAACGACATTTCTTTCTCTATTTAGTGATTGAGAATTGAAACTTTTGTTATTGTCAGTGTGGCAAAGCTTTTTAGATTTATAGTGTAAATTTTTGTTTGCTCTTTAGCTTCTTTTTTTCCTCCTTTGTTTCTACTATTTTGATTTTCTAATTAATATTGTCTTGTTTCAGTGTACAAAGCTCAACCTGGTTCTTGTTGGCAAGTTTATTTTTTGTATGTACATATGTGTTCTTATTAATTATTGTTCTTGTGAATATTTATTTTAGTCGAGATTATGTTTGTCTGAAATTGTTGTATCTATGAAGGCTCTCAACTTTCAAAGAAGATTAGAGCTCTTACTTCTCACTCTGAGTACACATTTGCTGCATATTCCCACTGCAAGATGCTGGTGCTTTGAAGAAATGGAAGATTAAAGCAGGCAATGCTATTTACATGATCAGGGCCTCAGTGGAAGATTAAATATTAGAGTACATCAAGCGTTGTAACACACCAAAGGCAGCATGAGACACTCTTGCAGCACTCTTCTCAAAGAAGAATGATACGAGATTGTAGCTTCTGGAGAATGAGCTCCTATTAGTCAGGCAAGGAGATATGTCAATTAACGATTATTTTAATAAGATAAAATTTCTTTGTCGTGAAATCCCAGAATTAGATCCTACTGCTAATATTTCTGAGTCTAAAATAAGAAGAATTATTATTCATAGCTTAAATCCCAGCTATAGAGGATTTATTACTACTGTGCAAGGTTGGCCTACCCAACCTTCTCTGGTAGTATTAGAAAATTTGTTTGCTGATCAAGAAGCATTGGCAAAGAAAATGTATGAGGTCTCATTAAAGAGCAATGAGGAGGCACTCTTTTGTAGTCAAATAAAAGATCGACGTAATTGGAAACCTAGCAAAGGATCGAAAGAAAATGAATTTGAAAGAAAAGGCTCTCAAGTAAGGGGAGCTAAAAGCATTCATAACAAGAAGGGAGGTCAGTTCAAGGAGTAAAAAAAGTGTAATGGTCCATGTTATGTATGCAAAAAAATAGTGTCATTACGCGAGAGACTACCAATATAGAAAGAAAATGGTGGAAGGTAAAATTGCAATCTCAAATGATCAAGAGTCTACTCCTAGTAAGGAGGAATGGGATGTTGAGGCTTCCTTTGCAATAATTGAACTTGAAGAGGATTAGTGAAAGCCAAGTAGAGTTGGCGAATTGTTTCAATGAGCTTGAAGAGAAGCTCAAAGAAGGCCAAGACGAGTTGGCAAATTGCTCCAATGAGTTTGATAAGAAGCTCAACAGAGGCCAAGCAGAGTTGGCATATAGTTTCCATGAGCTTGAGGAGAAGCTCATTCGAGTGCCAATGAAGATGGCATCGAGTTCTGTTGAAGAGTATGGAGATCAAAACTCGAGTAATGAAGAATGAGTTGAGATTTATAGGGCACTATAAAGTCTGTGGCAAGTTGGCATATATCACAAAGAATCAAAGAATATCAAGCAACCAAAAACCAGGTACATCAATAGTGCATTAATGGAAAAAGATTATGTGAAAGAACTAGTGACGTACGAGGAGGCATCTCAAAGCCTCAAATGGATAAAAGCTGTGGAAAAAGAAATTACAGCTCTTAAATAAAATCAAACTTAGGAGTTAGTGCCAAAGCCAAATGATGTAAAACCCATATCATGTAAATGGGTTTACAAGTTAAAAATTCATCCTAATGAAGCTATTGAGAGATAAAAAGCTCGGCTAGTAGCTCGAGGATTCTCTCAATAATATGGATATTAGACTATGATAAGATATTTAGTCCAATGGCGAAGTTAACAACTGTACATGTCATCCTAGCACTTACAACATGTAAAAGCTAGAGACCATAGTAGATGGACTTAAAAAATTCCTTTTTACGTGGAAAGCTAGATCAGGAGATATATATGGAGCAACCAAGAAGGTTTGAAAGCAAAGAGTTCCCAAGTTATGTGTGCAAGTTAAGAAAGGCGTTTTATGGATTAAAGCAGACACTGAGAGCATGGTATGGCAAAATTGCAAAATTCTTAACAAGAAGTGGTTACATGGTAGCACCTGCTAATTCAAGTCGATTTGTCAAAAAGACAAAACAGGAATAACAATCATCCTAGTATATGTTGACGATTTGATCTTCATAGGAGACAACGAAGAAGAAATTCGCGAACAAAAGAGAATTTACCAATCCATTTTCAAATAAAAGAGTTTGGAGAGTTAAAACATTTTCTTGGACTACAGGTGGATTACACAGATAAAAGCTTATTCTTGTGCCAACACAAATATGCAAAAGATTTATTACGTAAGTTTGGGATGCTGGAATGCAAGCCAATATCCACACCATTAGAAGCCAACATCAAGCTTTGTGCACATGAAGGAATAGACTTAGAAGATGGGACCAATTATCGACAATTTGTTGGAAGTCTCATTTATCTAACATTAATACGACCAAATATTTCTTACACAGTGTGCATAGTAAGTTGCTATATGCAAAAACCAAAGAAACCTTACCTAGAGGCTAGAGGTGGTTCGGCGGATACTGAGGTATGTGAAAGGTACCCTTGATTTTGGTCTCCTTTATAAAAAGATCGAAGAATGTAGGGTGATTGGTTATTGTGATGCGAACTATGCATGAAATCATGACACGCGTCGATCAACCACTGGCTATATTTTCAAGCTTCCTAGATGAACAATCTCTTGGTGTAGCAAGAGACAACCTATTATGTTATTATCAACAACGAAAGCAGGGTACGAAGCAGCAACGATGGCAGCTCAAGAATGTATGTTGTTGATGCAAGTCCTTGAAGACTTACACCAGACAATTGATTATCCAATACTTATGTGTTGTGACAACTTATTGACTATTCGTCTAATAGAGAATCCAGTGTTTCATGCACAAACCAATAATGTGGAGGTGCACTACCATTTTATTCAAGAAAATGTACTATAAGGTGATATATAGCTTAAACACTAGAAACAATCGACCAAGTGGCAGACATATTTACAAAAGGAGTTAGGATTATGAAGTTTAAAGAGTTACGACCACTGCAAGATGCTGTATATAAGCGTGTTCATCAAGTATTTACTCGTCCTTAGGGCTAACCAAACAAGTGCCTATTGATGTTGTTTTATTAATATAAGATTGACCACACTGTTTTTCTACTAAATTGTAAAGACTAGTATGAAAAATTTAGAATTGTTGTTGATTATAATTATGCATAGTTTATTTCAACAGTAGGTCTTATTGCACTGCCACTTATCCTAAATTTGTCATCTTAAGATGTTAACTGTATAATGCTTCAACAATTATATTACTCTATTATGGTATCAAAATTGAGACTATGTTGTGGATAGCATTAAGGATGTAATTCTATATTTTATATGAATAATATCAGGTAGCAAGTTGGAGCGAGCATAAAGATAAACTCTTTGCTATTATTTGGAGACCATATTCTAAGTGTCGATGTTGAAAGTTTATCATATGGGCATTCAAGGGTATTGATGAACATTGTGCTCTAATTAGACACATTGTGCTAAACAACAAATTTACTCCTAGCTGCATAATGCATCCCGATGCCTACCTCAAGAAGGTAATTCTTTGTTATGTATAAATTTTGATTGACTCATACAATAGTAAGTTATAAATAGTAAGTGATTATTTTTACTTATTTATGCTTTTTTGATAATAAACACTCAAAGTGAGTTATGATTAAGGATTTTTTGTTAATTTTATTAGTTTGTTACTTACTTTGATATGTATTTTTTTGTTCTTATTTTATTTTAGAAATATTTTTATTGTGTTATAGAGTCTAAATTGAGACATTTTTATGGAATGTTGATGTTTTAATATTCAAATTATTATAATTTATCTTTTGTTGTATAATTAATTTTGTTACACGTTGGTTATTTGATTTTCATTTTAGATTTTTTGATTTTGGTGCAATGGTGTAATCACTTACTGAAACTATGTTGGAGTCCTATAATAGGAGAGTGGTAAAATGATTTTATCTCCTCTTATTGTAAAATGATTTTATCTCCTCTTATTTGAACTTTTTTTTTTAGTTTAGGAGCTTTGAATATACAATATGGAAGAGTTTTTATTGAATGTTATATGTTTTCTTTGCTTTTTTACAAATAGGTCACAATGATAATAAGCCATGTTCGATACTCTAGCCAAGGAGTCTTCATTTTATTTAGTTGGCATGGCTTCTTTATATATATATATATATATATATATATATGATAATTTTTAAGTTTTATGAAACATTGGCTTTTTTATTTTGTATTATGGTAAAATTGTATATTTATTATTTGAAGCTTATGTTATAAACATTATTGTCATATAAGTGTAGGTTGTTAAAATATTGATTTGTATAAGATTATATTTTTTTGTAATAAAAAATTTATGAAAGAAAACATTTGAACTGCCTTTTTAAAACCAACCATTAGAAAATAACAAAAAAATAATAACATTGCTAAATAACATGCATATATGTTATCACGTGCAAAGCACGTTTACTATTGCTAGCACTATACTAAAAAAGGGGATGAGAACTAAGAAGTAAATAACATTACATCCTCACCCCTAGTCGACTTAGGCTAACGCTAAATGCATCCACCAAAACCTAAATATATACCTTAGTATTTACAATTATTGAAGGATCTATATTGAAGGGCATGTAGTAGGAGGTTTTGATGGATTTAATTATAATTGACTGTGGACTTATGGGAGTATTGGGTTGTTATATTTTTGCATTGTTGATATAGACTCATTTTACTATATATTGTATATTGTATATTGTTTTTTGTTTTAAACTTAAGTAGCTAAACAACTGTGTTTTATTAGCATTGATTTTACAATTTTGTCCCTCTTGGTCGTTTATTGTGTTTTGCCTCAGCTCCCTCATGGGCATTTGTCTTAAATGTACCCAAAGGAGGGGCAAATGGAAGTTTTATACACCTATGTGATTTTCTGCCAAAAGAAGTCTCTTGGCCGATTTCTCATCCTCAACAGCTAGTTGCAATAAGATGAAAAAATAAAGAATAAAATAAATAAAAGAGAGTGAGAAAAAAGACAATAAAGAACATAAAGCAAGCCCAAAACCCAGCAAAAGAAACTTGCTAAGCTCATTGGGGCTTCTCTTTGCTATGTCTTCTTTTGTTACAATTTATGTTGTCAATTGCCAAAATCTTTGGTCCCTTCGGGTTACAGAGCCTTGAGCAATTCAATATTAACGTAATTGTTATTGGTGAATAATGATCACAATCTCCAACTTGTCTACGGTGTCTTCAGAACTCGTGATTGCACTTGATAACAATCACTTTAGGGATGATAAAGAAATGTATTTTAGATTGAGAGTTGAGAAAAATAAATTATGATCAAGCATTTTCTGATGAAGGAATTGGATTAATGATTTTTTTTCTTCAAATGTACCCGAAGATATATTTTTGCATTTACAGAAAAAACTGAGTTGATTAAATTAAAGGGATTGTTGGGATAATCATGCTCTATTTTGTCACATATGAGACAAATTATTAGAATATTAATAAACCTATTATGTGCAAGTTTAGCTACACTATTACAACCCCTAAAACCCAATGAATCATTCACTTAATCATGTAAACAATAAATTCCTTCAGATCCTGTTAAACAGTTTCTTGTGAATCTGTCTTTGTTGTGATGCTAAGCTAACCTTGAGAAACAACACTTCTATGAATGTAAACATAAACATAAACATTTAAAGCATGTTCAGTTTAGCTTTTAGCCTTTGAAACACTACCATTTTCATGCCATACAATGAAACCTATTGCGCCAAAATGTGGCATCCATTTTAAAGTTGAATCAAGATTCATCCTTCTTCTCTTTTTTTATTATCAAGAATTGAGAAAATATCAAAGATGTCTTTTGATTACTAACTATTCATGGAAGACATTTCCACTATAGCTTATAATTCTCATTCTTTTCCTCAAACATGAAGAGAATTACTCATAACTTATTAGGATAAAGTAGTGAAGCTCAAAATCAAAAGGTAAAGCCAAATAAGTTGATAATGTGATTTTATTAGCAAATTTGTTGACCTTGACTTCTTGTGAAAGAATTGAGAGTTTCTTCAAATTCTTACAACCTTGGTTTAGTTTGCTAGCTTTTTTGCGTTTTATTTAGGGAAGGTAGTAGGTCTTTAATGTTAGCGTGAGTAATATAATTTAGAGTATAATATATATGTCTATCTGTAATAGAACTTTAGTTTATACAAGATTCTAGTTTACTCAAGACTCTTGTAATTCATTTTCTATAAATACCTCTATTGTGAGGTAAGAATTAATAAGAAATATCTCTCATTTACATAATATTTAACTTGGTATCAAAGCGAAGGTTCATAAAGGGATTTTGTTTTTTTTTTCGTCTTCTGTCAGCGTAGCCGTCACCACTTGTCAGTGCAGCCGCCGTCACCACCTATCAGTGCCGCCTGTCCCGCTCGGCTGCTAAGCCACGCCAGTCTTTCCCACACTGTGCCTCACCTGTTCGCCTGTCTCTCCTACTCTGCGCCTGTCCTCTTGTCTCTCCCGCTCAGTGCCTGTTCGCCTATCTCTCCCTCCCATCGGTTTGTCTGCCTGTTCGCTTGCCTCTGCTCCAGCTGTCGAGCCCGCATGCTCCAGATCTGCCGACATACCTCACCAATCAGCATACCAAACCCTAGCCCATCTCTAAACCATAGCCCACACCAAACCCTAGCCCATTCCATTCCATTAGCCCACTAACACAATCAGTATATATTTCGATGGGTCTAGTTGAGGTTCTTATCCCATTGAATTCAGTAATAGAAGAAGCAGATGCTTCAAGTATCCAAGTATCAGTTCCGATCACTGAAAATCAAATTGAAGACACAACTATTCCCTCTCCTACCCTTGATCAACAACTCCCTGGTATTGAAGGTCACTCTTCTGAGGTATGTACACCTACTGATACTAATAGCATTGAGTTTAATGTTGGACAGTATGTGTTACCAAATAGGTCTACTCGGGGTCAACCAACCAAAAGGTATGAACCAAATATTCATGCAAAATCAAAGTATCCACTAAAAGATTGTCTAAGTCATATAAATCATTTGTAAATCAAATATCTACTGTATCAGTACCTAACAAAGTGCAGAATGCGTTGGGAGATCCAAAGTGGAGGAAGGCAATGGATGAAGAGATGGAGGCGTTACAGAAGAATGATACTAGGTAACTTGTGCCTCCACCACAGGACAAGAAGGCAGTTGGTTGTCACTTGGTGTTTACTGTGAAACATAATGTTGATGGATCTGTGAATCGATATAAAGCCCACCTTGTAGCAAAAGGGTTCACTCAGACGTATGGTGTAGACTACGATGAGACTTTTGCTCGTGTTGCCAAAATGAATACTATTTGGGTTCTGCTTTCGCTTGCTGCTAGCTTAGACTGACCACTTCGACAATTTGATGTTGAGAATGCGTTTCTTCATGGAGAGTTAGTCGAAGAGGTGTATATGAGTCTTCCACCTAGATATGTAGTTGATTCTTCTGGTAATTTGTATGTAAATTGAGGAAGTCTTTGTATGGTCTCAAGCAGTCCCCTCGTGCCTGGTTTGGAAGGTTTTCTCAATTCATGTAGAACCTTGGTTACAGACAGAGTAATTCAGACCATATGTTGTTTCTCAAACACCAATAAGGGAAGGTAACTGTTTTAATTATTTAGGTTGATGATATGGTAATTACTAGCAATGATACTATTGAGATGGATAGATTATAGAGACAACTAGCCTCTGAATTCGAGATGAAAGATTTAGGTGAACTGAAATACTTCTTAGGGATTGAGGTAGTTAGGGGGAGAGAAGAAATTTTTCTATGTCAGAGAAAGTACATTCTTGATCTACTAACTGAGACATGTATGTTCAATTGCAAACCTATTGACACTCCTATTGAGCAAAATCATTGTCTAGCAGAGTATCCAGATCAGGTACCAACTGATCGAGCTCACTATCAGAGGTTAGTTGGGCGCTTAATTTATTTAGCGCATACTAGACCAGATGTTGCATATGCGGTAAGTGTAGTAAGTCAATTTATATATAACCCGAGTCAGAGTCACATGGATGCAGTTGTGAGGATTTTATGGTACTTGAAGTTAGCTCCAGGGAGATGAGTAATGTTCTTTAAACACAACAACCTTTTTGAAGTTTGAGGCTTCACATATGCAGATTGAGCAAGAAATATTACAGATAGAAGGTCGACATCAGGTTATTTCACTTTTGTGGGAGGTAATTTGGTTACTTGGAAAAGTAAGAAGCAGAAAGTTGTAGCGCGATCCAGTATTGAGGCTGAGTATAGAGGTATGTGAATTGTTGTGGATAAGAAGTTTGTTATCTAATTTGTGTTTTGAACCCAAAAGTACTATGAAGTTGTATTGCGACAGTCGGACAGCCATTGATATATCACAAAATCCAGTACAACATGATCGCACTAAGCATGTAGAGGTTGATCGTCATTTTATGAAAGAAAAGCTAGATGCCAAACTAATCAATTTCCCTTTTGTTCTCATTGGAAGCTAGATGCCAAGCTAGATGCTATCTAATTTGGGTTTTGAACCCAAAAGTACTATGAAGTTGTATTGCGACAGTCGGACAGCCATTGATATATCACAAAATTCAGTACAACATGATCGCACTAAGCATGTAGAGGTTGATCGTCATTTTATGAAAGAAAAGCTAGATGCCAAACTAATCAATTTCCCTTTTGTTCTCACTAAAAAGCAACTTGCAGATGTGCTCACAAAAGGAGTTTCCAATAAGATGTTTTATGACTCACTAGGCAAGTTGGACATGATCGATATGTATGCTCCAACTTGAGGGGGAGTGTTAGAGTGAGTAATGTAATTTAGTGTATAATATATGTGTCTATCTGTAATAGAACTCTAAGTTGTACATGATTTTAGTTTACTCAAAACTTTTGTAATTTATTTTTTATAAATACCTCTATTGTGAGGTAAGAATTAATAAGAAATATCTCTCATTCACATAATATTTAACTTTTAGTATTTCAACATTAAGAAT
This sequence comes from Elaeagnus macrophylla, assembly GCA_029378325.1. Lineage (NCBI taxonomy): Eukaryota > Viridiplantae > Streptophyta > Magnoliopsida > Rosales > Elaeagnaceae > Elaeagnus > Elaeagnus macrophylla. Next base: position 14,191,372 of record CM055644.1, on the reverse strand, counting down.
AAATAAAATAGTAGTTTCTAAGAATTCATTATATTTTCTTCCTACTATGAATTCTTATACGGAATAATAGTTAAAATGGTTATGTAATTTTATTAAATGTCCAATTTAGTACTCTAATTTTTGGATTAAGTAAAATAAGGACAATAATTATTTTAAAGGTACATTTTATTCATGTAAGTTTTTGGTTACGCATAATAAGGACACTAACTTCATAAAAAGTGTCAAATAAGTCCCAAAAAGAGTCAAGATTGTTGTTTTGGCTTTTTTGGAACTTATTCGATACTTTTATAAAGTTAGTGTCCTTATTATGCTTAACAAAAAAGTTATATGACTAAATTGTATTTTTAGTATCCTTATTATGCTTAACCCAAAAATTAGAGGATTAAACTTGACCTTTAGTAAAATTATAAAACTATTTAAGCACTACACCCCTTCTTATACACTACTATTTTATTTAAACACTAAGCCATCATAATACCACATAAATAATCTCAAACAAAGAAAGAGGAACAAATCTTTACATTGATTTAACCATGTGATAAGCAAGAGAAAAAAAAAAAAAAAAAGACCAAGTAAACAAGGAAATCAAATCTAAAAATTTTAATATGAGATTCTTCAGTAAACTATAGTAGTCTTAAGCCTCTTTATTTAATACTTTACAAAATTAAAAAGTTAACAATTTCATTATTTTATTCAAAACTTTGCCAAATCAAACCAGCAAATCGTAAGGCCACAACCCAAAATGTCTAACTCTCAATTATGTACGCTCATAATTACGAATATAACGTTCACCTGCTATAAAATCACCTTTTTTTTTTTTTCTCCAGTAATTATATCTCTTGTTATGAATTTGAAGGAGATTCACTTTAATTTTATTTTATGTAAATCCTTTTCAACTTTGAAAATTCAAATTTTACTGATATACGTGCATTTAATAAAACATGTAGCTAAGATAATTTAAAATGCCCCAAAACAGTTGTAAAGCATTTTTCAAAATTTTCTAATCTCAAACTACTTAGCGATTTTTAATATATATATATATATATATATATATATATATATATATAATAAACTTAACTATTTTATTGGTCCCTAAATTTTTATCAAATTTATATTTAGGTTATCAAACTTTTAAATTTTGCAATTTAGTCTTTAAATTTTTAAAAATTCACACATAGATCCTAAAATTTTGATTCAAAAACGTGTATTTTAGTACCTAATAGAGGACCTATATGTAAATTTTTAAAAATTGGAAACTAAATTATAGAATTTAAAAGTTTAGTGACCAAAGTGAGAAATTTTAAAATTTTTGAATTAAATTATAGAATTTAAAAATTTTAAAAATTAAATATAAATTTAGTAAAAAAATTGTGTTCAATAGAACAATTAAGCATATAAAATATGTAGTTATTAAATTAAATTTTAGATATGAAAATTACAAAAAGAATATTATTTGCCCAGATAAAATCCAATAATACATATTCAATAACTAAATAAATACGAGTCATATGCAAGAAGAAAGATAGTTCTATTAAAATTATCATCAAAACATCATAAAGTTTACAATCATAAAATATCTGCATATTAAAAAAGAAAAATTCTCGAAAAATTTTAAATGTTATTACGAGGCATCCCATTAAATTATTTAATATTTTAAATATACTAAAATAACAAATTTACCCTTTTTAATAAAACTTAAAAAATATATCTCATCCCTCACACCCACACCCTGCATCCCTCACATCCCACCTTCTTAAACTAATTTCATACATTTCACCTCTTCTCCCTCACTCATCTCCACCTGCATCTTCATATTCATTAATAACTCTAAATCTTAACACAAAATATTAGAAATGGAGGATACATATATGAATGATATAAAATAGATGAAACTTTTTGAAGAAAATGGAGACAAAAAGCAATTAAAATAGGTATATAAATTTTTTTTTTCAAATCGCACAGTGATTAGATAAGAATTACGAACATATCATATAGGTTCAACAACCCCTACCGAACCAATTTGAAAATAGTGCTAACAATTTTCATGAGGTTCAGTACCCCCTACCGAACATTTTGTAAATTTTTCATATTATCCTGCCAAACCTTTTATAAAATTCTCACATTTTTCTACCAAACCTTTGTGAATCTCACAGGTAAATTTGCAACCTGAATCTCCAATATCACCTATACACTCAGCTTGGCATGTATTTCATAAACCATTAGCACAAGGTTGGATTATACCATATGCAAAATAAATTGAAGATTATAATTCATTATAATCATCTTCGAGTAGTATGTACACAAATTCGAATATTGTAGTTAACTTAGATTGTGATGATTATTTCATTTTATATTAAAAGTAAAACCAATGCAAATAGATGCATTGACTACCATATATTTTGAAAGAAACAATATATATTATTGAGTAGAAATAGTTGATATTAATGTGATAACAAGCGTTCAAATTAAATACATCGAATTCCATTACAAGTCAAGTACAAATAAATAAAAAAAATCAACATGGCTGATGAACATCTGTAGCTGATAAACTAACACATCATTGCAAGATTTTTTGCACCTTCTTGAATTTATTGTACCATTTTTTTATGGTTGCTCTTTTCCTTTTGACAAAGCGCGCTCAACAATATGTAATGCTTATCTGACACCCTAACAAATACAAAAAAAAATTAAAAGTTTGTCGATCTAATAGAAAAATATAATATTAGAGTAACTATTATGTTGATGAATACTAACAGCTCCTTCAGGTTGTACATGTTGGGTTGCACTGTGAGTCGTCGTCCTACCACGTGTTAATATATGTATTGAGTTTTGTACTCTCACATGTGATATATTTTCATACCATTGCATGTAATTTGAAGAACAATCAGTTGGGAGATTAATTATTGCACCTCTGGACTGTTGAGATAAGACATGACTATCCCAACTTGTCCAATACTAATCTGCAAAATGAAACTCCACCTTGTACATCTTAGGATTTGACCCTCTGTTAACTTTAAAAGGCTCAACTGGATCAGGTGGAATACTCTGAATATGTCTAAATTGGTGCAACACCCTGTGACTATGATAAGGTTCGACGACTTCCAAAAAACGGATGCATTCGTAAAAAAACGTTATCTTTAGAATATCGGTACAATATGGATCCCAAATAACCTGACAAATCAAAGTATAAACATAATAAATTTAAGATACAATACAAATAACTAAATAATTTAATTAAAATTAAAAACATAATAAGAGTAACATATGTCATATGCTGTTAGATCATCGAGTGTCTCTCTTAGCTCTTCTAACAACTTCTTGTCTATAGAAGTACTAGTGTACAATCCCCTACGCTGTACAAGAGGAAGTTGACTATTGTAGTTTGGGTTTAGCAATGGAGCGCATATGGAAATATGTTTGTAAATCCATGCTTGTAGCAAAGTCAAATATCTAGATAATTGCTTGGCATCATATCGACTGGCTGTCTCCAACTGTTGGTACAAATAAGCCAATGCAGCTGCATCCCAAGCATACTCATGTATAGTGTATATATCTCTCAATAATTCAAGTATGAAACTGGGACACTGTTTCCAATTTTATCAACAAAAAGTGTACATTTTAACAAATGTAGCAAGAATGCCCTAGCCACTGGAACACTGTTTCCAGTTTTATCAACAAAAAGTGTACATCTTAACAAATGTAGCAAGAATGCCCTAGCTACTTGGTCATCTGGTCGGTCACTAGAAAAAGTAAACAGAGTCTTTAACTAACTTAGTTTGACATATAATCCTTTTTGACTCAGTTGAGACTTTGCTACATTTGTACTACCTCCTAATGCCTCCACAATAAGTGAATTAGCATCACTTTTACTTAATTTCCTCTGGTACAAGCTGTTCCCGTAACCAGAAGGCTCAACAATTGTTGTACATCATATAAAGTTATAGTCATCTTACCAAATGGCATGTGAAATGTGTTGGTTTTTGGATGCCATCTCTCAACAAATACTGATACTAATATCTTGTCAGCATGTTTGTATGTGGCATGGCATAACGAAGCTAGGCCTGACTGATATATGTGATGCGCAAAATGTTATTATGGGGTTGATTGAGATCTCAGTCACTTTGTCCCACGGAATGATCAATAGGTCTTAACAATTCACAATCAACCTAAAAATAAACAAAATTACAAACAGTTAAATAAAATTAATTAATTTTAAATCGATAATAACATTTCATAAATGAAATACTTACAGTCTTATTCCAGATTTTATATGCTATGTGAGTTTTAAAACTCTTCAGCACCGACAAATTCTTTGACCAATTTGAGATAAGGAGGTATCTTCATGAACTTCATCATGTTCCCACCCATGCTCTACTAACGTCTCAAAGATATGGTTATTTGGCTCATGTAAAATGTCATCCACAAATCTAGTCTGATTCTCTGTAATCTCTGTAGAATGATCTACAATAGTTTGAACATTTGATGGCCCAACTGTAGACATTTGTCTATGTTTTCTTCTTCTATATACCAATCCTTCGGCTTCATATAATTCTTCATTTTTTTTTTCTATGTGGAGCGGTTTGAGGTTATTTATTTATACCTAAAATAACAAATTAGTTGTTAAATAAATAAAGAAATCACACAAAAAAATAAAAATAAAAAAAGTCGAAAATAATTTCAAATAGGTCGGTTCAGTAAAGGGTAACCGAACAACACAGTGATGTTCGGTAGGGGGTGCCAAACAAAACAGTGAGGTTCGGTTTTCCACTACCGAACAAAACAGGTAGATTCGGTAAGCCCCCACCGAACATCACAGTTTTGTTCGGCATCCCCCCCTCGCGCGAACTCCTAACACCAAAAACATCAGATTTTCACTCTCCCCCATTTAATCACCAAAATATAGCCATATTGAACAATTAAATATGAATATAAATTAAACAAATTAAAACCATACCTAAAGATTTAAAATTCCAAGCGTTTTTGAAATCCCAAACAGTTTCTGAAATCCCATGCGTGGCGCGGTGCAAGGTAGTGGCGCTAGAGCTCGAACGGTGGTTGGGTGCTCGACGTTGACGTGGTGCACGGATGATTGTAGTGGTCGGACGGTGGTGGTGGTCAACGGTAAGGCAGTTCGGTAAGATTGAAATTGAAGTAACAATGGGATGTATAATAGTAATATTTTAGGATAATTTTGATATTTTATGTATTATCTCATTTTTTATTATATTTTTGTATTTATTGAGATGTCTCGTAGTAAAATTCGAAATTTCTCTAGAAAACTTTGCGGATATGATAGTTATAAAAGTACACAAACATTGTCAAAGAATCATATATAAGTAATATAACCTTCGTAGGATAAGATTCTATAAAATAAACTACTAAGAGTAGTGTTAATACGTAACAGATTATGCACGCTCAAAGTTAAGGTGGAAGGTATAAGGTAGAGAACTTAAAGGTAAGGAGATCCCTCTGCTAGTAAAATCAAAATCAACAAAAAAAAAAAAATATATTGAATCATGCATGGAGAAAAAAAAAAGGATATGAGAGTGAAAATTTTCTCTAAAGAAAAAGATAGCCTTTCTTTCTATATATAAATTGTTAGATGAAAACAATAAAATTTTTTCTAGAAATAAAGATCATTAGATGAAAATAACTTACTTATGTACTATGAGTTTATAAGTTACCAAAAAATAAATCAATTATTCAACAAGCAAACAGTTGAATAAAAATTTAATGTCAATACTAATCATAAATTAATTGAATAAAAATAAAATAATATTACTATTAATCAATTATTATGATTTAATACTAATATTATCAAACAAAAAATAATTAAAAATTTGTATGTTATTTAAAAAAAAAATACTTTGATGTTGATGGATATTATTACCGAAATAAAATAATATTTTTTATTAAAAAAATAAAATTAATCAGTAAATATGATTACACTTGTTTCAATAAATTCATTACATTTTCAATTAATTTAGGTACAATTAAACATAATAATCAGTAAATTTCATTATTATATTACAAGTTTAATTACATCTAACCAAGTAACAAGTTTAATAAAAGCTTAATTTTCATGCTTGTTAAATTTACCGCCTCTTCACGGATATCTTTGAAACTTTCCTGACCATGGGGGGTAGTTTCGTCATTTTGTCAAAACACAGATAAAGCGCGGGAAAACTCTTGATCTCACACTTAACTTAGTGGTCAGTACCCGCGGCACCCATCTTTCAGATCGAAAGGGTTTCCCAAAACCCACCGCTTCGTTTTCCATTTTTCAATTTTGCAGTCTTCAATTTCGTAATCGTTCTCACAAATTCTGATCTCAGACCGAAATTGATGAACAGCGATGGTCGAAAACGGGACCGCAGAGATTTTCGCGGTTCCGAGAAGCTCAAGGTTATCAGAACTGCCGAGGACGAGCTCGAGTCTAAACTAGGGTTCGACCATTTCACTGAAGGCGAAAAGAGGCTCGGATGGTTGCTTACATTTACTTCTGTAAGTTGATTATGCTTTTAATTTTTATCAATTATATTTGTTAATCTTGATATGGATTCTGGAAATGATGGAGTTTCTCTACTTGTGATTTCACAGTCGTCTTCGGAAGACCCAGACACACGAAAAGTCTATAGTTGTGTTGATTTATATTTTGTTTCGCAGGTAAAATTGTTTTATACATGCGAACAATTGCAATTTTTATTTTTGGTGTTTAATTACATTGGCAATTTTTTGAACATTTTATTCTTGGAATGCAGGATGGTTCAGCTTTCAAATGTAAATATCGGTTTCGTCCTTATTTCTATGCAGCTGTGAAGGTGTCTATTTATCTATTTCGTTTCACATTTCTAAGTTTTAAAATTTAAGCTATTATAGTGTTTTACACTCTGATGATAACGATGATGATGATTCTAAGTTATAATGATTCTTTTGATATAGGACCAAATGGAAATAGATGTTGAAGGGTATCTGAAGCGCCGTTATGAGAGTCAAATTGCTGATATTGAGATAGTAGCGAAAGATGATCTTGACCTTGTAAGCTGTTTACAACATAACTATTTTTCGCTTAGATCACTATTGATGTTTAACCAATATTTTTGTTTTAATAAATGCAAATAGGTTTTATTCTAGTTTTGAATCTATGGAAGAGTATGAATCTTTGAAAGTGTAATAGGAAGCAAAAATTTAGTGATGAAACAACAAGCGTGACTTTTGTCATGATGAGAAACGAAATTAAGAAAAATTCAAAAAACCAAATTAGGTTAGAGTTTAATGTTTAATATTCTGTTCTGTTTTTTTTTTTTTTTGAATTGAATACTATCAGATATAGTAATTTATAGAAAAATATAAAAAATAAACAAATGAAAATAGGCGAGTTGATGAGCAGCTTGTGAGCTATGCGAGGTTAACTCAAAATTAAATAAGTTGGGCTTTTTTAAGCTTAATAGCAGCCCAAACTCCCCATTTGGCATCTCTATCTCTACAAAACAAGTCCAGATTTCCTTGCAGGCAAGTTAGGCGTAAGTCTTTTGATATCCGTTTTGGAAAGGTCAACATTATTAGTCTTGAATCTTCAAATTCTTTAGTCAATTGAACACATCGAGGTTTATTTTTTGCGGATGAGTTATCAAGCAATGAGCCAAGACTCTAGCAGAAAGCTTTGCTAAAGTCGATAGTATTGAATTGTTTTAAAAGGATGCCTCTATCTTGGGTGCTATTCAAAAAAGGTCCATTCACTCTGTGCTCAAAATTTGTCTGTGAAGACTTGAATCCTATCATTAACATTCATACTTCCATTCAAGTAGTCTAAAGTTTGAACATCGACTTTTTGTGTCATTTCTTGAAATCCTTACTCACAACCAGAATCTTCTCTGAAATTCCATTCATCCATAAGCTTTCTCTTCATCCTCACCAAGAAGTCTGTCCTTTTATGCACTGGCCTCTAGTTATGTTCTATGTATAATGATTGGTAAAAAAATTAAATAAATTAACTTTACCTTAAGCTACGTGCACGGTAGGTTCTGTTTGAAAGGATCTAATTCCTATTAATTGGCCATCAACTAAGTAATTCTTCTTTTCTATTTCTTTCTTCAACCATATCTTGTTCTATTGTTCTTCGCTAATAAGAAAGTGGCAATAAACTTGGTTGGCTCATTATTCCTGATTGGTACCAGACATGTGGCATTCATATAGTGCACGTGGCATTTTTATTGCATAATAATCTCTTAACTTGGCTCTGCTTTTGGTAATTGGAAGCTACACAATTTCATTCAGAAGGGAATTCTCCAGACATTTTTCTTTTACAGTAGAAGTATATGGTCTTAATATTTTGGGAGTTTTCTGGTAGATGGTTCCTTTTGCTTTAATATGTTAGGTATTTCTTAATGCTTTCTTGTGTATTAAGCTATAAAGGTTGTCTTCATTAACATTTTAAATGTTGTATCATGGTATCATCTCCTATACTTGACCACATTGATTACTTAATAATTCTTCTTTGGAAGAAGAGGCTCAGACATAGAGCTATTAATTGTTTGTTTCTTCTTGTGCTATTTACATTCCTTAACATTTATGACTCGAAAGATGTTTATAGTTTTTAATTAAACTGGATTACAATATGGCGAATGTGACATGGAAGTCCCGTTTAAGCGGTTTCTCTGAAGTGCGTAAGTGTTTATTGTTCATGTAAATACATTATTTTAGAGGAATGTTCTAATATTTTATATTATTTGGATAGAAAAATCATTTGTCAGGCTTACAGAAGTCTTATCTGAGACTATCATTTGATACGGTTCAACAATTAATGAACGTGAAAAGGGACCTATTGCATGTTGTCGAAAGAAACCAGGCAAAATCAGATGCTGCAGAAGCTTATGATTCTATTTTAACAGGAAAAAGGTAAGTTTTAACCCGTCTAGATGCCTGCTTTTTTCTTAATAGTTCTGCTCTTGTATTACATGAATAACTTATGAAAGTATATTCTTTTGTCTTTGCCTTTCTTGAGTTCTTGACAGTGTTGCATTTGATATGTGCATCCTGTAGAGTAAGGTATAACTTTGCCAATATGCTAATACATTTTTGTCCTTTATTCACAGAGAGCAAAGGCTTCAAGATTTTCTAGATTGCATTATTGATTTGCGCGAGTATGATGTTCCCTACCATGTTCGGTTTGCTATTGATAATGGTAATCTAGCTCATCCTGTCGCTTTTGCAACTTTATTTTTAACTCTCAAAGGTTGAAATGAAGTTGGTTGTCTGCTTTAAAACTTCATGCTACACAGATGTACGTTGTGGCCAGTGGTACAATGTTAGTGTATCAAGTACTGATGTTACACTGGAGAGAAGGACTGATCTTCTTCAGCGTGCTGAAGTTCGTGTTTGTGCATTTGATATTGAGACCACAAAACTTCCATTGAAGTTTCCGGATGCCGAATATGATTTAGTTATGATGATTTCATACATGGTTGATGGACAAGGGTACCTAATTATTAATAGAGAGGTATTTACAATATGATCAATATTAAGTGTTGCATGCTTCTAGCATGAAAGCGTACTTTATTATGTGGTGGTTCATGTTCTTGTCCTAGCAATAATCATGTGTAGTGTCATTTCTTCAATATAGTAGCTTAAAGTTTATAGTAAAGCATTTCTTTTGGCAAGTATATGTATGATCTATGACAATTGACTAGACAAAACGAATGCCAAGAACAATATTCTCTTTTTAATGTCTTTCTCTTCCATAGAAATGATAGGTTTTGACTTGGCAGAGTATGATTTAAGTTGATTCATTTTTGGTTTAATAAATGCTCTTATCAAAATAACAATTGACATTAAGTGGATTCCAATTTTGAGAATTACAATGAGGTTCAAAGGATGTCATAATAAAATTAATTTCTTCTACAAATGTTTTAGCTTAGTGATGGTCAGAGCTCTCCATGAAGTTAGCATCCAATTTTCACTTTTGTATATTTACTTGATATGTTATTTCCCACATTGATAATTAGTGTGATGTAGAACTGGAAGATAAGAAATAGGGGAAGAGCCATGTCACATGGACTCTTAATTTGTCATGAAATACTGCTTCCAAGCTTATCATCTAAATCTAAATTTTATGTAGTGATACATGTAAATCTTTCATGATGTCATTAAGGGTATGTTTGTTTGCCCGCACAAGTGGGACTGATTGTATAATTTTTAACCTATCATACGTTTTGTATTTTTTGTACAAGTATAATTATTATCTGGGCCCACTTAAAGTTGCACTATGGGTGTATTATTTTAAACACACTCGTAGAATGGGTTTACGACGTATAAGACAAATCGCACTGTTGAAAAACAAAATCTTGCGAAAATGTTTAGATTCTTTCGCTCATGCTCATAATTTATGCATTTTTCCTTCTTCGGCATGATATAATCATTCTTGCCATGAAAACGACTTCATAAACTGATATTTGTTTCATTTTTTTAAAAAAATAATTCATTCTTCTCTTATTTTTTGTCAGATTTCTAGTTTCTTTTTAAACATTTTCTTAAATTTTTTTTTTAATTTTAATCATGTTTATGTTGAGAAACAATTTTTATAATATTGCAAAATTAGTTAATTATTTATTATTTGTTAAAAAATAAAATATCAATTATTTCATGTATCTTACATACTTCTTTATACAATACCATGCCAAACATAAGATCGTATACTTAATCGCTCAATACGTGATTGCTCCAAACACAGTTATGATTTAAATCTATACAATTCAGTACAATTCAGTCCAGTCACATTTATGCTGTACAATCCAATGCACCAAACAAGCCCTAACTAGTCTACTTGGAATTTATTTACAGTGTGTTGGTGATGACATAGAGAGCTTGGAGTACACTCCAAAACCAGAGTATGAGGGGTGTTTCATGGTGACAAATGTGAAGAATGAGGTAATTGTATTTATTATACAAGCAAAAGTGTTAGGTTTCATTTCATGTAGCGGAGATAACATATTGGCATAAATCAATCATTATATCTGTTTCTTGAGGGGTTTTGAAATGCTACTCATACTGCCTTTTGAACTATTTATTGTTGAGAAATGCGAGGATAAGCCCTAAAAAGAAAAGTAAATGTGTTGCAGAATGAAATAGGTGTTGCTGGACAGTGTACAAATTGGTAGAAATAGAGAGAAAATTAAGAGAGAAGAGGATAGCTACTTGCATCACACTAGTACGTTCTAGGCATCAGTTTTGCATCATATAGAACACAAGAAACAATTATTTTCGTGAAAATTGTCTACCCTTCTTTCATTTCATTCATGTACATAGGCAGTGATATTTAGTTCATGGACCCAAGAGGTGCACTAACCAAAAGATACATATACCAAAATACTTTTGTATCTAGAGATATCTAAGTTCTTGAATATATATAGTTCATGAACTCAAAATGAAAAATGAAATTGCATGGGTGCGCATGAACTAGACATATTCACGAATTTAGAAGATCCTTTGAAAACTAAAAATGCACAAATTTTTAGTACAACTGAGGACTAACTATGCAACTTGGACTCTTGAGATTTTTTTGGGCTCTAATCTTAGACTCTTGAGAATTGGGTAGACTACAGTGATTCATTGTCTGCATGAAAGTGTCTATCATTTTGTTATTTCACTTTTGACTTAGTACTCATGCACCTATTTAAACACAATTTGGGGCACAACATTGTTGGACACAATTCCTTATATATGGAGGAACAAGAAATACATTTATAGTGTTTTTGAAGGAAAACTAAAAATAAATGCATATTAATTTTGACTCGCAGATACTTATCTTCAACATGTATCATTATTGCAGATAGAGCTCCTTAGAAAGTGGTTTGCCCATATGCGGGAGGTGAAGCCTGGTGTATATGTCACATACAACGGTGATTTCTTTGACTGGCCTTTCTTGGAAAGAAGAGCTGCCCATCATGGGATTAAAATGAGTGATGTATGTAGCTTCTCTCTATTGATGGCTCCTTTTTCCTCTACTCTTTGTTTTAATTAATTGAATCGTGATTTTGGACTTTAGCTTGCTCTAGTTGCCTAGAGAACTAGGTTTTTGAATATGTGCTTCCGGGAATATTTGCCTTGCATCCTTCCTGCATGCATATATCAGTTTCATGATAAGCCTCTGGTAGTATTATCATGCTATGCCTATGGTTTTATTATCATTATTATCAACAAAGAGGAATCTTTTAAAGAATTGGGGAAAAGAGTGATATATAATGTTGAGTAGTAACCAAGAATCTTCCCAAAAATGAATTTTTGCTCCATTCCCCACTTTGTTACTCAGATTAGAAAAGAAAAATTAATTTCTTTAGCAATAGCCATCCAAGGACTATGTCCACCACAGTTTGCATCCCATTCATTCTCATTCAACCCATACTTCTGATAACTCTTGGTCAAATAGAGTTTTCTTTGAGTGAGAATCTCCAAAGCCACTTTCCTAACAAAGCCTTGTTTTTTGCAATAATATTTCCAGCGCTTAATCCCCTTTTCTCTTATGTCGTTGTACTAGCTCCCAATTTATTACGTAACTTTTACTTCACTAACACCTTTCCAAAGAAAATCCTTCATTAGTTTTTTTTACTCTCTTTGCAACTCCCATTGGAATTTTGAAATTGATAGGTACTAAATTGGAAGACTTGCAATGTTGAATTTATCAAAGATAACCTGCCTCTCTAGAGAAAAAGGCTTTCTTTCTACCTGCCAATCTTTTTTTAAACCTTTTATAACTTGTGACAAAAAATGAGCAACTCTTGGATTACCTCCAAAAGGCAAACCCAAATATTTCAATGGCTACATCCTAACTTCACAACCCAAAGAGTTAGCTAAGTAGACAACTTTGTCTTCCGCACATTAAAACCTAAGATACAACTTTTGGATAGATTTAATTGCAACCTAGAAGCATAACAGAATAATTCAATCACCTTAACCAAATTAGCAAACTTTTCCTCATTGCTAGAAGAGAAGAAAAGCAAGAAAATAGTGCCATTTGCAAATTGGAGATGAGAGACTTAAACACTGTTTGCCCCAACATTTAGACCTTTCACCAAATTGAACCACTTCGCTCTTTCCATCAACTGCCAGTTCGAAAAGAAAAAGAGAAAGAGGACTTCCTTGTCTCACCCTCTTGTTGCCCCGAAAAGTCCTATAGGTTTTTCATTAATAGTCACTGAAAAATTCATGGAATTCAAACAACCCTTAATCCGAGTCTTCTATCGTTTCCCAAATTCTCTCTTTTAACACAAAATCTAGAAAATCTTGATAAATAGGGTTATAAGATTTTTCAAAGTTTATCTTGAAAATCAAAGCTTCCTTATTAGCCTTCCTATACCTTTCAACACCCTTATTAGCAACTAGAACAAAATCCAAAATTTGTCTGCCCTTTCACAATAGTTGTTTGCTTGAGAGAAGTAGTAGAATTAAGCACCTCTCTCAACCTTAGAGATAAATCCTTAGCATTATCTAGTATAAGCTAATAACCAAGCTAATTGGCCATTGGCCAAATGATCGTGCATTCGAGGCTTGGAGGAGGCATAAAAAATCCACCATTGGCCAAAGGCCAAGTTTATACTTAAATGATGCCCATCGTTTGATAAAAAAATATATCGTTCTTCAGAATTAAGCGAGCAAAAGTAGCATTATTTTTTTGTTAACTATGTCTATTCCCCCATTGAAGAATTTCCTAAAAACCTCCAATAGATCCTCTTTAACCGTCCTCTTTAATCATTGTTTTCCATATGAACCATGTTCTATAATTTCCATGGCTAGAGATATTCCTGTATCTATTCTCGGTGATCTTTGCAGGTTTCATGTGCATGCTATATTGTATGAATATTTCTCATATTTGTTCCTTTTAGATGATTGTCTAATAATGCTTTCAGGAGATAGGGTTTCTACATGACAAGAACCAGGGAGAATGTCGTGCTAAATTTGCTTGCCACCTTGACTGTTTTGCATGGGTCAAGCGTGATAGTTATCTTCCTCAGGGGAGCCAAGGCCTGAAGGTACAGTTTCGGGGACTAAATTCACCATATGCCTTTTTATTACTTCAGCCTGTGTTTCGTTTGTAGTTTCCTTCTCTTGGTTGTTACATTTTTGTAGGAATCAATGCTAAGTTATTAATTTGTGTAGAATTTTCCAGGTATTAGTGGAATCTTGTGTTTTTTTTCCCTTGCCTGAGCAATACAGTTCATTCTTATTCTATTTAAAAAAATTATAGATGAAAAATAGTTTAATTGATCAAATAGTTTTATTGAGAAGTTGCCTTAACCTTTCAAGAACAAACTATTATCGAAGTGTTCTGTTGTCCTCTACAATTTATGGTTTTATGATGGAACAGCTAATGTTAAGAATTTTGCCCTATTTCAGGCAGTAACAAAAGCAAAATTGGGCTACGATCCCCTGGAAGTGAATCCTGAGGACATGGTTCGTTTTGCAAAGGAAAAGCCTCAGGTAGAGTAAATATAGTGCTGCATTTATGTTTGAAAATTAGATTGGATCATTTTATGTAGGAAAGGGCGAATAGTTACATGAAGAAAACATCTATCAGCAGAATAAACTGAAAGGATATCAAAAACTGCACGAAAGTTTGCTGAGTATAGTTTTTTTTTTTTAATTGTGCTTCATGTAACAAAATCTGCATCTCTGTTTCCCCTAGGGGTCTTTAAGGGTTTCTTAAACATACAATCTTATTAAGATAATGATTCATGATGACCTTGAAGCATCTGGTTTGCTATGCTTTTCAAGTTGTCGAATGTCAATGTCTTTCTTTAGATTATTAAAGTCCTCTAGTCAATCCTTGTAAACATCAACAAGCTTAAGTTGTGTGGTGAGGATAATCTGTATTTGGTCCTGACATTAGAGTTGCAAGGTTTCATTGTTTTCTCATGAAATTTTATTGTTGTGTAAAGCATAAGGAGAGTTTATGTGTCTTCATGATTAGTTGTACTGCAATAATTTGTATTTACGTGACAGCCTAAGTAAATTAAATGAGATGTTTTGGTTTCAATCGGTTGTAGAGAATGTTACTTGGCAATTCATTGAGGGACTTTAGCTTGATGAGTCAGTTCTTCTTATAGGCCTTGATGAACTAATGATTATTTGAAAACATGTACAAAAATGGATGCCAGTAACCTCTTTCTTTTGAGCAACTTGCTCTATGGGAACCATCACAGGTTTCTGGCTGCCAAAATACATGATGCTATGTTCAGATATGTCTGTGTTGGAGGAACCAGGCAATGAAGAGAGGTTTAAAGTGTGCTTCCATTTCCAAGGCATCAACTATTTTATGGTCCTAAATAATCACTGTTGTTGCTATTCGTTATATCCCAAGGGATTTTTGTGTTCCATTTTTTACTTTTAGTGTTCCTTTTTCCCCCTTCATTTTTGTAAGAATACATTATGCGTTTACTTCTATTGCTTTGAGGAAAATTTATAAGATTCTTTAATATATTGAATATTCTGTTGCAGATGATGGCCTCTTATTCTGTTTCTGATGCCGTTGCTACTTATTACTTGTACATCACCTATGTTCATCCCTTTATTTTCTCTCTTGCTACTATTATTCCAATGTCACCAGATGAAGTCTTGCGTAAAGGTAGTGGGACCCTTTGTGAGATGCTTTTGATGGTCGAGGTGGGTTCTTATGTACTTGCATACTATAGGGTTCTTCCTTACCAAAATGAAAGAAAATATCACTTACTAATACTTACCTGGTTTGCTGAAATGGCAAAGTATCCCTGCATATTAAAAAAATGACAATTACATCCTATTAAGTGACATCTCAGACTATCTTAGGTTAGATGATGCACACAGCGAATTGACAAAAAATAAGAATAGAATGATAAGTGAAGAAGATTGTGATAAAATATCTCAAGGGTCATGATTGACTATTTTTCAAATCTTTAAGCGTTTGTTATTTTAGAAAACCTAGAGGGACAAATTTTTCTAGACAAAAGAAGGTTAAAGGAAAATGGAAAAAAAAAATCCACATTTCAGCTTTCAAGTTACCATTAGTTTCATAAAACATTTATGCTTTTGTTGCAGGCTTACAAGGCAAATGTTATTTGCCCTAACAAACATCAATCTGACCCAGAAAAGTTCTACAACAATCACCTTCTTGAAAGTGAGACATATATTGGTGGTCACGTCGAGTGCCTTGAAAGTGGTGTTTTCAGATCTGATATTCCAACTAGTTTTAAGCTTGATCCATCTGCCTATGAGGTATTGTCTTCACCCAGTTTTTGGGTGCCAGGTTTCCTTTCGATCTCTTCATCCCTGTCAGATTTTGTTGATTGTTCCATTATTATCTCTAATCAAGTTTTCTAGTTTACTTGGGCCTTGGGGTTGCTCCTACTATTGACATTTGAGTGCTTTGCCTTCCAGCAATTGATTAACAACCTTGACCGTGATCTGCAATATGCTATAAGAGTGGAGGGTAAGATGGATGTGGAATCAGTGTCCAATTATGATGAAGTGAAGAATGCTATCTTGGAAAAGGTGCTGATTGCTCTCATCTGTCAACATTTTATAATTTCATACTACTGCCAGAACTCAAAATCTATATATGCTTTCTGAATTTTTTGTTCTGATGTATTAACTTACTTCATTACACTGATTAATATATCAAACATTATTTCTGTCATTTAATTTGTTTTAAGCTTCTGCTGCTCAGTTTTAAACTTTTTCGAATAAATTTTCTTCCAGAGTATTTTGGGTTAAATTCTGAATGTTTAAGATATTCAGGAACATTATAATTTCTCTTCCTTGTGTCTCCTTTATGTTTCTTTTTCCTCATTGCAGCTTGTGAAATTGCATGATGAACCCATACGTGAAGAGTGCCCCCTCATTTACCATCTAGATGTAGCTGCAATGTACCCTAACATTATACTAACCAACAGGCTTCAGGTATGCAGTATGCTTGTTATCAAATTGCTCCAAGCAATGACGGATAACAGTGTTAAGTGATTTGTGTTCTTTTTCTTATTCTTTGTTTTTACATTATTTTTTGTTTCTTCTCCAAAAGTCAATTTCTTTAGCATTTTTTGATATTCCAATCTTTTAGTGCAATTTTCTTATAGTATTTGTAGCTATGAAATCTTGTGCTCTGATATGTATCATGAAAATGATGATTCACAGTTTTGATATCACAATGTGCATAGTGCAACGTCAAACATGTACTATGGTATTTTTGACGTCCAATTTTAGATTTTGATCTCAACTATTGATCAGGATTGAGTTATGACATGCTATTGTTGTGTCTAGTTTTTTATATATCTTTAGTAATTAGTGACTGAGGAATCTTTATGCACAATCTGTTATTAACTTGTGGCTGGTTTTTAAGATGTTAATGTTGGTTATGTACTGTACTTCTCTAAAGTGGAGCTCTTTGCTATACACCTATGAATATACAATAGAATTACTGCCGTTTCCTTATTGACAAGGGAAATAAACAAAAAAGAGATGGTAGTTTTTTATTCATGGTAGTTGTTTTCTATTTCCAGCCACCATCAATAGTTACAGATGAGGTTTGTACTGCCTGTGATTTCAATCGACCAGGAAAGACTTGCCTTCGAAAGCTTGAATGGGTTTGGCGTGGAGAAACTTTCATGGCAACAAAAAGGTCTTTCTATATTAGACTGCTGCTTATGTCTCTCTTTTTCTTTCCCTGTCCTCACCATGAATCTTTTGGTGCATGAGAAACAGACAAATTTCTTGATTATATGACTATCACTATGAACAAATACAGTGACTACTATCATTTGAAGAGACAAATTGAATCCGAGTTTGTTGAGGCAAATGAAAGTCAGTTTTCAAAAACTTTTCTTGACCTACCTAAGGCAGAACAGCAATCAAGACTGAAAGATCGTCTAAAGAAATACAGTCAGAAGGTATTTCCTTCATTTTATGTAAAGGTTTTGGCTGAACTGATAACTGTAACTAACCTAGGCCCATGTTGCAGGCATATAAACGCGTACTTGATAAGCCAGTCACTGAACTTCGGGAAGCAGGAATCTGCATGAGGGAAAACTCATTTTATGTTGATACTGTTCGCAGGTGTGTAGAATGGATTTTCACACGTCTTGTATTCAATTAGCAACATATATCCTCTTGCTTGCTTTCTCATGCCTTTGCTTTCCCTTACTGTTGGCTTACCTCTACTAAGCCATATTTTCTTTTGATTTTAAAGCTTTCGAGATAGAAGATATGAATACAAAGGACTTAATAAAGTCTGGAAGGGAAAGTTATCTGAAGCCAAAGCTAGTGGAAATTTAATTAAAATCCAAGAAGCACAGGTATGAAAACTTACTAAGCTTGTTGATATTCAGGATGTATTCATAATTCAGTTTTCTGTTATAATCAATAGGGCCATTATCTCCAATGCTGCTGTAAATATTGTAGGTTTGGCATATTACTTCTAATCGTTTAATTTAATCCATCAAACCTCAACATAACAACTTTTATTTTAAGGGCATTGGTGATGCACATGCATGTTAAATGGCCTCATTAAGTTTCGAAAGTTTAAATTTGGTCCCAATATCTGTTTTTTAATTTATTAAAAAGAGGACTAAAACCAGCTGTAACGTGTTATGGCCAGTTAACATCCATGGTCGATTATGTTGGAACTAGGTCGTAATTGGTAATGAGGTCAAAAGGGTGAAAAAGTTGAAAATTAGGCAAAAAAAAAAATGGTTGAAAAACAATTCAAATTGTGATCGAATTTTGAGTGATTAGCTGAAGCGGTTAACAAACCAGTTAAGGGACCCTCTTTAATAAAAAAAACTCATCAGGTATAAAATTAAACTTTTGGCACTTAAATGGTCTATTTAAAGACAAAAACACCATGCCAGTTAAAAGAAAACTGTGATAAACACGTTTCTGTTATGGACCGAGTCAGAGTGCTTCAGAATAGGTTCTCATAATGGTGTCACGCAATGTAGATGTGGTAAAGTTTGGTTTTTTTTAACTGGTTATGACACCTGTCCTGAATTAATAATATGGATTTGCTGAAGGGTTGATTGATCATATTAAAGGGATTAGAGATAAGTTAGAATCCTTAAAAAGTTGAGGGGAGTCTGTGAATTACTTAATAAATCATTGCTGTTAAAATATAATTTATTGTTATTACCACTATCAACGTCCCTGACATTTGTATATTGTTATTATTTGCTTCGTTATTAATGTTGGCAGGATATGGTCGTGCTTTATGATTCATTACAACTTGCGCATAAGTGTA
Source organism: Elaeagnus macrophylla (assembly GCA_029378325.1). Taxonomy (NCBI): domain Eukaryota; kingdom Viridiplantae; phylum Streptophyta; class Magnoliopsida; order Rosales; family Elaeagnaceae; genus Elaeagnus; species Elaeagnus macrophylla. The sequence continues at coordinate 14,172,117 of CM055644.1, read as the reverse complement.
TACTTAATTCCTTTTATGGATATGTCATGCGCAAGTGAGTTTCATTATACTTCATTTTGTTTTAAGCATAGCAAACAAAGGCTTTAAATTTTTTTTGATCAACTGTGGCCTTTGAACTAATTAAGTGATTCTATTATATGGTTTTTCCAGGGGTGCAAGATGGTACTCAATGGAAATGGCAGGAGTGGTAACATATACAGGAGCAAAAATAATTCAGAATGCTCGCTTGTTGATTGAAAAGATTGGAAAACCACTTGAGTTAGACACAGATGGCATCTGGTGTGCACTTCCTGGATCGTTTCCAGAGAATTTTACTTTCAAAACAAAGTATGATTTTCTTTATTATCGACATGGTTATCGGGCCTTCCTTTGCCGCAAAAGAAGGACATGGTTATCTGTCTATCCTAATAAAATTGTCATTTGTGCAAGTATAAAATTTGGTTATAGAAAATGATACTACACTTGTTGATATCCATTATCTTATATTCTGTTCTCATATGAGTATATACTATTTTTGTTTATGCAAAGATGCTGACTATCTAGTGGGAATTGAATGTTTCAGAGACTTGCGAAAGAAGCTGCCTATCTCATATCCATGTGTTATGCTTAATGTTGATGTTGCTATAAATAATACAAATGACCAATACCAGGTGAGCTTGAAACTCATGGGAAACTTTTTATTTCCTGATATGTTGCTAGCTGTGTAAATACTTATTGGGGCACAGCCCCACTCTGCTTGCAAATGCAATCAAAGACGTCGATTTAAGTTCTGACCATTTTTATAGACACTCACAGATCCTATCACAAAAACGTATACAACCAATAGTGAATGCTCTATTGAATTTGAAGTGGATGGACCGTACAAGGTAACATGGAATATGATGTGATGTTTGGATTTTGTTATTGTTTTGACTAGGTTTGATACTTAGATATTGCTTCTGTGCAGGCAATGATTCTTCCTGCTTCCAAGGAAGAAGGAATATTGATTAAAAAGAGATATGCTGTCTTTAATGATGATGGGACTCTTGCTGAACTTAAAGGTTTTGAAATCAAGCGTAGAGGAGAACTGAAGCTCATCAAAGCTTTCCAGGTAATGCCTTGCTCAAGGTTGCACTTAGTTTTGTGAGGAGAGTGTATGAGAAAGATGACAACTTGCAAGAATTGAAACGACCTTCCTAACTCGGTGTTGTCATTTATGATTATCGATGATGGCATCAAAGAGTTACATTGAACTATATACTACCAACATGTAAAGCTTTTGAGTTAATTTTTAGTCCATTCCTTAATAATTTAAACTTTTAGGATAATTGGTTGTGGTCTCCAAATAGGAGGTCTTGCGTTCAAACCCTTGCAAGACCATCATACTTGAGGCAGGCTAATATGATATGTTGGCCCATTGCTGAACAACTTATGATTTGGTGGGATTGGTGACCAGCATGTTCTAAGTTTTTGGGTTTGAATCTCTCATACTCCAATATTATGGATTAATGTTAAAATTTTAAAACTTTGGGCCTTTTTTTTATTTGTACCCCCAGTTTATCTTTGTCTCCACTTGATGGGAGCTTCAAAGTTTTACTATCTAGTTAGTTGATGAGATCTTATTTGTCTTTACTTGATGAGATTTCAAAAATATCTACTTAGTTACTAGTGAGAGCCCATAAAAATATTTGCTTAGTCTAGAAGTGAGAGCCCCTAAAATATTTGCTAAGTCCTAGAGCTCTTTAATTAAGGGGAGGGTAAACACAAAAAGTCTATATGCGCAAGCCCATCAAGTGAGGGGGAGCATTAACACCTAGAGATTGTTGATTCACCTTCTAACAAGTTAAACTTTTAGGAAAATTAGTTAGTAATATTCTTTTAACAAGTATGTTAAGACCCAAAATATAATACATAATAAGGTTGTTAGTGCACATGCTAATAGTAAGTGCCATCAAAATATCCTACTTTGTCCATGAATGAGAGCACTTAATTTAGGGAAATATTAAAAAAAAACCAACATGTGCGAAAATCAAGTGAAGGGAGTGTTAATACCCAAAATATAACATAGGCAAAGATGGTTAGTCCACTTCTTAAGAGCTAGAAGTGGTTACTAAAATTATTCTAATAAACTAAAAATTACTCAATGGAATAAAGCTTTGAAATTTTCAGCCCTAGTCTCAGCGGAAATTGTCACTGATACAATGGCAAGTTAGGAAGGTTGTTTCAATTCCTGTGAGTTGGTATTTTTCTCATACGTGCTCTTGTGTCATTTTGCCACCAGATTTGGTAATTTTTTTCTTTCTTTATTATACACTAATGTTTGATTCTGGTTCTAGCAATCTTAGATATTACGGTCTCTAATATTACATTGAATGCCCTGTATGATGTCCTACTTTCCCTTACAATGGGACTGTCAAACTGGTGGAGGATTATTGTTTGAATCCTTCTACTTATTACGGGGTTTTTCTTACCCATCTATACATGACGGTATTTTGTTGGGGTCAAGTATGTGGCTGTTTGTAGGCACTTTAATTTGCATAAAAAAATAAAATAAATATAAAAGAAAAATTACATTATTGGCCCACCACAACAATATGGGTGTTCCTGGCTGGGTTAGAAATAGTAAGAATAACATTACGTTACCTTGTTATTGGCCCACCACAACAATGATTTGAATAAAGGGTCATTCATTTATTTCAGTTCAGTTACGAAGTTAACTCTTTATCATGTCAAAGAGCATCAACTTGCGACTTCTAAGGTCAAACCTCTAGGAGGTGGCCCAATATTAGTTTTTATATTAATTTCATATTTCAACTCTTTAATGATGATGGGACTTCTAACATGTTTAATTTTTTTAGCAGCTTATCGAGCCACTATTTTTATTCGCATATATTAATATAATATGACTTTTATGCATGGGTGGACATGATTGGAAATAATATATTGAAATTTTTAAGGAGCAGAAAGAAACATTAGTTAGGAAAATGGTCGGTTTAGTCACATTTTTATTGCAAAATAGGTACTTTAGTTTTGTAATTATTTGGTAGGCTGATTAGGTCTTGTAAATTAATAAAAATAGTTAAATTGATCCAATTATTATAGCGTCGTCAAAATTAGGAATTATACATAATGAAAAATGCATGTTAACGCTTATGTTTATTTAACTAAGGCTAACTTAGCAATTTCAAGCTATAACAATTAAAAAAGTTTGAAAAAAAATCATATGTAACAAAAAGCTTGAAATCTTCTTTCTCAATTTAGAAATGACGAAATTTAAGGATATTATAGCTTTCATTGACGCCAAAATGGATAAAATCTATGTAATATCCATAAAGAAGAAGATCAGGCACTTCTCTCATGTATTCTTTTGTCTAATTTAAACGGAGAATCAAGATTGGGATTTATTTGGCTCTTTTTTAAAAATTTTGGGACAAATTGGACTTGACCCAAAAATAACAGACTAAATTGCTCATTTTCAAAAATAGCAGGACTCATTCGGCCTCTCATCCACGTTTTTGGTACCATGATTGTTGTTTTTCCACATTCTTAATAAACAGTCAAGTGGCCAACCCTAGTATATAATATTTATTTGCTATATTTTAACATATCTCAAAATGGAAACTGTAGAGATGGATCATTTATAGTCAGTTTATTTATTTGTTATAATCTTGGAAACCATCATGTTCACTTTCCATTTTGAACTTTTGCAAGCATTCTTCTTTATAGCTGTCTGTTATTGTAACTTCAAAACATGGATATTTATTTAATTTTATGTTTCAACTATGTTACTTCCATTATTTTCTTTCAAATAAAATTATACGTGGCTGCTTGTCATATGAGAAAAATACCCTTTTCTTGCAGGGTGAGCTTTTCGACAAGTTTCTCCATGGTTCAACATTAGAAGAATGCTATGCAGCTGTTGCTTCTGTTGCCAATGGCTGGCTTGATCTTCTTGACGTATGTAAAACATGTGTGTTGGGTTAAGTACTATTCTTGTTTTCTAGTCCGAGCAGTGATAATTTGTTAACTTATTTTTTTCTCAGAATCAAGGAAAGGATATTGCTAATAGTGAGTTGCTTGATTTCATATCAGAATCAAGCACCATGAGCAAGTCCTTAGTTGACTATGGTGAACAGAAGTCATGTGCAGTGACCACTGCAAGACGCCTTGCAGATTTTCTTGGTGATACAATGGTAAAAGATAAAGGTCTGCGTTGCCAGTATATAGTTGCATGTGAACCCAAGGTAATTTTGATTTTTCAAAACTTTCTTGAAGTGTGTGAGTTGTGACCCTATGTAACTATATTGCATGGTCTTCATAAAAAAACTGTGTTGCATGGCAACCTTAGATATCCCGATTAATATTTTTGATAACAAACTAGAGATTATTTTTCTAATATCTATCATTGCTGTGCCTTATTATTAGGATTAAATGCACCATCACTCCATGTACTATCGACATCCATCCATTTACGACCCTATATAAATGTTGCATCCATTTTAGTCCTTTTAGTTTCAAAACCTCAACCTTTTTAAGTACAAAGCAAATTTTATGTCTAATTTAACAGAATTTAACATTATTCAAACATTATTAACATTATTTTTTTGTTAAAATATGTTATTACAATTTTATCTTAAATTTTAAACAAGTTAATAATGATTGAATAATGTTAGATTCCGTTAAATTAGACGAAAAATCAGGGTTTTGACTTAAAAGGTTGAGGTTTTGATACTATAAGGACTAAAATGGATGCAACATTTGTATAAGGACAAAAATGGTGGGATTTCAATAGTACAAGAGGGTTGGTGCATTTAATCATTGTTATCATTTTTGTTGTTATTGTTACTATCTCTTTGCTATTTCAGGAGGATGACTGTAATAAACCCTATCTATGTATTTTTTCAACCTTAAATTTTTTTGTGATGTTAAAATTGAGCAGGGAACACCTGTAAGTGAGCGTGCAGTTCCTGTTGCAATTTTCGAAACTGACGCTGGTAATTTGGCTTTTAGTTTATATAATTGCTTTTCTGTTTACAAAATTTATATGTTTATAGACTAAAATGGGCTGGTGGATAAACCTTTCAGAGATAATGAAGTATTACTTACGGAAATGGTGCAAGATCTCATCAAATGTTGACATTCGAACAATTATTGACTGGTCCTATTACAAGCAGCGACTTAGTTCAGCAATACAAAAAATTATTACCATTCCAGCTGCAATGCAAAAGGTCATTGCTCAACTAATTGATCTTTCCCTATAGCACACACACAAAGAGACAGACGGTAACATGTATTCATAAAATGCTTAAAAGTACATGTCAATCTACATGGTTGTATATGCATGTCTAAACACTCATAGATACATTTGATGATGGTTAAATACACATATATACAGAAAAACATACATGCCATTAACTTATGTATGCATATCTTTCTATCCATCATTGTACCACTTATCCATCCATTCATCCCCTATGGATTCAGTGGCCCTTCTATTTACTTGAAATAAGTTTAAACTTCTTCAGGTGGCAAATCCTGTCCCTAGGGTAGCTCACCCGGAATGGCTGCATAAGAAGGTGCGAGAGAAGGAGGATAAATTTCGCCAACGTAAATTAGCTGACATGTTCAATTCATTGAAGCAAGATAATTTAACGAAAATGAATGCTATTGGAGCTAGTCATGCAATAGATGATGAGATTGTTGGTGATCTTGAAGACTTTCAAAACAAAAGCAATTCTATAAATATGCCAAGACCAATTGTTCGATGCTATGAAGTTAATGACAGGCAATTGCCAGTGAGCACTGTTGCAAAAGAAGATTCAGAACCCAAACATGCTGGTGACAAAGAAGAGCAGAATCAAGTGCAAAATGGTTCCTCTCATGAAGGTGTTGACAAGAGTGTGGATTATCAAGGTTGGCTTGAAATAAAGAAACGAAAGTGGAAAGATACTCTGGAAAAGAGGAAGAGGCAAAGGTACTTTTACTTCTAAACAACAAATGTCCTTCAAAGTTCTGGTATTCATTTTAATTTGTACAAAAATGTTGCTCAAATCACAGTTGTCTGAATATAGAATCTAGTACTAGAAATATTTTCTTTTTGGCTTTGACACATGGATTACTTCCGTAGCCTTGATAAGGCTTTATTGTAGGACTAACATATAATAAAGAGAGTAGGGAGAACTAGGGCCTGGCTTAATGAGCATGTTGACTAATGTTTCTGCAAAAGCCTGTGATGACTGGGAGTTTAATCATGCAATTTATGAGCAGAAAACCTCCAAATTCTAAAAAAGAAAGGACATGTTTGTAACTTTGTATGATTTGTTACCACATGCTATCCAATGGCAAAGCTCATCCAAATGTCAATAATTAGGGTGCGTAAGTTGAGTTCTATAATTTGTGTTAGTTTTACCAAGCTTAATAAACCACTCCAGAATTTCTCTCTCTTAAGAATGGGATTCTTTTATGTTGCCTTGAAATGAGTAAATAATGAAATAGAGGGATCATCCACAAAATGATGAACATTTAGGTTTGAAGAGATTTTGAAAGTGCCTTTAGGATGTCAAAGATTTGTGCAAATAATAATCAACCACCTCTTATTCTCTGCCAAAGTTACCTAAACCCTGATTCCTAGCATAGTCATTTAATATGCCTAATGGATGCGGATTTATGGATTGGTTATGGATTGAGAACTCTATAGTTGTTTTATTAATCTCTTATATCTCGTATGTACACAATAAGGGTGTATATATAGTACAACCACTAAATCAAAAGTAAATCAGAAATAAAAATAAATAAATCAGAAAATAACAGAAAAAAGATTTAAAACAAAATATTCTCTAACTAATAAATCCTAACTGATTTCCTAATTATTCGGGATTTCCACACTCCCCCTCAAGTTGGTTCATAGATATCAATCATGTCCAACTTGTTTATGAAATCATCGAAACTCTGACGCGGAAGCCCTTTGGTGAAGATATCTGCGGTTTGTTCTTGTGTAGGAATGTACGTCATACAGATAATACCATTCTCAACTTTCTCTTTGATAAAATGTCTATCAACTTCAATGTGTTTAGTCCGATCATGTTGGACTGGGTTAAGAGAGATATTGATTGCTGCTTTATTATCACAATAAACTTTGAGTGGAACCTCAGCCTCTACTCGTAGTTCTTCTAGAAGTTTCTTCAACCATAGTCCTTCACAAATTCCTTGTGCAACTGCTCTAAATTCTGCTTCAGCACTACTTCTAGCTACTACGTTTTGCTTTTTACTCCTCCATGTAACTAGGTTCCCCCATACAAAGGTACAGTACCCAGTAGTGGATTTTCTATCTTCAATTGAACCAGCCCAATCAGCGTCTGAGAAAATTTCTGTTCTTCTTTGATCTGTTTTCCTGAAGAAGAGGCCTTTTCCAGGAGAGCCTTTAAGATATCTCAGAATTCTATATACTGCTTCTAAGTGACTTTCTTTCGGAGAGTGCATATGTTGACTTACTACACTTACCGCAAATGCAATGTCAGGTCTTGTATGTAATAGATAGATTAATCTTCCGACCAGTCTCTGGTATCTTTCTTTGTCAACTGATTCTTCACCCTGTTCCATTTTCTTCCCTGTTTCAATAGGAGTGTCGCTTGGTTTGCTCCCAAGCATACCAGTTTCGGTCAGGAGATTTAGAACATATTTCCGTTGTGAGACACTAATTCCCTTTTTTGATCTTGCAATTTCCATTCCTAAGAAGTACCGTATTTGTCCTAAGTCTCTGACTTTAAACTCTGTGGCAAGGACATTTTTTAGTCTTTCAATCTCGGGCAAATTATCTCCTGTTAGTATTATATCATCTACATAGACAATCAGAATTGTTTTTAAACCGTCTGATGAGTGTTTAAAAAACATTGTGTGGTCTGATTGACCCTGTTGATAACCTTGACTCTTGATTACCTTTGCAAATCTGTCAAACCAAGCCCGTGGTGACTGCTTAAGTCCGTAGAGAGACTTGTTTAGTTTGCATGCCGCATTTGGACTATCTTCACAAAATCCTGGAGGTAATTTCATAAAAATTTCCTCGTCTAATACTCCGTTAAGGAAGGCATTTTTTATGTCTAACTGTTGGAGAGTTCACTCCAAGTTTGCTGCTAATGACAGTAATACTCTAACAGTGTTCAGCTTTGCAACCGGAGCAAATGTCTCGGTGTAGTCGATTCCATAAGTCTGAGTGAACCCTTTAGCAACTAGACGAGCTTTGTAACGTTCAACAGTTCCATCGGCTTTATACTTTACAGTAAAAACCCACTTGCACCCAACTGGTTTCTTTTCTTTGGGTAACTCTACTATATCCCAAGTTTTGTTTTTTTCTAAAGCCCGTAATTCTTCCATTACTGCATTCCTCCACTCAAGGATTTTCCAAGCCTCATCAATATTTTTTGGAATTACTATCCTGTCAAGGTTAGTAGTGAAAGCACGGAATGTGGGAGACAAAGCATTGTACGATACAAACTTAGATAAAGGGTGAAGAGTACAAGACTGAGGTTGTTTTCTGAGTGCAATAGGCAAATCATCAAAGGAATTAGAGTTACCTGGATTCAAAGGAGTCTCAAGGGTAGGATCCATCACCGGGTTGGACTCTTGTAGTGTGTCAAGAGTGAGTTTCCCTTTGTACTTTGATTTTGGCCTCCTTGAGTAAACAAATATCTCCTTATCTACTTGTAACTCTGCGTCTCCCCCTGAGTTTAAACGGGTTTCCGTAGATGGCACAGTAGGATGGCTTGGTGTAACAGGTTCTGGGTGATTTGTAGAGATTGTACTTGGTAAGGAGGTACCAGGAAATGAAAGATCAAACAAGAAAAACTGATCTTCAGAGTTCATATTCTCCCCCTGAAGAGGAGTTTTGGAGGGATAATAGGGTGTGGTCTCAAAAAAGGTGACATCAAGGCTAGTAAGGACAGTTTTGGTGGCAGGGTCATAACATCGGTAGCCTTTTTGAGTAGGAGAGTAGCCAATAAAAACACATTTGAGAGCTCGTGGGTCCAGTTTTCCACGGTCGTGGGGATGAACGTGTACAAATGCTGTACAACCAAAGATCTTAAATGGAATATCTGACATAAGGCGAGAAGTTGGGAAACAATGTTTCAGTTTCCCAACGGGTGTTTCATAGGATAGAACACGACTGGGCATTCTGTTTATAAGAAAGGCAGATGTCAAAATGGCATCGCCCCAAAACATTTTTGGCACATTGGTTGTAAACATGAGTGCTCGAGCCACATCTAAAAGATGTCTATTTTTCCGTTCGGCTACTCCATTTTGTTGTGGAGTATACACACAAGAGGTTTGGTGAATGATTCCATGGGTTTGAAGATAATCTTTAAGAGAGCGGTTAACATACTCCGTACCGTTATCAGTACGCAAAATTTGAATTTGTGTTTGGAATTGTGTGTATATCATGGAATGGAAATTAATAAACACAGTTCGAACCTCAGTTTTATCTTTCAATAAATATACCCAACATACACGAGTATGATCATCAATGAAAGTGATAAACCATTTAGCATGAGTGCGACTTAGGTGCCGAGATGGGCCCCATAAATCACTATGGATTAAGGTGAATGGTTTTGAAGGTGTGTATTTGGATTTTGAAAAAGATGTACGATGATGTTTTGCAAGTTCACACGTTTCACATTGTAAATCAGATACGTCTTTATTTTGAATAAGGGATGGAAACAATTGTTTCAAATACTGAAAATTAGGGTGACCCATTCTAAAGTGCCACAACAAAAAGTTATTATTCCTAGGGAGAGAAGCAGAATTACAATTTTTAACTTGATTCTGTTCACTCACATTGGTTGCTTTAAAGTAGTAAAGTCCGTCACTCTCTCTAGCACTGCCAATCGTCTTCCCCGATGATAGGTCCTGAAAAATACAAGATGAAGAAATGAATTTAGCAGAGCAGTTTGTGTGAGCGGTTAATTTACTGACAGATAATAAATTGCAAGATAATTTTGGCACATGAAGAACGGACTCAAGGGTAATAAATTCGAAAATTTTAATATACCCTTTTCCGGCAATTGGAGAAAGGGTGCCATCTGCAATTCTTACTTTTAAGTTACCGGCACAAGGTACATATGAGGAAAAAAGTTCATGATTGTCTGTCATATGATCTGATGCCCCAGAGTCAATAATCCAAGGGGTATTCGTTTTTGAAAGTAATGCTGTTAAAAAATTACCTTTATGTGCTAGCGAGCCAGAAGGAACATAGGTAGAAGACTGACCAGGTGTTTGGAATTTGGAAAATAGGTGATAAATTTGTTGAAGCTGCTCAGGATTAAATGTTGAATTGGACATTTTGTCGTTTTCATTCTGACTGGTAGAGACTTGATACCCTCGAGTTCTGGAGTTCTGCCTTGGTTTCCAGTCTGGTGGCTTTCCGTGTATCTCCCAACACGTATCCTTTGTATGTCCATTTTTTCGGCAATGTTCACACCAAGGTCGTCGTTTCATTTGGTTTGGGCCTGTCCCAGATTGAGGCCCACGAGAAGAAAGTCCAGAAATTTCGGGCCCATTAAGTGAATATGATTCCTCATGGGCTAGATTGAAAATTTTATTTCCAGGCCCTGACCCGAGCCCATGGAAATGCCCTGACCCGAGCCCATGGAAATCTGACCCGAGCCCAGCAAGGCCCTTATATTCCTTCGGCCCGATCAGCTCGCCACTTCTCCTTCTCACCCATTCATCGTCGCTCCTTCGTCGCGCAGCAAGAGCCGAGCTCTCCCCAGCGCTGTCGCCGCCGTGTAACATTACTCCTCGCCGGCGTTCTTCTCGTCGCACCTCGGCGAACACCTCTCGGGTAGATGGGAGAGGCCGACGGCTTAAGACTCTCCCTTTTACGTCATCCAAATCCTTGTTTAATCCAGCCAAAAACTCAAACACTCTTTCACTTTCGATCCGCTTCTTGTGTTGTACACTATCGGTGGTACAAGCCCAGCTCTCCTCAAGGCTTAAATCCAGCTCTTGCCATATGTTCAACATTTCCATGTAATATTCGGTAACTTCTCTGGTTCCCTGTTTTAAATTCCACAATCGTGTTTTTAATTCAAAGATTTGGGAGTACTTTTTTGTGTCTGAATAGGTTTCCCGAACAGCCTCCCACACATCCTTTGCCGTGGGTAAGAACAGAAACGTTTTTCCGAGAGCTGGCTGCATGGATTGGACGAGCCACGCCGTTACCATGGAGTTCTCTGATTTCCAAGTCCGATGGGCTGTGATGTCTCTCGGGCTGGGTTCGCTTATATCTCCGGTAAGATATCCTAATTTTCCTTTGCCATCCATGACCAGCTTAATGGATTGCGCCCATTCTCGATAATTTTTTCCGTCAAATTTTTCAACTGTAAGTTGAATTGGAGAGCTATCGAGCCCTGAAGGACTCATTCTAGGTCTGGTTGCTGCTTCTCTGGCGTTGTTATCAGATGAAACAGATTCACCAGTATCCATCATAGTTCTGGCTCTGATACCATATGGATTGGTTATGGATTGATAACTCTGTAGTTGTTTTATTAATCTCTTATATCTCGTATGTACACAATAAGGGTGTATATATAGTACAACCACTAAATCAAAAGTAAATCAGAAATAAAAATAAATAAATCAGAAAATAACAGAAAAAAGATTTAAAACAAAATATTCTCTAACTAATAAATCCTAACTGATTTCCTAATTATTCGGGATTTCCACAGGGTTGTGGTTGTGTCATGTGTACATTATAGATTAATTCACTTTAGTGGGGGTGTAGACTATGCCTGTGCAAATTCAGGATATATTTTCTCAACGCTAGTTTGCTGCTTAACAAAGTTGCTTTGTTTTGACAGATTGGGCAATGCAACGATTCTGGAACCTGCTAATGGTGTTTCTAAGCTGCTTAGGATGACAACAAACCATAAAGATGCCCCAGGCAGAGCAGGTGTTGGCTCATATTTTAAGAGGCAAGAAGCATCCTTAACCCGCTGCCATTGGCAGGTAAAATACTATTCATGCCAATAATTTTTTTTGATTGAACTCTACTTTGTGATTATTTATCTCATTATTATGTTGTCTGACAATGTTCAATGATTCAGATAGTACAACTGGTTCCAAGTTCTCAGAGGGGTAAGTTTTTTGCATGGGTTGTTGTTGAAGGAATCATGCTTAAGATACCTGTAACTATTCCTAGAGTATTTTACCTCAATTCAAAAGCCCCGTTAGAGGAAAAATTTCCAGGAAAACGTTCCAATAAGACCCTTCCTCATGGAACGCGTGGCTATAATCTTTATGAGGTTGGTGTTACTGCTGTTAATTAACTTGATGACATGTTTTCTGATTGTTTTTTTTTTTTTGGCCTTCACGAAAGCCTTGAATTTTCTTTGCCATGACATTTGGCAGGTCATAATTGATGAAGATCAGTTCAGAGCAGAATGCAAAAACCTTACAGCTCTTCTTGCAGATCCAGAAGTTGAGGTTAGAGGCATCTCTTTCGTACTAATAGTCCTAATAGAAAATGAAAGTAAACTAAAAGTAAAAGTTGAGCAAATATACTTTATTATTTTCACCTGACTTTGAAAACTATTGGAAGATGCTGGCTTCCCTTTTCATGCTAAGCTTTATTATGAGTTTATGATATTTTGCATTCATCAACACTTATTTCCATTTACCAAATCAAACTGTTTTTTGTTAAAAAATTTCTATATGGTAAATATTGTAAGATTTTACGTGTTCTTGTCTATAAACAATATACGGTGTGAAGATGGTTTCTATGTTTGACCTGAATTAAAAGCTTTGTCTTGTAAAAAGGTAGCAACTTTATTTTCATATTGATTTTTTCATATCCTAGTACTCATTGGTACATATGCTCGGGACATGATTCAAAATGCCTAATGTGGAATCTCAGGGTATCTTACTCTGATATCATATTAAAATTTGTGGGGGTTACTATTACCATAATCTTAAATTAGGAGGCAGGTTAATTTAGGTTTAGTATAAATTGATATATTCTAAAATAAAGTTTCATGAATGTTCAGAATTTAGTTTGAGCTGGTTTCAATTTTTTGATCAGGGGATATATGAAACAAAGGTGCCATTGGAGCTTAATGCTATCATCCAGATAGGTTCGGTCTGCAAGGTGGACAAAAGTGCTAAGAAGCGCAGTGTCCAAGATTCCTGGAGTCTGTGTGAACTCCAAATGAAGACTACAGCAGAATGTTCCTATCTAGAGCAACCTATCTCTTTCTTTTACTTGTATCAGAGGTAATTTCAGTTAGATGCTAAAACCAATTGTTCTTTTGTAATTGCTTGTGCATTGGTTCCATCAACAATTTGAAGCAGGAGTTCTCTTGCAAGCATCTTTCTGTGCTTCTTGTGTGTTTTACTTTATAGTAGTGTTATAGATATCGTAATTCTTCTCTTTCTAAGTGTTTTAAAATGGAAACAATTCAGAAGATTTTGAAAATTTTGATGGTTTAACTGCAAAATGGTAGAATGTCTTTTGTCACGCCATAATGTCAGGCAAACATCTATTTTCATTCAGATTAAAATAAGTGCCTGTGTTTGTGTTACTTTTCTTAAACAAGCAATTCCATATTGAATTGGTCTTGTTTATTATATGAGAATACACAGAACTAGTTCATTTTTCAATAATGCTTTTAGGAATAATTATTAGTAAGATATGTTGTTTATCTAAAAAAAATTAAAAAATGCATCTCTTGATGCTCATTACTTATTTTCAAGTCAAGCCCATCAGTTGCGAACTAGAGAGTTCAGCCAACTGAGAAAATGAATAGTATGGGTAAATACGTTACGCTTTGTATGTTGTGTCAAATTAAAAGACAATTATCGTTGAGGATATATAAGGTAAATAATATCCATTGGTTATTTGGCTGGAATTCAACGAGTGGATACTTGAGGATAAAGAGGAATAGTAGTTCCCTATGGTTTCCTGTCACCTTTTAGGATTTTGTTTCTAAGGAGTTTTAAGATTATTCTCAAGTTCAAACTTGGGGTACCAAGAGGCTTGTTTTTATTAAATAATCTGGGCTAATAACTATTGGTTGTCTGATTATAAGGGTTTGTTTTGCTTTCCTGATCTGTATTTTAGTAAGACTTGTGACGTTCTCTTGAGAACATCTTGTCCACGTGTTGTACCTTTGATTTATAAATCTTAATAATGATAACCTTTGCTTCTTACCAAGGAAAGAAGACAGAAACTCATTCATTTTCAATTTCTTGTTCGTTTGTTTAGTTGTAGGATTCTTTCATTTTTTTTTATAAGAAACTTTGTATTATATTAATAATAATAGATACAACAAACAAAGTGGATCAGAGATCCACGTACAAACTCTATTGTAGAAAAAAACTACCCAAAAAAACATAACCGTTACAAAGAAATCCTCCTAACTACGAAATACAAGCATCCCAACTAAGACTTGAGAAATTGATAATAATCTTTTAAATCTGTACAAACTGAAGCCCAAGAAGCAAAAAACAGAACTTTCTCCCATAATACAAGGTGATCATTCTCAATATCATCAAAAATTCTCTTATTCCTTTCCATCCACAAGACCCGAATAATTGTTCCTACCTCACAGTTCCATAAAACCCTTGCCTTGATATCTTTTTTGCTGTTCCCACACATAAAAAAAGTTTCCAGAAATAAAGAATGACTAGATCCTGTAAGAGCCCCACTATATTCCCATATTACTTTGTAACTTGGACCAAAGAAACTGTGCAACTGAACAATGAAAAAGACAAATGATCTTTATCTTCAGAGTTATTCTTGCAAATCATACACCAATTAGGAGAAAAACAAAACTTAATAGATTTTAATTGAATCCTATCATTTATGTTCATCTTTCCAAGAGTAATCAACCATTTCAAGAATTTAACTTTGATTGGAATGGGGCCTGTCTACACTAAATGCAAAGTGATCAAAAACTCGTTTAAAGTAACCACAAGAACTTCAAAATAGAATTTACAGGAGAAACAACCAAAAGAATCATTGGTCCAAATCCTTTTATACTGCTGTATGCTCTAATTGTAACACCTTTCAACTCTACCATCATGTTTAAAAAATCTTCAACTTCCTAATTATTCAAGTTTCTTCTAAACTTGAAATTCCAACCTTTGGGTGAAAACGACCTGCTAATAGGAATATTTTTCTCCAAACATAAACCGTATAACTTTGAAAATCTTGTCAAAAATGAAGCACCTTACATCCAGCGATTCTCCCAAAAACGAATTTTTCTTCCACCACTCACTCTATACCTCAAGTAAGAGAAGAACAAATCCATATCTTTCACAACAAGGGCAATAACGTACATGCTGAAAACCCCTTACCGCATCCCACCTATTCTCATCCAACCCATATATGCTTTTAATTATCCTATACCAAATAGAGTTTTTCTCCAAAGAGAACCTCCAAGCCACTTCCTTATTTCTTCAATTTTTGAACAATTGCCCAATTGATTAGGTGATTCTTCCTTCACTAGCTCGTCACAAAAAATTTCTAATTATTTTTTCGAACTTTTTGGCCATACTCACAGGAATTCTGGAAATTAACAAGTAATAGGTAGGAAGACTCTATATAAGTGAATTTATCAAAGTTAAACGGCCTTTTGGAGAAAAAGGCTTTCTTCCATCTTGTCAATCTTCTTTCAAATCTTTCAGTTATTAGAGACCATAACTCTCTTGTTCTTGAGTTGCCTCTAGAGGTAATCTCTGATATTTCAAAGGTCAATTTTCAAGTTCACAACCCATTGAATTAGCTAAAGCTATTACTTTATCTTCTACACAATTGATACCTAGAATGTGGCTTTTCGACAAGTTAATCTTCAAACTTGACACATGATAGAAAAGTTCAATCACATTAATCAAGTTTTTGAATTTCTCCTCTGCCCGAGGAAAAGAAAATTGTATCATGTGAGAAACAACATTATTTGTCCCAACACAAAAGCCATCTACCAAGTTATATCTCTTTGCTCTTTCCGTCAATTACGAAAATGAAAAGAAAGGGAGAAAGCGGATCTCCTTGCCTTAAACCTCTTGATGGCTCAAAAAATCCTCATAGTCTTCCATTAATAATTATTGAATAGTTCGTGGAACACAAGCAATCCTTGATCCACATTTTCCATCTTTCCCCAAACATTTTTTCTTTCAACATAAAGTCCAAGAAATTCCAATCAACATGGTCACAGGCTTTCTTAAAATCAATCTTGAAAATCAAAGTTTCTTTATTGTTCCTTCTGTATTCCTTTGCAACTTCATCAGCCACCAGGACGGCGTCTAAAATTTGTCTTTCTTTTACAAAAGTAGCTTGTTCAAATGAGATTGTAGAATCAAGTACCTCTTTTATCCTTAGAGACAAAACCTTGATAATGATTTTGTATAAATTGGTAACCAAGCTTATTGGCTGATATGTGTGACTCTCAAAGCTTTATATTTCTTCGATATTAAGCAAATAAAAGTAGCATTAGTGTTTTTATTAAGTATGCCATCATTAAAGAATTCACAAAACACCTCATAACTTATCTTTAATTATTTCCCAACACTTATGGAAAAAACGAAGTTAAGCCCATATGCTCCAGGGGCCTTATCTTTTGATCACTCAAATCATTTTTTCTAATTTCTTCTTCAAAAGGTCTTTCAAGCTACCTTGCTCCTCATTTGGGATGCATCCCCAATCTAACCCTTGGAGTTGTTGTATTGGCCCATCAGTATTAGAATAAAGTTTTGAAAGAAATTCATTACTTCATCTTGTATTTAATGTTCATCCTCCCTTACACTTCCATCTTCTTTTTAAATTTTTTCAATCATGTTTCTATTCTTCCTTCCATTTGCAACTGCATGAAAAAAAATTAGTGTTCATATCACCCTACTTAATCCAAGTAGCTCTTGACTTTTGTCTCTTCAGGATTTCTTCATTAATAATTAGATTTTTCATCTAAAATTGAAGGCTAACTAACTCTAATTTCAAGAAATCATTGAAATTTCGTCAGCTTGACATTTATCTAGGAAAAATATTGTTTACTCCATACATTTTCTTCTATATTTCAAATCACCGAAATCTTCCTTGTTCCATCTTTTTAACTGTTCTTTGAGATAGTCTAACTTTTTCATAAAATTGTATCCTTGCCATTGCCACCATTGTTGCACTATATTGATGGAATCTTTGTGTTCGAGCAAAATATTCTCAAATTTAAAACAAATTGAACCTAATGCTTTTTTTCCTGTGCTCAAAAGTATTGGGCAATGATCATAAGTAACCCTCTGACAAATTTCTTGTCTAACATTAGACCCAACTAGAGTTTCCCACTCAAGTAAGAATAAGAATCTGTTAACCTTATAACAAACTGGATTAGATTTAAAGTTGAACAAAGTAAAATTGTTGCCCATTTGTGCAAATTCTTTCAACTGTGTCTCTCTTATAAAAGAAGTCTTTCATGCTTTTAGTTTCTCTACCACCACTCGATTTTTTTGTCAACCTTAAAATCACCTTTACACAAACCAATTAGGACTACAAAGGCCATATAAACTTGTCAGTTCCTTCCAAAAAAGATTTCTTTCCCTTATCTTACAAGGATCATAAACTCTTGAAAGCCACCAATCCTCCCCTTTACTTAGTCTAATTATGATTAGATAAAGTAATCACCAATAACAAAATCAGCTACCTCCATAGTTTTAGTATCCCATATTCATATGGCTTTTCCATACCTACCATAGGAAGGCAGACAAACCCATTATTTGAAACGAAATTCCCAAATATTAACAATAATTCTCCAATCTCTCTCTTTAACTCTTGAATTATCACAACATCGGGATTTGTTTTCCTCACGTACTCCTTTCGAACGCACTTCTCCAATTATCCAATTCTTTTGTATTCTAGCTTAAAATCTTCATGGAAAAGAAGTTATACCAAGATTATTGGTAAGACTGTATCTTTGTCATATTTGAACTTATTCAATTTCGTAACTCTCTCAATCCTTTTCTCTCACTCTTTTTTCTTAAATGAGGCTTTTCTTCCTTTAAAGAATCCAAGATGAAATCCATTTTTCTTGCAACAACCCCTAAATCTTTTAAATATACTTTATCTAAGCAATCATTATTTTTATCTCTAATCTCCAAATGAGATGAGAGAACATTAGTTTCTAATTGGTTTCTTTCTTTATTCTTCTTTCTAGAGTAATGCAAGTGAATGTTTTGTGGACGGTCTAGAACAACCTTCGCGGTCATATCTACATTAACAACCTCCAAAGCCTCCACTACTTCAACAACATGCTTCCTTATCTTAACATTCTTCATTGTCTCAAAGGCCTCAACATCCACCGCAACAGTGTCAATGGTCTCAACAACCTCCTTCGCAACAGTCTCATCTATCTCCCCCAACTCACCAAGGTTACTATCCTCCACTGAAATAATATCCTCAACTGCCTCCAAAGAGAACTGCAAAAGCATATACAAATTTTAAACATCAAGCAGAACATCATTCGTTACTTGAAATTCATTCAAACCTGCGGCACCATTCGAATCTTTGCCTTCTACACAATGTTCCAAGATATCCAAGTTAAAAGATTCTTCAACTCTTGATTCCAAAACAAAACCATTACAACCCTTGTCCTTGCTTTCATTTGAGCTTATAACAGATTAAGAATCACTATCAATTGTTACTTCCTTTCCCAATTGTAAATCCCTCATAATAGGATTACTAGGACCCAAACATTGAAAATTAAGACAATCCACTTTTCTAGAATCCTTTGAATTAAACTTAAAGAGGGACAAATGTTTAGCTTTAAAATGCCCAAGCTTTTTTATAAATGATCTACTACTCAAGATAGGACTAGGGTCACTTAGAGCTTCTTTAGATGTCGAAAAATCTCCAACTTCCTCTGTAGGGATAGGCCCAATAGCTTTCAAATTCACATCTTGCTTTGAAAATTGGCCGTCGTTAAGAAGCCTCAAGGTCACATTTTGCACCAAATTTTCATTGCCACATATTGTCCCATCAGAAATGTTCATCCCCTTTAATGCCTCAGTGTACTTTTTTTGAACCCATATCTTACCTTTCATAGGATTGAAAGGCACCTTCTTGGGGACCCACCTTTTTGTAAAACTTTTGTCCTTAGGCATGCTAATCCCATAATGTGAGCCTTTCTTTAGCACAGAAGAGAATGGCCTCCTTCTTGGTACTTTCTTCAAATGGGAAGGATAAATATCTGTTTCATGTTTTTGCTGATTGGGCTGGTTGACTGCTGCATCATATGTACTTTCAGTCTTCGAATGAAGAAAGGCACCCTTAAGGTTTTTACTTTTCATTGTTCCGTCCATCATTGACATACGCTTGACATCTACACTTTTTCCACCCCTTCTATTTAAGCAATCAAATTTACCTGACATGCTTTGTTTAAGGCAGCTCCCTTCCTATGCATATTGCTGAAGTATCTTATCTCTTTTTGTTTCAGTATGATCCATGCTTTTTATAAAAACAATACAAGAGTTTTTTTTTATCAGTTGCACCTCAAAGAAATAATTCTTAGGTCTATTATGTGATTTTCTTCTGTTTCGCTTTCCTTTTTCCTTAAAGTCATTTATGACTTCTAGAGACAACTTCGTTTCATATTAACTGTTTGGACAATTATTTAAGCTCTTATATCTAAGTCTTATTATTGGGAAGAACCAGTGTATTCTCAAACTACATAGTCTATTATCTTCATGAAATCAATTTATACTTGTTTCATTGTTGTACCTATTTGAAAATTTTAAAATAGTTGATGTTAATATTTCAGTACTTCTGAAGGGAGGGCTATGTTTGTTGCATATTTTCCTGCTTCAACAACAATATTTGTTGTGGTGGTGAATCCCTATCAAAATAAAGATTTATCGTCATCCTTTCTTGAGAAACAATTCCGCGAAGCTTGTCAAGTATTATCTGTTAACCTACCTCCTCCTAAAAATGGTATTCTTATCAAGGTGAGGTTCTAAAGATAGTATTTTTGTAATATCCTATCTTATTTTTTTCCTTGATTAACTCTAATCTTTGTTTTATCATTTATTAATTTCAGTTGGAATATGTTGGACTTGTCAAAGATGCTGAAAAGATTTTGCAAAGAACAATAAATGAGTACAGGTTTATTTCAGCTTATTTTCATTTTCAGTGATCTGATCTAAGGAGCGTCATTGTATGGCTTTTTTTACTTGTCTGTTAGATGTGTTGTTTCCTTGGCATGTTATTCTATATTTAAATGTTGTAGAGTTTTGGATAAACATTATGATACAGTTCAAGGTCTGTATAACTGTGAGAAAAAGAAGCTTTTAAATTTCCTTTGTAACGTTTTTTATTTGCATAACCAATGCAGTTACCCAACATAAACACATTCATTATCATTTCGGTTCAATTTACTTGTTGGAGTACAGTCACCATTTTACAGACTTACCATGTTTTTGTAACGTACAATGTTCAACCAAAAAGAAATGTTGATCAATATTTTGAAGAGATTATTTTTAATTGAGTGGCATATTTTCCCAGAAGAAACAAATATTTTTGAAAGAGGAAAAATTTATGAGACAATTATGGATGAAGGGTCCACCTAGTTCAGCAATTCATTTTGATATTTCTGATATTTCATTAATTTTCTGAACTGAGATCACTTTCTGCATTTTTATAAAGTTTATATTCCTGTAATTTGGGTGCTTGACAGACATGAGCATCATGGACCAACAATTGCTCTCATTGAATGCCCAAATACAGAAATAATGAAGTCAGGTATACGAGCCCTAGATGATTTCCCATGTGTTAGTATTCCCTCGAATACTCGTGACTGTCACTATCAGGTAAATGTTATGAACAAGTTGCTGGTTCATATATTTTTATCAATTTTTTATTAGGACTATTGCTATGTATATGGACACGTTCAAGTTGTTTCTTTTGGAACCATACTATATAGGTTCTTGGTTGGCAACAAGTTGCTGCGAAAATTGGAATGCAACGGTGTGCTGCATCATCCATGTGGCTGAGTGAGAGAGTATCTCTTTCAAGATATGCCCATGTAAGTTAATATTTCTCTAATGGGAATGTTTGTCTGCTGATGTGTCTTGATGCATACATTATTTATTCTTTTGTCAGGTTCCCTTAGGCAATTTCGAACTTGACTGGCTTATTTACGTGGCAGATATATTCTTCTCAAGAGCATTACGTGATCAGCAACAGGTTCCTTATTATCTTGTATCTTAAATTGTTACTTCAATTAGGCATTTCAATGACTTTGTAAGGCTATGATCTTGACTGGAAGGAAGTTGTTAAAACTATGGTTTTAAATTCTGTTTTAAGGCTTGCCTTAGTAAGCCTCATCTATCGAATGAGTCAAGGCTTAGCCTCAAATCGTCTATTTGAAGCTTGTGCCTTTTTCAGTTGAGGTTTATGCAATAAGGTGGTGTGAAATGAGGCTAGACATCTTAAACTTTCTCAGTTTATCTGATTGTCTTTTCATAGGTGGGTTGAAAGTCCCTTGTTACTTAATAACTGACTCATACTAGCTAAAAGCTACTTTTTAGAAGGCAAAACAACCTGCGTGAAATTGTGTGTTTGGTCTCAAGTATCCCATGGGTGAGCTGAAAGTCCCTTGTTACTTAATAACTGACTCATACTAGCTAAAAGCTACTTTTTAGAAGGCAAAACAACCCGCGTGAAATTATTTGTTTGGTCTTAAGTATCTCAATTTTATCTATCATTTGTTCTATCACATTCTTTAGTATCTTTGACTTTGATAGTCAAGCCTTATTTATTTGTGTGAGTAAAAAGTAGGCACTTTTCCTTTACTAATATTACTAAAATTGCAATTTGACTTGGTTTCATGATTATCTTATTGATAAATTATGAATGTTATCTTATGAATGTTTTATTATTATTCTTGGTAAAATTTAAGTTAGCCTTATAACTTGCATATTGGGAGAAAGTTGTCTCAAACACTTTAGAATGAGGCTTATGCCTCGCCTCAAGGCATAATACTGCATTTTAAACTTGGTTAAAACATGTATAGTATTAAAGAGAATTAATCTCTTCCTTTGGTATTGCAGCCTTATGCTTAGTAAATAGCACGGTGATGTGTGTTTGTATGCTTTTTCAACTTTCTTTCCCCTAATCTAGTTTTTGCTATCTCTAGTTACTATATTTATTGTGCAGGTTCTTTGGATATCTGATAATGGTATTCCTGACCTAGGAGGCATTAATGAAGAAGATACTTGCTTTGCTGATGAGGTTAGTCTCTACTTGATATGTCTGATGTTTTTTCTGATATTTCTACTTTGAGGATCTTTTTTAACCTGTTCTAAGGATAAAAATAAAATTCTTTGGGAAATTCGTTTTGGAATGCATCTAAATTGATTGTTTTTTTCTAAACTGCTCACTACTTCATCATATCTTAGGTTAATATAGGATTTATCCGTAATCATCAATTGTTTACCCAATTTGAGTCTCTTAGAGAGCTGGCAATATGCTGGATCTCTCATGTTTTCCTACAATGAACTCATTAATTGCATTTTGTAACCAGGTCCATCAACCTGTTCTTATATACCCTGGAGCATATAGGAAAGTCAGTGTGGAGCTGAAGGTCCTCAAATTAAATGAAGCGTTTCTTGATCAAGTTTTTGTTTCACATTTTAGATGATTTTGCTAAATAATGTATAATTATGTCTGTTCAGATTCATCATTTGGTTGTAGATGCCCTTCTTAAAAGCAACCAAGTGAATGAAATGGAAGGAGGTGCTTTGTTAGGATTTGAACCAGGGATTAATTCTGGAGCGCACACTTCAAATGAACAGTGTGGTTATGATGAGGCTACCTCATGTGCACCTGCTTTTCGTGTCCTAAAGCAGTTGATCCAGAGATGCCTTACAGATGCAGTTACATCTGGAAATGTATACGCTGATGCGATATTGCAACATCTATATCGTTGGCTTTGCAGGTGCTATACTAAACTTGTCATTCTTATCTCTTGTTTCTGCTGATATGGTTACTGTTAGTTCTTTTATACTATTATATATATACATCCATTACTTGCTTGTAATATTATTTCGTCCTTCATGCTTCAGCCCCCACTCAAAACTTCATGACCCAGCTCTTCATCGCCTGCTTCACAAGGTAATGCACTGTTTACCACATGTAGACCATGAGTTCTTTGAAAGTATTACATGAATGTTTATGTTATGGGACACATGTTAGAGCTACAGTGACACCCTGCTTTCTATCTCTATGTCAACTTGTATTCTTTTCCTTTTTCTCTTCCAAGATGTTACCAAAGAGAATCTTTGTAAATAAAGGTAATTAATTTGTTAGAGTTTCTTGTGATTAGGAAACTTTTTGTGCTCTGGTTGTATGTATGTATAGTTTGTTAATACAAGTTATAGTTTTTAGAGAAGAGAGAAAATGATAATTATTCTCCTTGAATTGCAAAGAACCAAATACATGAATATATAGCAGAGGAAGGCCCATAAAATTAGCAATTAATCCCACAAAATCCCCACTCAATCTCACAAAATCGTCAACTAAATCTAAAAAATTATTTTAGAATATCCTCATTATTTTCTAGAATAAAATAGAAAACCCTAAATCCTCATTAACTCTCACAAATTCGACACCCTTCCTCAAGTTAGGGCATAAATATCAATAATGTCCAACTTGCTTACTAGAAGCTCAAAGTTAAGCTTAAACAATCAATGTCAACTATTTGTTGCGTAGTAGGAACAAAAGGCATGCAAATAGCTCTATAATCAATCTTCTCTTTTATGAAGTGTGTCAATTTTCACATGCTTAGTGTGGTCATGTTGTATTAAATTATGTCCAATGCTGATAGTGGCTTTGTTGTCACAATATAGTTTCATTGGCATGTTTGTTGCCATCTTCAACTCTTCAAGAATCTTTTTCAACCATACTATTTCACAAACTCTGTTAGTCATAGCCCTGTATTATGCCTCCGCACTGTTTTTCACAATTACATTTTTTTTCTTGCCTCCATGTGACCAAATTACCCTAAACATAAGTACAGTATCCTGACGTGGATCTCCTGTCAACAATCGAGCTTACCTAATCTGCATTCGATATACACCCCAATATTTTACTGTGGGTTCTTCTAGAAGAGTAAATCTTTTCGTGGAGTGCTTTTCAAATATCCGAGAATACAATAAAATGCTTCAAGATGTTTCTCATAAGGTGAATGCATAAATTGGCTTACCAAACTCACTAAAAATGCAATGTCTGGCTGTGTATGAGATAAATAAATCAATTTTCCTTCCATTTTTTTGATTCGAGCCGTATTCACTGGATCACCTTTCTTGTCATTTCCAAGTTTATGATTGTGGTCAATAAGAGTGGCCGTTGGCCTACACCCACTCATCCCATTATCCCTCAAAAGATAAAGAACATACTTTCGTTGGGAGATAACAATTCCTTTCTTTGATTTGGCTCTCTCTATGTCAAGAAAATATCTCAGAGATTAAGTTCTTGAGTTCGAAAGTTGAAAAGAGGGAAGTTTTAACCGGTTCATCTCAAATAAATCATATCTAATGAGAATTATATCATCCGCATGCACGATCAACATAGCTATCTTTCCATCTTGTGATTCTCTAATGAACATCATATGATCAGCTTGCCCTTGAGTGTGCCTATGACTTTTAACAAATCGAGTAAATTCTCAAACGAAACTTTTAGTGACTGTTTCAAACCATATAAAGATTTCTTTAGTCTACACACTTTTGTACCAAACTTTTCATCAAATCTTGGATCCATGTAAACTTCTTCTTCCAAGTCTCCATTGAGAAATGTATTCTTGACTTTTAAGTGCTGTAGGAGCCAATCAAGATTAGCAGCACTCATTTGTATTTAGTTTTGAGAGTGAACACTCATTTGCACCCCACAGTTTTCTTCCCTCGGTAGATCTACTAACTCCCATCACATGTGTTACTCTTCTCAAGAGCTTTCTTCTCCTCAAATATAGCCTCCTTTCCCTCAAGAACTTATAGAGCATTTGCACACTAGGAATCTCTACACTAGACAATAGTGAGGTAAAAGCATTAAAAGTATGTGACAGTTTTTTATATGAAACATAATGGGATAACGGATGTTGGGTGTAAGACTGCATAACCCTTTCAGAGTGCAATGGGAATATTGGCCCATTCTCTTGAGTTGTCCTTCTCAAATTGATAATGTTGAACGGTTTGAACCCTGAAGTTCCTTTGTTAATAGTTGTGGAGTCAGGCCATCATGAGATGACACAGTTAGAAGATTTGTATTTTCGGTATCTAAAACACTCGACTCACTTCCTTATGGTCTAAAGAAATCTGGCTTTTTAAGCTGAAGGGTCAATATGGGGGAGAATTATTTTGAGAATCTTCGGTTCGAGAAACATCATTAAAAGTTGAATCTTGAATGTGGTTCCCCCCTGAAGATGCAGTATGAAATATGGGTGTAATTCAGAAAAGGTAACATCCGTGGTAATAAACGTGTTATTGGAAATAGGTTCAAAGCATTTATACCTTTTTTTATTAGAGGCACAACTAACAAACACACATTTTGAGACTCGAGGCTTGACTTTTTCACGTTTATAATTATGAAAGTGGATAAATGTATATCCAAATATCTTTAAGGGTAAAGAAGAAGACAAGCTAATTGGTTGGATAAAACAGATAAAAAACAGCAAAAGGTGTTTCAAAGTTCAAAACTCTATTAGGTGCCTGATTTATAGGACATGTAGCGGTAAGAACCACTTATCCTTAAAGATATTTTTTTACCTTATTGGTAAAAACTAAGGCTTGAGCTACTTCCAAAATTTTTTTTTTTAACCAAATTATTTTGTTGCAGAGTGTCGATGCAAGGACTTTGACAATTCATTTTTCAAGAAGAAAATGATTCAAAGTCTTTTTGAAATGTTCAAAACCATTATATTCCATAGAATTTTAATGGTTTTTGAAATTGTGTTTGTAGGATGGTAGAAATTTTTTTGAAAATTGTTTCCACAGATTTTTCTCTCATCAAATGCACCCAACTTAATCTTGTGTGATCATCAATAAAAGTCATAAACCACTTTTTGCTAGAAAATGTAGATGTTTGATATGGGCTGCAAATATCACTATGAATCACAATAAATGGTGTGGTTGGTTTGTAAGGTTGAGGGGGAAAAGATGCACGATGATGTTTTGCAATTTGACACACTTCACATTGGAGAAAAGATGGACTTTTATTTCGAATAAATTTGGAAATTAGTATTTCAAATACTAAAAATTAGAATGGCCTAGTATATAGTGTCATAACATAACAGCACTATTTCTGGAAACAAAAGCTGAGTTTAAACAAGTACTTTGACATTGTCCACTCGAGTCATGTCCATCTTCAAGATAACAATGAGAATAGAAATTAGCTTGACACTTATGATCAGAGGTGATTTACTGATGGACAACAAATTGCAGGACAAATTTGGAACATGAAGCATATCATGGAGTGTTAATAAAGGAGTGAGTTTGTTAGTTCCTATCCCGGAAATAACCGAGAGTGAACCTTTTTGTAATCTTGACCTTTTTATTGCCTACACAAGGACTATAGGATGAGAACAACTTGGAGTAACCTGTCATATGATCATTTGACCAGAATCAATGGTCCAAGAATAAATAGAAATCGGAATAATACTTAAATATGCAGTGGTTAGAGAATTACCCTTCTGAGCCAAAGAACAAGATGGGGTTAAGGACAATTTTGGAGATTGAAGTAGTTTGTACAAGTGCTCTAATTGTTCCTTGGTGAAAGGAATTGCCTCCGAGTTGGTAGAAGTTTCCTGATACTCTTCAGCTGTGACTTGGTATGCTTGATCATCTCGTTTGGACTTTGGCTTCTAGTTTGTTGGTTTACTATGCAACTTCCAACATGTATCCTTCGTATGATATGGTTTTTTCAATGCTTGCAACATGGCTTCTTATGCCTGTCATTTTCAAACTCCAAACTTTCGGATACAAGAGTTGAGCTCTCACTTTCCAGGCTGGGGCATGTTTGATTTTTGTGTAGCATAGTTTTCCTCCTTGTTTCTTGACGTTTAACTTCAGAAAATACTTCCCGAATGGAAGGTATGGGTTTCCTGCCAAGAATGCAGTCTCGAACCTCATCTAGACTTTTATTAAGGCCGGTAAAAGCATGTAGACCTTGTCTTTTTCCTCCTCCTCGTGACGAGTGGAGTCATTGGATTTTTCCAAAACATCATCATAGCACTGATCAAGCTCTTGCCATAACGTCACCAATTTGTTGTAATAAGTGGTGACATCACAATCATTTTTTTGGATTACCAAAGTTGGGTTTTCAACTCAAATATTTGAGAGGGATTTTCAATATCAGAGTAAAGGTTTTGAAAAGCTACCCATACGTCTCAAGCAGTAGGAAGGAATAGATGTGGCTTTCTACAGCTGGTTCCATTGAATTGATGAGCCAAGCAATAACAAGGCAATTCTTGGACTGCCATTTTTTTAAGTGAGGATCTCCTTCAGATGGTTTAGAAATCTCGCCAGTCAAGTGCCCAATTTTACCTCTGCCATCAATCACCAATTCTGCCCAGTTTTGTGACTCTAAGTTGCAGAGGGGAATTCTGTGAATAAAAATGTGTAGAAATTGCAGGGTTGGGTGCCAGTCATTGCTGCCTTGTAAGCCATCATGAATGAAGGAGAAGAGAAGGAGCATGGTAGCTCTGATACCATATAGTTTTTAGAGAATAGAGGAAATAATAATTATTCTCCTTAAGTTGCAAAGAACCAAATACATTATTATTTCAGAATATTCTAGAATATCAGCTAGAACATCCTCATTATTTTCTAGAATAAAATTGAAAATCCCACAATATCCTTATTAACTCTTACAGATTCGACAGAAGTATTATGTTTCTTACCCAAAAAAGAAGAAATATGTGATTTTAACGTTTAACAGATGTGACTCATCAGTTCTTGTTTATTTGTTATATAATTCTTTAGGTCATGAAAAAGGTATTTGCACTATTGTTGGCTGAGCTCCGCAAGTTGGGTGCCAATATCATATTTGCAAATTTTTCCAAGGTTATTATAGAC
This sequence comes from Elaeagnus macrophylla, assembly GCA_029378325.1. Lineage (NCBI taxonomy): Eukaryota > Viridiplantae > Streptophyta > Magnoliopsida > Rosales > Elaeagnaceae > Elaeagnus > Elaeagnus macrophylla. The sequence goes on along the minus strand of CM055644.1, from coordinate 14,144,046 downwards.
ACAGGAAAATTTGATCTATCTGCTGCAAAGGCCTATTGTGATAGCTTGCTTAAAACTCTCCAAACGAGGTTTGTTATTCTGACTGAGTGATATTCAAGCTCATGTTCAATTCAGGTGCTCCTTTATGTAAGTTTTTCTTTTTTGCTGTGTAGGGACCTATTTGAGTGGATTGAGCTCGAACAATTGAACTTCTGGCATTCCTTGCTTTTTATGGATCAGGTTTGCATTATAAAAAATTCTAAAGCTCCTTTAGCTATTAGTTGATTAACTTTTGGGTCTACAGGCTTCAACTTTTGTATGTTATAGAAATGGTTTGTTTAATTTACAAAGGAGAGAAAGCTTACAAAATGAAGAGTGATCTCATAGCAGTTGCCTTAAACCAATGGAGATAGAAAATATAATTGAGGCCGGATTATGTTTTCTACCCCTTTGGTCCTTTTATACAACATCCCTCTTTTTATTTAGGTTTCTCGGATATAGAAAATACCCTATTTGGCATCTCATCAATCCCTTGTGGTAGATATCAAAATGAGTATTTTATTCTCACATTTGTTAGGTTTCTCCTTGAGAAAGATAGTTTGTAGTTATTCGTGGTAGAAGCACATAATGAGGTACAACCAGTACAGATTGTTTTTGGGTATCCAAGATGACTCAAACATGCAAAATAGAGGACCACCAATATACTATGTCCATGGGCCTTACATTGAACCACTGGAAGTTGGTTCTAAATGTGTTTGGAACTAAATTGTTTTGTATTGTGAAAGAAAGTTGCAATGAACTTATCTTTTGCTGAAGTGTATCCAATTTTCTTGGGTAGCTATGAAAGTAGTTGAGCTAGATGATTGAAATTTGTATTGTGGCATTATGTTTTCATTTTGGTTGTGTTATAGGATTCTTTTGTTCATTTAATTTAATTTTATAATATATTGTTTTATTGGGTCCGGTCTTAGGTCTTAGTTTATTTTTGAGTATTTGACAAACTTGTTTACCGAATTCTGTTGCCTACCAAGATGAATATTTTCATTAGGTATCCAAGTTTGATGCTTGGGCTTTTAGGTATGCTTTTGTTATCTTTATTAGATTTTATTTTATTTTTATCGATTATTAGGTTTTACATTGAGTCATAAGATTTGCTTAGATTTAGAAAAAGGATAGTTATGCTTCATTTGAGTACTTTGTTTAGGCAAAAAAAAAAAAGTTTTGTTGGGTTAGCAAAGAAAAAAGAAGTCTTTTGCATACTTTCTAGTATATGTTTCCCTCAGATCTCATCATGCTGTGTTGATAGTCAAAAACATTTCTAAGAATTTCAGATGGTTTTGCTGCAAATTTTTTATGATATTGACATTTTTGTAGATAACAGTCATTTAAAATTTTCAGTATCAATAAACTTCCAAAATGTTCTACTTAAAACATGACAAGCTAAATATCAAACTAAATAATTCTCAAACTAATTGTAAAAGAGATCCATAAAAGGAGGAACAAATCAAGTCATTGTTAGGCCCAATGTTCATTTTACTTATGCTAGGAGGAAGGGTAAAGTTATTTAAACGTGCTTTGTTAAGGAACGTTTGTTAGTTATTTTAGTGGTCCCAACTTGTTAGCAATTTGGCCACGTAGGAAGTTTGTTAGAAGCACATGGGAGTGAAAAGTAAGAGGGAAGGCAGTGAGTAGGAAGAGGTAGGAAATCAATTGTAACGAGCTACTATAGTGGGGAGTACCCCACTCTTGAAGAACTTGGAAGAAACAGTTTATGAGTATTGCACTTTTGAGGAGTTTAATCATTAAATTCGTTCAAATAATTTTGTTTTCTGTTTTATTATATTTATTGAAATCAATCTATATATAATTGGTATTAGAGCAGACAAGACTGAGAGAGCAATGGCTAAAAATGCAAATTAGAGAATTGATGCAATGGAAGATGTGTTGGGTGTTATGCAGGGAGAACAAGAAAAGATAGGGAAAGAAGTTGAAGGACTTAAGGAAGAGATACTCACCTTGACCCAACAGCTGAACCTAAGGTTCGAACAGATGTTCAAGCTTCATGAAGAGGTTCGGAGACAAACTTCATCTTTCTCAAGAAGAGCGAAAGAAACGATGGTGGTGAGGCTAGTGGGAGGAGGATTTCAAGGAAGTCCACCAAGAACGGTCGAACCCAGCCATAGCGTTAGCTCACGTCATGATTTTCGATTCTGAAATTGGATATACCACTCTTTGACAGAAGCAATCCCGATGGGTGGATAATGAGAGCAGAAATGTATTATACCTTCCATAGGATGAATAATGAAGAAAAATTGGAGGCAGCGGTAGTGAGCTTTGAGTGGGCTGTTTTTTTTGTGGTACCAATGGGAGAGTAAGAAGAAATCGTTCTCGACTTGGGAAGAAATGAAACTGATGATACTCTTAGAGTTTCGATCTTCGCAAGGAGGTTCGTTGTATGAGCAGTGGTTGGTTTTGGAGCTGATAGGGACGATGAAGGAATATCGTCAGAGATTTATCGAACTCTCGACACCTCTGGAAAACATATCAAAGGAGATTGCAATTGGAATCTTCGTGAATGGTCTCAAACCAGATATTAGGGTTGAACTGATGATATTGGGTCCCAATTCGTTGGGCCGAGCTATGGACCTGGCCCTAATGATTGAAGAAAAGCTGGATATTACTCATAGTTACAGGCTTCATGCTAAAGCCCAAACAAACTAGAATCACCCATTCGACCGATATACTCTAACTACAACAAGCCTAGCTAAGGCTCACCTAGAGGGAAGCTCTCCGATGAACAAACTGATGGTAGAGATACGAAGACTAACCGATTCTGAATTGCAACAAAAAAGAGAAAAAGGGCTTTGTTATCATTGTGATGACAAGTGGGCACCTAGTCACCGTTGTAAGAAGAAGGAACTACAAGTGATGCCCATCGATTACGAAAAAGATTAGTGTGAAGAAGTTACCGTGGAACAACAAGAAGAAAAAGAGTTAGAAACTGCCAAATTGGACCCAACGATTGAGGTATCACTAAATTCAATGGTAGGGTTCACTACGCCCATAACTATGAAACTCTGTGGCTATATTGGTGAACAGGAAGTGGTCACTTTGATAGACTCAGGGGCTACTCATAATTTCACCTTGTCCCGATTGGTGGAACAACTCTAGATTTCAATGAGTAATATCAAGGGTTATGGAGTAATGTTGAGAACAGGGAATTCTGTGAAGGGTGAGGTGTGTGTAGAGGGGTGAAACTACAATTACATAGCCTTACAATAGTTGATGATTTTTTGCCACTTAGCTTGGGTAGTTCTGATGTTGTACTGGGCATCCAATGGCTAGAAACCTTAGGCATGACCCTGGAAGTTGAAGGTTATAAAGTTTTCAGTGGATGATCAAACGGTGACTTTGAGAGGAGATCCTTCATTAAACAAGTCACGAGTCTCCTTGAGAGCTATGATGAAGACTCTGAAGCATGAGACTAATGGAATCTTAGTAGAGTTCAATCACTTAGATACACTAATGGGTGAAAACAAAGAAGTGCCTGAATTTTTGAGATCTATCCTACACAAGTATTCTGCTGTGTTTGATATGTCTGAAGGATTACCATCCAAAAGGGACAGGGAGCACACTATTACTGTGCAAGAGGGCACTAGTCCTATAAGTATAAAGCCTTACAAATACACTCACATCCAAAAGGATGAAATTGAGAGACTCATACAGGATATGCTAAAGGCAGGGATCATACGAGCTAGCACAAGTCCCTTCTCTAGCCCAGTGATTTTGGTTTAAAAAAAAAGATGGTTCATGAAGGTTTTGTGTAGATTACAGAGCTCTCAACAAGGCTACCGTGCTGGACAAGTACCTCATTCCTCTAATTGATGAATTACTAGATGAATTACACGGTGCCCAAGTATTTACCAAGCTAGACTTGAAGTCAGGTTACTACTAGATAAGAGTTAAAGAGTCAGATTCCAAAAGACAACTTTTAGGACCTATGATGGCCATTATGAATTCTTGTCATGTCCTTTGGCTTAACCAATGCCCCTTCCATCTTTTATTTCCTCATAAATGAGGAATTTCAACCCCACTTGAGGAAGTTAGTGCTAGTTTTTTTTTGATGATATCCTAGTCTATAGTAAGGATGAATCCTCTCATGTATTGCACCTAGAAATAGTGTTGGAACTCCTGCAAACTAAACAATTATATGCTAACAAAAAAAAAAATGTGTGGCAAGGAGGTTGCTTATTTGGGACATATAATATCTGGGTAGGGGGTAGCAGCAGACCCTACCAAAGTACAAGCCATGCAAGTTTGGCCTGAACCTAAAAACATCAAAGAATTGAGGGGATTTTTGGGCCTAATTGGGTACTACAGGAAGTTTGTGTAAGGGTATGCTACTAAAGCTTTGCCACTAACTGAACAACTCAAGAAGGACCAATTTCAATGGACTAGTGCAACTGTATAGGCATTTAGGAATTTAAAGGAAGCTATGATTAGGGTACAAGTCTTGGCCATGCCTAATTTCTCTAAGCCATTTATGGTGGATACAGATGCTTCTGGTTTTGGATTGGGAGCAGTCCTTCTCCAGGAACAAAGGCCTGTGGCCTACTACAGCCATACGTTGGGTCCCAGAGCTAGATCAAAGTCCATCTATGAGAAGGAACTAATGGCAATAGTCTTTGTAGTGAAGAAGTGAAGACCCAATTTATTGGGAAGGCACTTTGTGGTCAAAATTGATCTACAAAGTTTGAAGTTGTTATTAGAATAAAGAATCATCAACACTGAATACCAGAAATGGGTGACCAAGTTGATGGGTTACAATTTTGACATTCACTACAGGCTAGGTACAAGTAACAGGATAGTTGATGCCCTTTTTAGGATACCAGAACCAGCTGAATTGATTGAGATGCAAGTGCCTTAATGGCAACATTGGCCAACTTTATTAAAGGAAATAGGAGAGGATGTTTTTCTACAAAAGATGAAGCAAGACTTATTAGAGGGGCATCCCACAGTAGAGGGTTTTTCTATTAATCAAGGGTTGGTCTACTATAAAGGAAGGTTGGTAATTCCCAAAAGAACCAAACTCTTAAACCTTATATTAATGGAATACCATGCTACCCCCATTGGTAGCCATGCAGGAGAAACTAAGACCTACCAAAGGGTGGCTTTAGAATTATATTGGGAAGGAATGCATAGGGACATTTGTTCCTTTGTGCAAAAATGTGTCATTTGTCCGCAATGCAAATATTAAGCAACGACTCCAACTGGGTTGCTCCAGTCGATTCCCTTACCAAATACAGTCTGGGAAGAAATCACCATGGATTTCATTGAAGGGTTGCCAAAGTCTGAGGGAATTGATACCATTTTAGTCGTAGTGAACTGACTTAGCAAGTATGCACACTTCCTAGGACTGAAACACCCATTCACTGCTGTGTTAGTGGCAAACTTATTCACAAAGGAGGTAGTACCGCTACGTGGTATCCCTAAATCCATCATCTCAGATCGAGATAAGGTACCTCACTGGAATGAATTGTTCAAGCTATAGGGTACCTCACTCAAGAGGAGCACAGCTTATCATCCTCAATCTGATGGACAATTAGAAGTGGTGAATCGATGTTTGGAAACTTACCTGTGTTGCTTTGCTTTAGCAAAACCCAAGCAGTGGGCTAAATGGCTCCATTGGGCAGAATACTGGTACAATACTACCTATCCTTCCTCTACTAGCACAACACCATTTCAGGTTCTCTATGGCAAGCAACCTCCTAATGTGATTAGGTATGAACAGAATACAACTGTTGTTTCTGCGGTTGATTAATTGCTAGCAGACAGGGATGCTAATTTGGATGATTTGAAAATCATTTGCTGCGAGCACAACAAAGAATGAAGGGGTATGCAGATGCTAAGCGACATCATGTCTCTTTTGAAGTAGGCGATTTGGTATTTTTCAAACTCAGGCTCTATAGACAACAGTCCTTAGCCAAGTGACGGTATCAAAAACTGGCTGCATGATACTATGGACCATACAAGATCTTACAGATAATAGGTCAGGTGGCATACAAATTGGAGCTTCCCCAATTCACTTCCATCCACCTAGTATTCCATATTTTCCAATTACGTGCAGCTAGAGGAGTGACTAATTCTTCCTTAGTTCTACCACTACAACTCAATGCTGACTTGGAATTGGTAGTAGAACCAGATAAAGTGTTGGAAGTGAGACCAAAGGTCCCTGGACAAACTAAGGATTTCAAAGTGCTGCTGAAGTGGAAAGGCTTGCCAGAATATGAAGCTACATGGAAGGATTTCTATGCTGTCCAACAACAGTTTCCTTCCACCTTGAGGACAAGGTGAATGTGTTAGAGGGGGGGATAATGTTAGGCCCAATGTTCATTTTACTTGTACTAGGAGGAAGGGTAAAGTTGGTATTTAAACGTGCTTTGTTAAGGAAAGTTAATTATTTTAGTGGTACCAACTTGTTGGCAATTTGGCCACGTAGGAAGTTTGTTAGAGAGCACATGATAGTGGAGAATAAGAGGGAAGACAGTGAGTAGAAGAGATAGGAAATCAGTTGTAACGAGCTATTGCTCTAGTGGAGGGTACTCAAGTTTCTCTCCATTGGAAAACTTTCCAAGCTTCATCAATATCTTTTAGACTTATGATCCTATCAAGATTAGTTGTGAAAGCATGAAATTTGGGAGACAAAGTATTATAGGACACAAACTTAGATATAGGGTGAGAGGTACAAGATCGTTTTTGTTTTATGAGAGCTATAAGTAAATCATCAGTAGAATTAGAATTACCTGTATTGAAAGATGACTCGAGGACATTGGGACTGTTTATCGAGTCGGACTCTCGTAGTGTGTCAAGAGTGAATTTACCTTTGTACCTTGATGTTGGCCTTCTTGAATAAACCAGTATCTCCTTGTCACCTTATATTTCTATATCTCCCCTTGAGTCTAAATAGCTTTTACTAAATGGTAAATTTGAGTGATGGGGTGTAATAGGTGTAACTGGCACATTTGAACGATGTGGTGTAATAGGTTTAGGTTTTTCAAGGTGGGTTGTATCTAGAATAGATAGGTCAAATGATCAAAACTGATTTTCAAGATGCATACTCTCTCCTTGAAGAGGAGTTTTGGCTGGTCATATGGTAATGTTTCAAAGAATGTAACATCAAGACTAGTAAAAACATTATTTGTAGATGGATCATAACACTTGTACCCTTTTTGAGTAAACGAGTAGTCGATAAAAACACATTTACGTGCCAGTGGGTCTAGTTTGCCACGTTCGTGGGGATGAATATGTACAAACGTCATGCACCCAAATATTTTAAGTGGAATTTCAGAAACAAGACGAGAGGTTGGTAAATGGTATTTGAGTTTTTTAATGAGTGTCTAGAAAGAGAGAACCCTACTTGGCATTCTGTTTATAAGAAAGGCAGATGTCAAAATTGCATCTCTCCAAATTTTTTATGGCATATTTGTAGTGAACATGAGTGCTTGGGCAACTTCTAGTAAATGTCTGTTTTTTCGTTCGGCAACTCCATTTTGTTGAGGAGTATAAACACAAGAAGTTTGGTGAACAATGCCATGGATATGAAGATAATCTTTGAGTGAGTGGTTAATGTATTCAGTACCGTTATCAGTATGTAATATTTGAATTTGGGTCTAAAATTGGGTACGAATTATAGAGTGAATTCATAAATATCGTTCGAACATCATCTTTGTCTTTTAATAGAAATACCCAACATACAAGAGTATGATCATCAATAAAGGTGACGAACCACTTTGTATGAGTGCGATTTGGTGACCGAGATGTTCCCCACAAATTGCTGTGGATCATGGTAAAAGGTTTGGATGGCGTGTATTTTGGTTTTGAAAAAGATGTACGATGGTGTTTGACAAGTTGACATATTTCTTGCAAATCAGATAATTCTTTATTTTGAATAAGAGAGGGAAACAACTATTTTAAATATTGAAAATTAGGGTAACCCATTCTAAGGTGCCACAAAATAAAGTTATTATTCCTAGGGAGAAATGTAGAATTACAATTTGCAATTTGATACTGATCACTCACATTGGCTGTCTCAAAGTAATAAAGTCTTTTACTCTCTCTAGTACTACCAATTGTCTTTCCCGATGATAGGTCTTGAAAAATATAAAAGAGATAAATTTAGCATAGCAGTTTACGTGGGTTGTTATCTTACTAATTGATAATAAGTTACATGATAATTTTGGGACGTGTAGGACTGATTCAAGAGTTATAGAGTTAGAAATCTTAATATTCCCTTTTCTTGCTATTGGGGAAAGAGTACCATCTGCTATTTTTACTTTCAAATTTCTAGCACAAGGTATGTATGAAAGAAAAAAGACAATGGTTGTCAGTCATATGATCTGACGCACCAGAATTAATAATCCATGGAGTATTTATTTTTGATGTCATAATTAAAGCAGTTAAAAAGTTACCTTTATGAGCTAATGAGCCAGAGGGAGCATAAGAAGACTAACCAGACATCTGAAATTTGGAAAACAATTTTTGGAGATGTTCCATTTGCACAGGATTAAATATTGAATTTGACTCGTTCTGAAATTTTTCTGTAGAGACTTGATATCCTCGACCCTTATAAGTTTGTCTAGGTTTCCAATCTGTTGGCTTTTCATGTAACTCCCAGCATGATTTCTTTGTGTGACCAATTTTACAACAATGATTGCACCAAGGCCGCTTTTTTGTCCAGAACCACTTTGAGGTCCACATGATAAGAGAGCCCATGAGGCTCATTTTTTGAATAATAACCATATTTGGACTGTTAAATCCTATTTTAGTTTTGTTAAAGCCCACTGTTGGAAACATTTCATTTAAAAAAGTGCCTCGGCCCAGTTGGCCCAATTGCTGAGAAAAAATATGTGGCCCGTGCGGCCTGTAACTACCTTCGGACACTCCGCCTGTCTTTGGTTGTACCACCGGGGCTCCGCGGCCCAGCTTCTTATCTTCTTCTCGCGTCCCAAACCCTTGCACACAGAAAACACTGCCCTTGCTTCTAGTAATGCCGTCAACCAACATCACCTTCCTACGATTCTCCTCGCGGTGAATCTCCAAAAACACTTCCCTCGTCAACGGCAGGGGCTGTTGGTCGAGGATTCAACTCCTTATTTCGTCTAATTCCCCATTAAGTCTTGCCAGAAATTCAAAGACTCTTTCATTCTCAACCCTTGTCTTGTATCTTACACTATCAGCAACATACCCCCATTCTTCCTCACACATTAGGTCTAATTCTTGCCATAAACCGACCATTTTCATATAATAATCAATTATCAATAGGTTCTTGCTTCATGCGCTAGAGATGGGTTTTGATTTCAAATACCCGAGAGGCATTTCTTAAGTTTGAGTAAGTTTCTTTCACTGCCGTCCACACATCTTTGGCTGTTGGGAGGAAGAGATAGGTTTTCCCTATCGAAGGTTGCATAGAATGAACCATTCAAGAAATGATCATAGAATTCTCACTCGTTCACTTATGGAGATTGGTTAGATCGTCGGGCTCCTTGGCTTCACTGGTAAGGTAGCCCATTTTTCCTTTTCCTTAAATTATAAGTTTGATGCTTTGAGCCCACTCTTTGTAATTCTTATCATTCAATTTCTCAATGGTGAGTTGGAGGGTAGAATTATCAATTACACCTGTGGTGGGTAAGGTCATCTTTTCTGTTCTCTTATTGGTTCAATCAGAGGGATGAGATTCACTGGTATTTTCTTCTATGCTCTGATACTATATAGAATAATAAAATCTCATTTTATCATATTTTCTGTGTATCAAAATATGTACACTCCTAGAGTTTATATAATATATTTATAGAATCAAGAGTAAACAATAAAATCTAAATATGATTTTACAGTGAATAAAATATTGTAATTGAAAAATATTGTATTTGACCTGTTAAAAACCTTTATATCTTGGGATTTCAACACAAAGCCTTTTCCCCTTTACTACATTCATGATCCTCAAACCTTCTCTTTTTCTCTACTCTACAACTGAATAAATCGTTTGTGCTGATGCTAACCATTCACTTTTAATTAAATCTCTCTATAACCAAATACAACTTTCAGGGACTCGGAAAAGGAAAAAAAAAAAATTGAGAAAGAAGAAAATTCAGCTTTAAGGAAATAGATTCATAGATACCCTTTTCATATATCTTGTAACACAATTGGGCTATAAAGTCAAGTTTTCTTTGGAGGAAAGGAAATGACACTGAATAAATCTCAGGGTGGCATTTAAATTACTTGTGAGCTTTCAAACTATTACAGACTCAGTGTAGTCATATACATAATGTGTTATGCGTATCTGAAACTACATTGCTGCATAACATTCTCTATGACAGTATAATTATGGTGGAATCCCAGCCAGAACTGATGAAATCAGCAGTGATGAATATCAAGTGAATATTGTATCAAGCTGGAATATTGCTGAATACTTACCCAAAAAGATTCAGGTATGTTCCCAAGTGCAACACTTTTACAATACTGACATACTAAAGCAAAGTACCAGTAGAGTAGGCTTTAGTTCAGGCCAGAAATGTTGTTATCAGAAGAGATACTACAGATGATTTTTCTTGCTTAAGTTTGGTCGCCTTTCTGGGAAATGTGCAGGACTATTTTGTTTTCATTGTCTCTCAATTTCTGTATATTCCCTGGAATTATGCACAAAAGCAAGCTGCAAATAGAGCATCTTTACAGAGTGGCAGTTCATGCACTCCTTCAATTCCTCTTGCTGCTGCCGAGAATTTGGAATCCCACCTGACAGATTATCTTAAAGGGCAGGTAAGAACGGTGACAAGAATTACCAAAGGTTGCATGACATGTTCTTGCCTTCAAAATTTTTATTTTTTAGAATTTTTAATCAGATCCAATGTTTGTTTGTGTTCTACAGATCAGCTCATACTTCACAGACAAACTTCTGGGAATAGTTCGTGATACTATTTTTCATATGAAGGAAATAAGTCGATCTGAGAATGAACAACATATATATTCTGGACCGGCACATCTTGCTTCCAACGTCAATAAAGGTGATGCAGCACTAGAGTTCATCAAACATGTATGTGCTGTTCTTGCCCTTGATCAAAACGTTCAGCATGATGTTCTGGTAATGGCTTTTCTTTACCACTCTCTCTATTGCCTTTTATAAGTTATTCTTAAACAGTACACAGTACACAATACATATAAAATTAAGAGATGTCTGCTTGTTGCAAGTTTAAGCATTTAGGAAAAGTGACAATAAACTGGTTTGAGACTATTTCCTCCCTGGTATGTTACAATATTGATGTGTTGGGACTTGCAAGTTCAAAAGATATGCAGATGGGTTTTGACTGAGAGAATCAATTTGAAAAAAAGGATGACTTGGTCCTAAGAACTTAAGCTTGTTGGTATTTTACTGATCTGATGTTTTATTCTAGCTGATACTTTGAAGCATTTTAAGCATATTTTCTTTGAGGAAGATCAAATCATGCCTTGAGGAAGTTTTCAAATCATTCGTGCATATCCTGCTGAGTTAAACTGGAACAGAAACACATACTCATACAAAATTAGAATTTCTGTTGTATCGAAAATGTCTTATTTAAAGATATTTTTTTACTCCTATTAGTCTGAGGTGCTCAATTATTAGTTTTAATAGGTAGAGCTTTCAAATGATCTTTCATAAATTTTATATTGTGAGCAGAATCACAATTTATGCACCTGAAATGTACAGGTTATGAGAAAGAACTTGTTAAAATATGTGCACGTGAGGGAGTTTGCTCCTGAAGCTGAGTTTTCTGATCCCTGTCCATCATTTGTCTTGCCAAATGTCATCTGCAGGTACCTAGCAAACATAATTGCCTACTATAATTTAAAGAATGTCCTTTATGATTCTAATAGGTTGCAAGCTTTTGTGACATGACAAGTGCCTATTCTAACTCTGTAAATAAATTTGATATGTTGAAGTACATGGGATTTTCTCTGAATTAATATGATGTGATGGTGTGTACTGAGATTGAAGAGATAGACATTGATCATTGAAATTCTAAACATGAGTTTGGTTAGCGCTGTCATTGCATGGCCAAAAGGCTCGGAATGGTCATAGCTAGTGGTATTTAATGAGCAGTTTAGTTCATTTAAGATTAATTCAATGAGCTATATAGTTCATCTAGCTCATATTCATGAGCTAATCTAAAAAAATGTCTTTTCATAAAATTACTTTAATGCCACTATTGAGTAACGTAATTAAAAGATACTATTTTTAATTTTTTTCTTGTTTATAAAAATGTAATCAAAAGATAATATTTATACCTAACATCTTTTAAATAAAAAAGTTATAAATATTTTTTATTTTTTTGTTTTCTTTTTAGAAATGCAAATGAGTTATTTAAAAGTGAGCTGAGTTCTATAGCTCACCTAAGGTAAACTGAACCAACTTAGCTTATTTGATCTTTCTAGACTCTAGTCAGAGCTTTGTTTTTTTACTGATTTTAATGTTCATTCAATAGTTGGATGACCTGGTTCTGTCTGCTGTGATGATTTTGAGTAAATCATTTAAATGTTCCTAGATATGAATTTGATATTTTCTCCCCTCTATTTGTTTTTCATTTTTCTTTGGCTGCAAATTAGTCCCATAAGATTGCATTAATTTCAAGTTTACACGCTGATGGTAAATTCCGCATATAATGTAAGACCCACTTAAGTATTTAAGCATACCTATATATATATATTCTTTTTAAAAAAGGTATACCTATTTAAGAAGGAAAACTCAAAGCCTTAAAGCAATCGGTGCTAAATTTATAAAATTAATTGAACTATTTTACTAGGCTTTTTAATTGGAAAAAGTTTCACAAAGATGATACTGGAAAGTGGAAGATTTGATCTTTGGTTAGTATTCTCAGAGGTGGTAGCAAATTTGATCATTTTTTTCAGTATTTTTCACAGTTTAATAATTCAAGTGAGCTAGACTAGTATGTTTATTAGTGCCATTCCGACCAATGCTTTCTTCAAGTGATAGATACGACAGTGTGAAATTTAATTTTCTTATCTTACTACTCATTTTTCCCCTTTAATTTTCTTGTACAATCAATTCAATCAGATTTTTATAGGAACATGATCCTTTACTTTTTTTTTTGCTTGTCTGACGTGTATTTTGTTTATTTAAAGTGTAAATTGACGCAAATGTGCAAGGAAAATTTTCAAATAATAATTTCTATTAATACCGTGAAATTTACATGTATTATATGTAAAAATAGATGGTTGAGATTTAAAAACAAGTGGAGTATACTAATCCGTGATTTGATGGACAGCTACTGCAATGATTGTAGAGATCTGGACTTGTGTCGAGACTCGGCTCTACTGGCTGAGGAGTGGCGCTGTGCTGTGCCGCAATGTGGGCAACCTTATGACCGTGAAGTAATGGAAAATACTCTTCTTCAAATTGTACGTCAGAGAGAACGACTTTACCACCTACAGGATCTAGTTTGCCTTAGATGTAGGCAAGTGAAAGCTGCACATTTAGCAGAGCAATGTACATGTGCCGGCTCATATAGGTGCAAGGAAGATGTTACAGAATTTCGTGGCAAGATGCAAATATTTCTCAACATTGCCATTCACCAGAAGTTTGAACTTCTACGAGAATGTGCGTCATGGATTTTAGAAATTAGAGACTTATAAACATAATATTATAACTCATTTAACATTGCAAGGAGAGTAGCTGTTTGGGGAAGCTTCTGATATATTGCACAAAAGGCAGATTATGCTCAACAAGTTGGTGGTTGTTGAGTAGGTCTTAGTCCTATCTAGCTCAAAGATGCTTTTCTAGGTTTGATGATAGGTAGGTAGCCAACGGCGTTGTGTATTATAAATTCTGTACATTTAGTTTGTAGAGTCAACTCCCCATCTGTTGTTCTTTTTGCTTTTCTAAAACGTATACCGTTTGGTGGTTGAAAATTGTAAATAACTGTGTATTTTTATTTTCAATGTAACTTGTATTAATTTTTAGCACGAGTTTCGCAGATCAAAGCAAAGCATTGGCTAAAAGTATGCACCATTCTGTTGACTCCGTGGACGGTAAAAAAAAAAAGTGTGAACATTTATGAACAGTGATCAGAAAATTTTTATAAAATAAGTGTAAAAGGTAAATATTGGTATAATTTCACCATTTTCGTGAGTTAAAAAAATAATAATTCAAACAGAAGCAATTTTGATGTCCTCAGAAGTAGTAGGTTAGGTTAATTATTGAGCACTTTCCGCGTTCCGTCAAAATAGAATTAATTTGTGCATAATCAAGTTTCAACTAAGTTGATCGTGCTGTTCAATGTGTGTACTTCAGAAAAGTATAACCAAAAGCTAAAATATGCAGAAAACCGGATTATTTTGCATTGTGACCTCTTTTCTACTGATATTCAACAGAACGTTCATGCTAGTCATTCCTTTGCATATACATGAGAGCAATATGCTTCGGGATCAAGTAATGTCATACAAATCTAGCAAGAGCCTTCACCAGAAGAACCATCTTTTTGCAGTTGACTGCTTCACTGGTTCGTCTTTTTTTCGGTTCTCCATACCTTGCTTCAGAGCTTCCAATCTTTTCCTAAAAAGAATTTTGATTCAGGTAACAGATAATGTGCACACAACTTAGGTCAACTACTTTTTAAAAAAAATACAAGGTCAACTACAAAATGGTCAAATAACTAAACAAATATGTTTTAGCCATTACACGTCAAAAAGCTATTAAGATATGTCAAAATAGTGTTTTGACGTTTCCAATTATATAAACCCAAAACTATATCACATTCCTACTTGATAATAATGCAAGGATAAGCATACCTAGTATCGGTAAGGCGACCATGTAAGCTCCATCTCTGGCGAAATCCTTCTATACCTTCAATTCCACTGGCAAGAATCAAACGCCTATAGATCGAACAATGACAGTGTGATGTATAAGCATGTGACATTTAAGATGATTCCAGAATACTCTATACAACTATTAAGCAATGATTATCAAATACATACTCATTAACAAATATAGTCCTTAAAGAACATGGAAAATGATAATTTTAAACCCCTAATACCATGCAGTGATCAAAATGTTCCTTGAGTAAAATATATTGTTGATAGGTGCCTCAAAAGCTTTTAGATTGGTAATATAGGCTACAGATTTGTGAAAATTCTTAACATAGTTTAGGCCTATTTTGACACGGATGTGTAACTGTTTTTGAAAAACTACATTGCAAAATTTGCCTAATCCAAACTACATGGTCAATTATCACAAATCTCAAACCTACATGGGGAGTTTTCACATATTTTTCTTCACACGACTAACACCCATAATATAAGAAAAAGTGTCATGATAGCAAAGCAGAAGCCTCCATCCCTAGCATATCTTAACTTTGAAGAAATCAATCACAAATTTTATGAATTTATTGTTAAGAAGTCTTACCATTATAAACGTATGTAGGGTTAACAGGGCCTAATCCTAAGAAATCTGATGCAGGGAAGATAAAGAAAAGAGATAAGAGAGAAAAGGAAAAATAATAGACGGGAAAGAAGCTACATAAAAGCACTTTACTATCATTAAATTCAAAAATCAAGAGAACAAATTAACAAGTTACTAGTAGAGGTAAAGAAGAGAAGGAAAGGGAAAAACGATAAACAAGTACACGGCATAATAAGAAAATATAAAATGTAACAAAAAAGTAAAACAAACACAGAAAATTTAAGCAGCCAAGTAAACCCTAGGCCCAACACCACGATGTGTGATAAGAGCCAGAAGCTTCAAGAAACTACGATAGATTCTCACTTTACGATACAGTAAACAAAATATCCTCCAGATAAAATTAGAAAGAGAAGAGTGCTAAATCTCCTATACTGAAAAAAGTTGAGAAGCAGTCTATTGACATGTGGCTGATTGCTTGATCAAAGTACGTGCATCACAAGGCTAGTATCCACCAAAAAATTTCATGCAATAATAAGTATCATTCCAACAAATACCTCTCCAATGATGTCACTTCTGATTCAAGCTGAGCATCTCTTTGTTTTGCTTCCTCTAAAGGCATGGATAGCCCTAGTTTATGCTCACTATCCTCAAGACGTTTCCTTAGTTCCTTATCCTGCAGTCAGTGTAGTCAAACACAACTCAAATGATAAGAAATACATTTCAACCATCTCAGTATACATTATAGAAATTTCCTTTTCCTCTCTAAGTACAAGATGCAAAATCAATCTTGATGAGAGAAAGAGAGATAAAGAGAGAGAGGAAGGAAAGTCGATCCAAATCTATCTCACCCTTTTTTCAGCGCATTCTCGATATAAAGCAATCTCATCTTGACAAAATGGCTCAATGTCATTTATTTGCAAGCCTACAGCACAATGTTATATACAGTAATGAAAATGAGTCCAGGATCCAAATGAACAAGATAACAGCTAGAACTACTAAGCAGCTTTCAAGCATTAGTCTTACGTTCGATTCCTCTGCAGAGATCGTGGTTTTGGTAAAGAAAATACAAGTATAACTAAACAGAGACAACACCCTAAAGCATTATAATCAATTTCTTGCACATATAATAGCATGACCGATCCACAACACTTAACATGCAGTTAATGGATTTATGTGCACTTTTGCAGCATACAAGGAACTTGGTTCTGGAGAATTTTATTTATCTGGAAGTTAAATAGTTCTAGCCTAACAACCAATAACAATTGCAGAGTTTAGGTTTCATGAATACTTACATAAAAAAAGATTTCTTAATATCCCATCACACAAATCAACACCTTCAAGAACATGAGAAGCAATCTCTGGTGGAATGAGAGGTGAAGGTGGACCCACCATCAGATCATCACCCACTAGAATAGTTTCCTCCATTGTTGGCTGTGAATCAACTGAAATGCCAAAAGAGTAGTAGTCATAATTCAGAAGTTTGCATCGTCTATGATATTTGAACTTTTGGGAGAGATACCGAGAATCTTAAAGCACATAGACATATATTATTTTGAGAGATGGAAGTGAGATTAAAGCACCACATTATAAGCAACGAAACGTCATCGTTTTTTCTTCTAATTATTCACACTAAACTTGGTTTGAAACACCAACCCTTCTTAATCTCGTAAATGATAAATTGCTAATTTAAAACAATTGATTAAAGTTTAAAAAATGCTAAAATGAAATTCTCACTTAAAAAGCAATCCCATGTACTAATTTGTATTGATCATGCTTCAGCCAGATGAAACAACTTAATGGTGACCCAAATTCCACCTTAGGTTCAAATTTCGTGTTTGAATACATCAAGCAAAGATATATATATTATTTCTATCACTAATATACACAACAAAAAGGAAAAAAACGTCAAAGATCGATAATAGATACCATCCATGGTGGCTTTTTAGGTAAGCTTCCACTTATGCAACCAAATACACGATCAAACGGCTGTAGTTAGTTGAACCTTGAAACCTGGAAAAAGAAAGGCAAAGGAACATAAAGATAGAACCTGAAGGATCAACGACTAAAATATTATTCAAGAGAAATTATTCATTGCTCTTAATTACTGACGTGTTACTCCACGCCAATGAGATGCAAAGTAAATGCAATAAATTTTCTTGAAAAATACAATTGCCCACTACCACAGTTACAGTCATTTCGTCGAACAGATTGTGGACATTCCACATTATATACCAACATGATGTTTAAACAAAACTGAAAAGAAACAAGTTGCTTAAGAATTGTAGTAGAACAAACATGAGTTAAGCTATATGCATTTAACCATATATTGGAGGCTACGCCAAAAAAAAAAAAAAAAAATTGCGGCTAAAGATAGTGAGCAGAACCCTTTAGCCAGTAATGGGGTAATGGGTAGCCGAAAGGATCAACTATCAGAGCAAAGGTAATCTTAGTTCTCTGAAAATCTTAAAATCAAAAGGCTATGGCAGCAAAAATGCAAAATTGGGTGTTTCTTATGCTGTCGAGCTCTTCATTTTCTTTGTGTATTTTCAGGGCTGGTTGCTGTTTGGTTTAGGGAAATTCTGGAGGCATCCCTTATTTTGCTCTTAGACATCCCATAAATGATAAAAAATTTACAAATAAATTAATATTAATAAAATGAAAAAATTGTCCCAAATATTTTGATCTGCATCCCACAAATTAACCCACATCCCGTACTGCGCATTGTATCTTACCGAGCCATCCACCACCACTGACCCAGTACCTCCTCCGACCGCCACTGTAGCACCGTCCGATCTCAACAGTGCCGCGTACCGAGCACCACAGTGTCACCGTCCGAGCAAAATTCAAATTTCCAAACGTTGATTTCAGTCCAATTTATTCAGGGGGAAACTGATCCTCTCCAAATTGAAGGTATTATTTTTAATTTGGTTTATATTATATGAATTTTAATGGATTAAGGGTTGTATAATTTTTTCATTGATACACGCTGATATATGTTTAATTTTAAAAGGGAGAAACTGGGTATTGAGAGTACGAGGGTGGGGAGGAAGAAGATGAACAGGAGGTTCGGTAGGGGTAATCGAAACATTTATTGGTGTTCGGTAAAGAGTACCGAACAAAATAGATATGTTCGGTAGGGGTTACCGAACTAATCCATTTGGTTCGGTAGGGGAGGGTACCATACGTACCTATTTTGTTCGGTATGGCCTACCGAACCTACCTTATTTATAGCATATCATGATTTCAAATTTTTTTTTTTATTTTTTGTGAGTTATTTATTCATTTAACAACTAATTTGTCATTTTAGGTATGAGTAGACAACCTCAAACCGCTTCGCATAGAAAAAGAAACGAAGAATTGTATGAAGGTGATGGACTTGTATATAGAAGAAGAAAAAATAGACAAATGGCCACCGCTGGACCATCAAATGTTCAAACGACTGTAGAACATTCTACCACAGAGATTATAGAGGATGAAACTAGACACAGTGTGGATGCTTTTTTACATGGACCAAATGACGATACTTTATGAGGTTGAACATGATGAGGTTCACGAAGACCCCTCCTCATCCCTAATTGGTCCAAAGAATTTGTCGGTGCTGAAGAGTTTTAAAAATCACATAGCGTATAAAATTTGGAATAAGACTGTAAGTAATTCACTTATAAAATATTTTTATTGATTTAAAATTAAAATATTATTTTAATTAATTGTATTTTTGTTTATTTTTAGGACGATCGTGAGTTCTTAAGGCCTATTGGTCATTCTGTGGGGCAAAGTGATTGGGATCTCGACCAACGTATTGCGCATCGCATATTTTAGTCAGGCCTAGCTTCGTTATGCCATGCCACATACAAACATGCAGACAAGGTATTGGTATCTGCATTTGTTAAGAGATGGCATCCAGAAACCAACACATTTCACATGCCATTTGGTGAAATGACTATAACATTACATGATGTACAACAATTATTGGGCCTTAAGGTTACAGGAACAGCTTGTACTGGGAAAAAATTAAGTAGGGGCGATGCTGTTTCACTTATTGTGGATGCATTAGGAGTTAGTACAGATGTAGCAAAGTCTCAGCTAAGTACAAAAGGATTATATGTCAAGCTAAGTTGGTTGAGGACTTTGTTTACTTCTCCTAGTGACCGACAAGATGACCATCTGGTTAGGGCATTCTTGTTACATCTGTTAGGATGTACACTATTTGTTGATAAAACTGGAAACAGTGTCCCAGTTTCTTACTTGACATTGCTGACAGATATAGATAGTATACATGAGTATGCTTGGGGTGTAGCTGCATTGGCTTATTTGTACCGACAATTGAGGATAGCTAGTCGATATGATGCGAAGCAAATATCTGGATATCTGACTTTGCTACAAGCATGGATATATGAGCATATTCCCATATGCGCTCCATCGCTAAACCAAAACTACAGTAGTCAATTACCTCTTGTACAGCGTTGAGGGTTGTACACCCGTCTTGTTGTAGAAAAAAAGTTCTTGGAGGAGTTGAGAGAGACACTCGATGATCTAACAGTGGCTGACGTATGTTACTCTTATTTTATTTATTTTAATTTTAATTAATTCATTTAGTTATTTGTTTAATATCTTAATTGAATTATGTTTGTACTTTGATTTGACAGGTTATTTGGGATCCATATTGTAAAGAGATTCCAGAGATTTTGTTTTTTCATGGATGCATTCGTTTTCTGGAAGTCGTCGAAGCTTATCATAGCCACAGGGTGTTGCGTCAATTGAAGCATATTCAGACTATTCCACCGGATCCAGTTGAGCCTTTTAAAGTAAACAGAGGGTCCAACCCTAAGATGTACAAGGTGGAATTTCATTTCGCAGACCAGTATTGGACAAGTTGGGATAGTCATGTCTTATCCCAACAGTCTAGAGGTGCAACTGTTAATCTCCCAATTGATTGTGCTTCAGATTACATGCAATGGTATGAAGATATATCGCATGTGAGAGTGCAAAATCCTATACATAGATTAACACATGTTAGGACGACGACTAAGACACACCGTGCAACCCAACATACACAACAAGATGTGACGGTTAGTATTCATTAACGTAATAGTGATTAACTTGACATGCTTATAGAATAATGATTAATTTGATACTTTTGTGTATTTGTTAGGGTGTGCGTGAAGCATTGCGCATTATTGAGCGTGCTTTGTCAAAAGGAGAAGAGCAACCATCTAGAAAATGGTACAAGAAATTCAAGAAGGTTCAAAAAATATTGCAAGGATGTGTTAGCTCATCAGCTACAGATGCTCATCAGCCATGTTGATTTAAAATTAATTTATGTTTGTACTTGACGCTTAATGACATTGTTAAATGCCTTGTAAAATTCTAATTATACCATATATATTGGAGCTTTCAAGATTTATATTCAGTGAATGCATTAATAGAACATTGTTATAATTCTGAGCATGTCATAAACTAATCATCACAATCCAAGTCAAATACAACATCTTGATTTGGATTGAGCCATACATGTTTCACATAATGTATTGCTTCTTTACATTCAGAAAAGTTTCTCTCCAGATATTCTATGTTCAAATCGTATTCCATAACAGTCTTAGACGATACCACATTATGCCAAAAATGATTAAAATTTTCCCATGTTTCCTTATCCTTGAATAATTTCTTTGTGTTTCCTAACACATTCTTGGAGATATGCCATCTACAAAGGTGATGAGCAGATGTAGGGAATACTTCTGTGACTGCATTCATAAGAGCCTTCTCTCTATCTGTTAAGATGACACTGGGCATACAACTTGTATACATCAACGATTTCAATCTCTCCAATACCCAACGATAATTATCCTATTTTTCAAATTCAAGATATGCACACACAATGAAGAATGTCATATTTGTAGAAGTAACCCCAACAATCTCAAGAAGCAGCAATTTGTACTTGTTAGTCTTGTAGGTGCAATCCATGATAATCACATGAGGAAAAGCTCTTAACAAATTAATGGAGATTGAATGAGCAAAAAATAAGCCTGTAATAACCTCATCAACATCATTGCTCCTATGCCACTCCATGTAGTTGTGAACAATCAATAAATGCATCAATTGTTGTGAAATTGACCTCCCATCTTGTTCTTTAAGTCTATAACTTTGACGAGCATTATATATATGTTTCATTGTACTACAATTTTCCTCATTATTTTGCTTCAGTCTATACAAAATGTGCTTCGGCCTAACATTGCACTTTGTCATATCAACTAGCAAATTCATCTCTTCATTATTGAATTTTTCGGCATGTGGATGACCTTCAAGATATCGTGCCAATCGGTGATTATGTGTACCACAACTAACTATCAACTTCCAGTGAGAACTATTTTCGATCATCCTTCCTTTTAAAGAAAACGGACAATTACATTTTCTTGTTTCAATTCGTTTCTCCTTCTCATCCCCTTTTTTATCCTTCGGATCTTTCGGCTTTGCTTTAGAACGATAAATTCAACTTCTTTCACATGCAAAATCAATCCTAGGTCTCCTACCATCTGAACACGTGTCAAACTTTTTCATCACAACAATAATCCCATTACTTGTCCCAATAGACTTCGTCTATGAGATCAACTCTTCTTTGAAATGAACACCTATAGTAAAATAACATAAATTAATATATTTAAGTTATGTAATACATAGTATTTATTAAAAATATATAAGATATCTCACTCTATCTATCTCGAATAATTTAGTGCAGTCAATATTTTGTCTATCTTGTAACTCGTATGCTGAATCCTGTACAAAAATTAGAATTAATTTTTTTTCACAGAGATTCGGTAGGAGTTACCGAACATATTAGATTGGTTCGATAGGGACCACCGAACCTTTTAGATACGTTTGGTAGGGTCTACCGAACATATCATAAAGGTTCGGTGGCCCTTACCGAACCACTGCGCAATTTGCAGAAAAAAAAAAATTTATACCTATTTTATTTGCTTTTTTACTCCGTTTTCTTCATAAAAATTCACTTCTTCTACATTATCCATGTATGTTTCTTCTATTTTTTATTTTTTGAGTTAAATTTTGGTGGTAAATGAGGGAGTGGAGGTGGAGGTGAAAGTAAGTTGTGAAGAAGAAAGAGTGGGATGTATGAGAATTTTTTAAAGAAAATTTAAGGAGAGTGGGATGTATGGGATGTGGTGGGTTGGGGGATGTAGGATAGTTTATTTAGTTATAAGTATAAAGGGTATATTTGTCATTTCATACTATTTTAATTTTTTAGTTATTTATTGGGATGTCTCGAAGTAAAATTCGGGATTTTTCGAGAATTTCCCTTTGGTTTATTTTGATTTTTTTTTTAATTAAAAAAAAAAAACTTAATATTGCATATATTGACATTTGACAAACTTGAAATAGCAGGTTTAAAACTCTGTTCGGAAATAAAAAAATTCTCTTAAAGAAAAGTAGAAAACATTTAAAAAAAAAAATCCATTAAAAATATTGGGACCTTTTCAAGTTAAAAGTAAAAATAATAAGCACTTTAAGATTAAAATTTTGGATCTTTGTCTAACACTACAATCACAATAAAATAAGCCAGTTTTTTTTTTAATTACTTATAATCGATTTTGACCGGTTATAAGTAGGGGTTTATGGTCCAACAAAAGTCGAAAAAAATATAAAATAAAAAAAATTACTAAAAATAATAACCTAAAATTTATAACATTAAAATTAGTCTTTTAAAAATATTGAACGTTTAATATTGAATGTATAATATCCTAAAATAATACCCTAAAATTTATAACATTAAAATTAGTCTCCTCAAAATTAGTCCAACATTGAATGAGTATAAATTGCTACAATTTAATTTGAATAAGACTTTCAAAGAAAAATAATATAAAAATTATTTTTTTTAATTATAAAAATATATGATTTGAACATACGAGTGTTATTTTTATTATTATAAATTTTAAGGTGTGTTATATTTATTATTTTTTCAAAAAGATATATGTCAAAACAGTTGAAAAATAAATTAAAAATTGACTAAAGAAATAAAGTTGAATTTGATTCAAATTTAGCGACCGAATGAGAATCCTTAAAAAAAATCGACTAAGGGTCTTCAAATTGGGGAAACTTTTAAAGGCAAGATAATGTATAATGTTACAAATTATAAAAGAGAAAAGGTGAATAAAAAATGTATTGTTGTTATTTGATAATATGTATATTGGACTATATATACTAGTCTCATGTATCATGTGAAACAACATAGCATGTAAGTCTAATAACCAACTCTTAACAAACTAACAAATAACAAACTGAGAAAGGCTATTATCTCATGCAAGCAAACTATAATATCATAATCTGCAACCTGCAACTATTCTAGCACTCTCTTGCAAACTCATGGTGGTGGTAGCTAGCACTGTGAGTTTGGACTTTAAATTAAGAAATCTTGTCTCTCCAAGAGGCTTAGTAAGGATGTCAGCGAGTTGTTCTTCTGAAGGTGTAAAACGCACATCTATCTTACCAGCTACTACCAACTTACGAATAAAATGGAAATCCACCTCTACATGTTTCATGCGAGCATGCATGATGGGATTTGCTGTGAGAAATTTGGCACTAATGTTGTCAGTAAACAAGACAGGTAGATGAGATTCAACAACCTTTAATTCTTTAAGAACCGATTGCAACCAAATGAGTTTTGAGGCTGCAAGAGCCAATGCTCTATATTCAGACTCGACACTTGATCTAGAAACTATCTTTTGTTTAGAGGACATCTAAAACACCAAATTATCTCCAAAGAAAATATTATATCCTCCTATGCTCCTTCGATCATCAGGGCAACCAGCATAATCTGAATCTGTAAATTCAATTAGACCAAGCACTTGTGACTTATGCAACAACAAACTATGTGACAAAGTACCATTAAGATATCTTAGAATGCGTTTGGCTGCTTGCCAATGGGTTGAGGATTGACAGAATAAGCAATTTCAGGTCTGATCAAGACATAATACTGTAATGCTCCCACAATACTACGATACTGTGTAGCATCATCTAACACCTCTCCATCAAATTTTGATAAAACACTACCAGAACTCATAGGAGTTTTGAGAGACTTAGTCATATCAAGCCCAGCCTTAGTAAGTAAACCTTTGATATATTTCTGCTGAGACAAGTGCAGAGAATCACCACAATGCTGAACTTGAATGCCTAAAAAGAAATGTAACATACCAAGATCTTTGAGTGCAAATTTTTCATTGAGAAGACCAATCAAGTATTGAACATGACTAGAGTTGCTCCCAGTAAGGAAAATGTCATCGACATAGACTAATAAAATGGTGATATTTGAACCTGAATGTTGAACAAACCTAAAGGTATTAGCCTTTGAATGCTCAAATCCAAGCTCACAGAGGCTGCAACTCAACTTTTGGTACCGGGCACGTGGAGCCTGTTTGAGCCCATATAGGGCCTTGGTCAACTTACAAACCTAAGTGGGGTGTTCTTGACATACAAATCCATTTGGTTGAACCATGTAAACTGTTTCTTGTAGATATCCATTGAGAAATGCATTATTGATATCAAGCTGTCTTAAGTCCTAACCCACTGACAGTGAAAGAGTAAGAACAATATGAATAGTTTGAGGTTTAACCACAGGAGAAAATGTTTCAGTGTAATCAAGACCTTCAATCTGATTGTAACCCTTAGCTTTATATTTATCAAGAGCACCATCACATTTGAGCTTGGTTCTGTAAACCCATTTATTCCTAATAGGCACTACACCAATAGGACAAGGAACCAAATCCCAAGTAGTGTTAGCTATAAGAGCTAAAAACTTTTTATGCATTGCTTCCTCCCATTCTGGAATACCACATGCTTCTTTATAACTACCAGGTTCAGGTAAGATAACATTAGAGACAACATGAAGTACCTTAGGCTTAAGGGAACCTATCTTGGATCGAGTTACCATGTGATGTCCAGGCATAGGAGATAAAGGTGGAAGCTCAACCACCAATTCTCCAAATACAGGTGAAAGATCACAATTGGTGCCAGAAGAAGAAGAAGAAGCAATAGGTAAAGAAGAGACAGGTGAGTTTGATGACTCATTCTGTAAAGGTTAAGTAAGTAGGTGATGATCTTGAGTAGTAGATCTAGACTCAGGCTGAGTAGAAGACTCATCAACACATAAAGGTGGTGGACACACAAGCAAATAAAACTCTTGTGTATCAATAGGAGTAGGAGAAGCACCAAGAGTATGTGACTGAGAAACAAAAGGAAATACAAGCTCATCAAAGTGTACATGCGTGCTACTATAAATCTATTTGGTTTGCAAATTAAAATAGAGATAACCTTATTGTTGAGGGGCATACCCAAGAAACACACAAGGCTGAGACCTGGGTTGCAATTTATGATTGTTATATTGGCAAAGATAGAGAAAGCATAATAAGCCAAAAGTCCTTAAGAAACTGAAATCTAGCACCTTATGATATAACAGCTCATAAGGTATTTGGTTGTTAAGAGCTTTAGTGGGCAGCTGGTCATGACATAGATAGCTGTTCTAAAGGCATAGACCCAATATCTAAGTGGTACTCCACTATGAAGCATTAAGGCCAGACCTCGTTCAACTACTCGACGATTACAAGTTTCAACCACTCCATTCTGCTCAGATGTGTGAGCACAGGTTTTCCTATGGACAATACCTA
This sequence comes from Elaeagnus macrophylla, assembly GCA_029378325.1. NCBI lineage: Eukaryota > Viridiplantae > Streptophyta > Magnoliopsida > Rosales > Elaeagnaceae > Elaeagnus > Elaeagnus macrophylla. Next base: position 14,117,952 of record CM055644.1, on the reverse strand, counting down.
TGCGACTGAGCTTGGTGGACACAAAATTAAACTCCAAACCACCATCAGTTTGAACTAATTGGAGTTGACAAGCAAAATTACGCTCCACCATATTCACAAAAGAAGTAAGAACTGTCTCAGCTTCATTTTTCGCTTTAAGAAAAAAGATCGACATAAATCTTGTACTATCATCCACAACAAGCAAAAAATATTTAGCTCCAATGCAGCTAATGATAGGTGAGGTCCATAAGTCAGCATAAAGTAATGCAAAAGGAGTGTCACAGGGCACATGTGTATGTTTAAACGGTAACTTTTTGGATTTTGACATTTCACAGGAAGCACAGAGGTGACTAGAGTCAACTTTTGAACAGGAAATAAAAGAAAGTTGTACAAGCTGAGTTAGTACATCCCGTGAAGGATGAGCCAACCTATTATGCCATATGTCTGGCTTTATTGCACTAAACACAAAAAAGCTACGATTAGATGCAGAAGAACCAAGACCAACAAATGGTACTTGACACTGAACTTTATCTTTTAACTTGTACAAACCTCTTTCAGCCTTGCCCTTGGCCAGCACCATCTCTGTGCATGCTTCCTTCACAAAGAAGCCAGTAGAATGAAACTCTACAACTACATTGTTATCGTGACATAGCTTGTTCACAGAGACTAAGTTATGAGAGACTAAGGGTGTGTGAAAAACATCACGAAGCTAAAGTGAAGTATCAACATGAGAAGAAAGAATACTAGTACTACCAAAGTGTTTAATGAGAAGAGAGGTGCCATTACCTACTGCAACTCCTTCAGATCCATTATAAGGAGTAGAAGTTGTCAAGTGATCTGAACTCTTGGTAAGATGATGTGTAGCACCTGAGTCCAGCAGCCATCCTTCACTAACTTCACTTGACGAGCCTGCAAACATTGCTGATGCCTTGCCACTACTTAGTAAGTCTCTTAGCTTGAAGCATTTGTTTGCTATATGACCAGACTTGTTGCATATTTGACATTGTACTCGACTAGTAGGTCCACCTTGATAAGAGTCTGCTTGACTCTTGTTTTGTCTGTATGTGGTGGAAGAGCCTTGCTTAGGTTGATAATAAGAACTTCTCTGCAAGAAGTCGTGGAGATTCCAGCCAGAACCATCAGAAGAAGATCGGGAAGGACAACCAGTATTATTTCTGTAAGGCACCTTGTGAAACTTGGCAACATTAGCCTAGAGCACATAATTGACACCAGAATGGACTTTCTGAGAGATAAGCATTCGATCGTACGACATCAATTGACTTTGAAAATCCTCAAAACTTACATTCTCACTTCTCATTAACATTGTCATAGAAGACACAAAGGAGTTATAATCTGAATCCAAACCTCCAACTCCGTACAAAATCAGATCACGTTCAGAAACTTCTTCTCCAGATTATCAGCTACTCCTTTAGTTTCAATGTATACTCTTTAACGGAAAGGTCATTTTTACGAAGTGTTTGCAACTTAAGTCAGAGATCCATGATTCTTGCTTAAGATGATGCAGAAAATACTTTCTCTAAAGACTGCCATTGTCTAGCTGCAGAAACACCACGAGGAAGATGCAAATGCATTGATGAAGATACTGAGCCATAAAACCAAAATTTAACAAGATTATTCAACTTGTTCCACTGAGTAAATTCAAGATTAATACATGTACTATTTATAACAAACTGTGATGGAGGCACAATAGATGAATCAATAAGATCCTCTAAGCCATATGCGATAATGATTGATAGTATTTGCTCTCTCCAAATTAAGTAGTTAGTATTATCCAGTTTGATTGTGAAATTAAGATTTACTGGAGGAACGACAAAGCTAGCATAAGCAGATTGATTGCTTGATTGAGCAGCTAATCTTGATTCATCAGAGTTACGTAAAACAGATTTTTAACCTTGAGGTGTGGTTGCCATTGTAGCTCTCACAAGAGCTTCAAGATATGAATGCTCTTTAGGCTCTAATACCATAAATGAGAAAAGGTGAATTAGGAATGTATTGCTGTTATTTGATAATATGTATATTGTAGAGTATGACTATATATACTAGTCTCATGTATCACGTGAAACAACACAATATGTAAGTCTAATAACCAACTCTTAACAAACTAATAAATAACAAACTGGGAAAGGCTATTATCTCATGCAAGCAAACTATAATATCATAACCTACAACCTGCAACTATTCTAACAAATTATAATCGATAATATAATCTACATATCTAATGCAATACTTATTTTAATAATTAATAGTTAATAATAAGTAATAAAAAATAAATAGTAATAAAATAAATTACTTGAATTAATATGAAAGATTTTTATTTTATTTTAAGTTTTTGATAAATAAATGGTATTATAGTAATAATTAATATTAGTTTATATATATATTTTTTATAATTTAGAGTGATATTTTAGTAATAATAAATATTAAGTTATATATTTTTTTGGTAATTTAGAGTAACAATTTAATAATAATTAATATAAAATAATATGCTTTTTTTGGTAATTTAAAGTGACGTTTTAATAATAGCTAATATTAAATAATATATTTTTAATAATTTTAGAGAAAAATCAAAAACAAAAAGAAAGGTAGCCTTGTGGGTCATGATAAGAAGAAAGTAAGAAAAAAAGACCATCGAAAGTATGAATTAGTTAAGCAGCAACTCAAATTATAAAAATTTTGGTGAAAATTAATTAAGCAATAGTATAATATGTCAAAAGCTTTGGCTATAAATCAATAGAGTTCTTTAGATTCATCATACAGAGATAAAATTTTGTTGTCGGGGAAAATTCTTGAAGAGAAATATTGTAGTTGGAAGAGAGTCCTATTGAGGAGAAATCTTTATAAACTTTACAAATCTTTAATATTAATCTACAATTTAATTGGCTCACTTTAGAGTAAAAAATTACAACCTGTGAGTAAAAATATTTATAAAATTTTTATGCATAATTATTATATTTTATATTTTTTATATTTTAGACTTACAATATCTTACAATTTTTCTTTCTACTATAATTAATTATTTTATTTGTACATAAATATTTTATACAAAATGCGTTATTTTCTACCTAAAATTTTTCGAAAAAAGTTCCTTTTATATATGAGCCCCAGTATATTTTATAAAAAATGATATATGAAGTATAAAATATAACATATAAAATTTATTGCCTAAAAACCTTGCATAAAACTTATCATTCTTCAAAAATTTAACACACAAAAAAATATTTTTAAAACTTGTTTGTAATGCCATGATTGAATGATGCATATGTAATACTATTAATGACCATGTAGTAAGTATACTTAGTCCATTTAGATAAGCATAATACCACATAAGACATAATCATGACACAAGAGCATTCACTTAGAATATATCACATATACAAACAAAAATGAAATAATACTATCTATTTAGTCATAATGATAACAAAATAAAACATATATATAAGAACAACCACGAAAGCATTCATACATAAAGCAAACAATACTTAATATTACAAGTAGGGTTAATTTACTTACTTAATACGAATAATTAACATTGCTAAAATTACCAACTAATTCACTTGCAATTTAACCTAAAAATAAATTTTAATTAAATAAATACTAGACTCTCATGCTATTTAAAATTATCCCCCTTTTTTTAATAACTTAATCAAAATCATAAGAATGTATTATTTTAATACTTAGGACAAACCTTTATTTTATACATAATATTTTTTTAAAAATTTCGTATTTTTCATCACAAAGTTATTCATTGTTTTCACTGTAAGAAAAAGTTATATAAATTATTTCGAAATTAATTGGTGTCACAAAAATACAAAATTTTATAGAATTTTCATAGAGATACATCAAAATGTCTAGTAAATTTTTCAAGTAAACAATAATACATATTAATTACAAAAATGATTTTTATTCGCTATCTTTTAAAACTATCAGCAAAAGAAAATCTGCAACAATGTTGAACTTAAATATTTTTAGAAAAATATTGATAAATTATTTTAAACTAAAATTTTTGTAGTACTTCTATAACTTAAATATAATTATATATAAAAATTTTAAATATTTTAGAATTCGTTTTTATAGCTAAAACAGGTTTTGAAACTAGTTTAATAAATATGTTGGAAATTTTTTTAGCAATGCACATATATAAATCACTAGTTTAATAAAATATTTATATCTGATATAAAATTACCAAATTTTAATAATCCATAAATAAGACATAGATAATTTATTTTAAATTTTTCACGTAAAATAAATAATGTGCAAATTATAGTACTCGCATGTGTACAAATCACTATTATCAAGTGATAAGCAAACTCCGAGATCGATCTTTTAAGAAATTGCAGTTGTTTTAAAATATTCAATGTTTTCTAAATCGATTATAAATAAAAATTAAATCCTAAAAATTTTAATAAAAGGTTGTTGATGTGGTTATTAAAATTGTAAAATCTCAAAAGAATTAAAATAGACGAATGAAAAGTTGGCCGAAGTGATATGATGAAATAGTGTGGAAAAATAGCTAGCTAACCAATCGTATATATAATATTTTATGTGAGTTTTACAATTAAGCATGAAAAGTTGAATTTATTGAATTTTCCTAATAAATCCTAGAAAATCCTAAATCAATGGAGAATTTCGCTTAATTCATTAATTAATTTCCTTGATCCAGACCGTTAATTAATCAATTAGCATAAATCCTTAGGAAATTAAATTAACCACATAATCTAAGACAAATCAATGTACTTAGATTAAGTTCTTGTTCAAGATTATTAAATTAAGCAAAGGTGTTGTCTCTAATACTCAATTCTAATTTATTCGCTAATGCTCATAAAAAAGATATAAATCTCTTTGATCCAAATTAAATCACAATAATATTCATCCACTCATGGAAGCATTACTAAATCCCACACAATGAGTTTAGTTATTCATAATAAAATTTAAATCAATGTTTTCTATTACAATAAGCATTCTTAAAATTCAAGAGAGAAAGAAAGTTACAAACAATAGAGATATCCCTATTTTTACTGTTGCAATACCCTTCTTGGAGTTGGATAGTCACCTCTTCCAATTGGTTCTTAAAGGAGCTTCAATGGAGGATTTCTCTCTAGGTTGTGGAGAAAGAGGGTTGTGGGTGGTGTTTTTCAGCTGTAGTTCACACACTCTTGGAGTTGGCCGAGGAGCACATTTTTCCCTGTCGCGGTGCACATTGAAATTCTGGGCTGGTATACAAAACAGGGGTTGTCCTATCGCAGCGCCCATTTCATTCTGTCACAGGACGAGGCTAAAATGGGAGGTGGGCCACAGGACACAGAAATTACCTGCTGCGGCAAGAGTTTATTTTGGGACCCTATAGTAAAACCCGAGAGCTCACCACCGCGGCACATAATTTCTTCCGCTACTGCACACGTTGATTTTTGGCTCCTATAGTAAAAATAGAGAATGAACTACTGCGGTACACATATTTTCTTGCCGGCACAACCTATTGTACATGCCTTGTAAGTGTCCTTTACACATTTACTGATTCCTAACATAAGGCTTACGTTATTTTGCTCTTTTTGACCACTTAACTCCACCATTCATCTCACATTTACTTGAACCTATAAAACATGAAAATACCCTCCAAATCAAAGTAATACCGAAATAAACCATGCAATAAATACTTAAAAACTAACAAATATTAGGTCCAAAATAGTGTTTATCAATAAAGTCAAGGTAATGTTCTAAAACTAAATTTTCAAATTTTTTAACTTATATATAAACATTAAATTGGCCCATAACATTCAAGAAATAGGTAGTTAGACACACTCATAATCAAGGACCAATATTTATTTATTTATTCTTGAAATTAAATCATTTACCAAAATAATCTAAGCAAACATAGCTATTCAAGCTAAATATTCATAGTAAAATTAGCTACTCATGCTTAAATTAATATCTATAAATAAATATAATCTTAACATATATCACAATAAGAGAAGAACAAGAACAAGAACAATCTAATTGTACCAAGAACCTAGGAAGTTTAAATACCCACAAATTGAATTAGATGATATTTCCTTTACCAAAAGCTTGTAACTCTACCTTCTATTATGTTTTGAGTCTTTGAGATTGGCTTCCCTTGCCTTCTTGAATGTGAAAAAGCTCTAAAAATTTAGTGTAAAAGTCAGCTCAAAATTATGTATTTTTGTGTATGTAATGCTAAAAATATAAGAGTTTTTTTTATAGATGTAAGAGTTGTAAAGAATTAAGAGTCTCCAAAAATACAAGTGCGCTGCAGCACAAATTTTTATCAATTGTGGCATAAGTCTTAAAATTGCCTCGTACAAAAATTTGAGGTCAATCCACCACGGTACACAAAAATCTCTATTGTTGTACAAGCTGATTTTCTTATCTATGTACATAATCATTACATTCTGGTTGATTTTTGATATAAGGCTTATATGCATTATTTTTTTTCTCCTAGGTTGCTATTTGAGTGTTTTAAGTGTCTCGTCTTCATGTGTTTACATTATTTATCTATTTTAAAGCTAAAAATACCTAAAATACAACAAAACATACCCATGATTCCAAAATGATAGATCTATGCAAATAATTAAATAAAAACGTTATAATTAAATCTATTTGTAACAAATGAAAGCAATAAATAATGGAATATTAGTGATTTTCAAGAACTTATCAAATATCCTTTAGAATTTTTATTATGTCAATGTTAGAAATAAAAGCATGGAAATTAGGGGATAAAGTATTGTTTGACATATATTTTGAGATGGGATGAACAGTACAAGACCGGCATTGTTTTTTGAGAGCAATAGGTAAATCATCAATTGAGGGTTCATGATTACTAATAAATGCTTGAAAAATACTAATATTTCATGATTTAATGCACATACTTATAACAAATATATTTAATTACAACACTTTTATCTAATCCATAAATCATGCTTTTGATATTGCAATTGAGATGAACCTAAATTTAATGTCCTAAAATCAAATAGTAAACACTACATTTTGAGGTATTTGAGCCTATAATGTTTCTTTCTAAGAGATAAAACTTTTTTTCCTACTCTTTTAAACACATTCTTTATGATTTTAAATTGTTAGATGATCTCTATAAGTTTTGCATTAGTTATTAGGATTTTTAAAAATCAAATGAAGTTCATGTTATTTATTTTCATTACTTTAATTAAATGAGTTGAGAAACAATTGAAAGTGGGTGTTTATTATCTTCATGCATGACATCTAGTACATGATATTATATACGGGGTTCCCTTAGACAAAGAAGTTATAATAGTCACTTGGCAAAAGAATACCACATAAATATGTGGATTTTTTTAAAGAAAAATTGAATAAATCATATGACCCCAAAATCTTAAAAGTAGTAATGTGGATATTACAATCTAGAAAATATAATCCTTTGAAGTCAAAAGTATTTTCATTCATTCATAGGCACATACTTGATATTGTTTGTTTGACGAGTTTGATTGGAGTATGATATGAGCAATGTGATTTTTTCATAATCCTAGCATCTAATTCCTTTCATAAGATCAATTTTGTTGCATTTGAGCTTTTATTCTTTATATGCATATGCGAACCTATTTGTTTTTTTTTTCTTTACATAACTTCTGCTCGCATATACTTTGTTGAGTGCATAAACCCTTAGGATCTGTGTGATAATAATAATGAATCTTATGAGGCTTAGAGTCGAAGTGAATTCGAATTCTTGAAATTAAGTTTAGGGAATTTGATATGAATATGTTGGAGCATTGGGATATGGATGAACAATATGAATTTGATTTGCATGATAGACTTTGATGTATGTTGAGAGGTTAAACATGATTATACATAAAACTTAATGATGAACTATAAAGAAACTAAAGCATGAGAAGTTTTGTTGATTTAAGTTAATAGTTTTGTTGATTTAAGTTAATAGTTTTGTTTGTAACTAGTTTTAGTTTATTTTGTTTCTTAAGATGTTTATGGGTTATCATCACTGGAAACCCTCACGAGACTATGACTTGTCCACTAGGACCACCTAGAAGTTTAAAGGCTTGTTGCATATTCTAAATGCAACCATGATAATCTACGGAAGTAATTTAGGGTAGTCTAGTTTAGTTTATTTATTTTTCTTTTAATTTTTAGATCGCTTCACTTGCAAAAGACTAGCAAGAAGCTGGTTGGGGGTTGTGATAAGTGCTTAAAAAGTGCTAATATTCTGTGATTTATTGTGCTTAATTGTGATAAAGAGATTTGATTATAACTATTTTATTTAATTATTTGCATAAATCTATCAATTTAGCATCACGATATATTTTTATGTATTTAAAGTGTTTTTACCTTCAAAAGAGATGAATAATATAAGCACACGAAGATGGGACACTTTGAACACTCAAATAACAACCTAAGAGCAAAAAGGACTAAGGCATGTAAGCCTTACATCGGAAATCAACTAATTTGTAAGGGTTATGTAATCAGCTTGTGCTATGGCGTGCGTGTATTTTTGGAGAGTCCCAATTATGTACAACCCTTACATCTATAAAAAAAAAAACCCTTTCATTTTTAACATTATAGAGAATTTTTTCCACAATTTGAGGACGATTTTCTACTAAACTAAACTAGGTTTTGGAGCTTTGCCACATACCAGGGAGGTAAGAGAGGCGCATCTAAAGGAGAGAATAAGCCTTTTAAGATTGAAGATCAAGCTTTTGGGGAAGGAAACATCATCCAAGCCAATTGTGGTATATAGATTTAGGTTACTTGTTGTTGTTAGATATTTCTTCTTCTTCTTTTCTTGCTAGAATGTATGTTAGATTATATTTGTCTATGAATATTAATCTAAACATGTTTGGCTAAATTTAACTGTAGATGTTTAGCTTTTGTTGCCATGTATGATAGATTTGTTATATTGAATATTTTTATTGTTTAAATAAATAAAATTGTCCTTTGATTAAGAATTTGTTTAAATATTTATTTGTGAATACTCATGGGCCAATTTGAGGTTCATAAATGGATTGAAAATTCTTAGAATTTAGTTTTAGGAATGTCACCTTGACTATATTTTAAAAAACTTAATCAAAGTCTCAAATTGATAACCTAGTTATGACATTAGTATGATTGACATATTTTTTCTTATACATAATTTGTTTGCTATTTAATATACCTGATCATAGGATGTTGATTAGTTAATCAACAAAGAAAATTACCCGATCGTAAGAATTTTCATAAATAAAAGGAAAGTCGGTAAAATTTATTTATTAGAACATTCATGTTAATTCATCATAACATTTCGATGCAAGCATGGTCAACCAAGCTAAACATCCATATATCCTCTATTGATATTTATCACCTTTTTGAGTTAGTTCAAGTTTGAAATATTGTTTTCTTTCTTTGTTTGCCACCATGATCTTGTTCTCGTGTCTAACTTCATTTACAATTTTATTAGCTTTAAGATTCTAGTTATTTAGAGTTTTAGTAGTTATAAAATTCTAATTAGTTAGTATTTTAGGACTCTAAAGAGAAAAAATATTATTTAGAACCACTGCAATTCCTTGAGAGATCGACCTCAGAGTTTGCTTATCACTTGCTACGAGTGATTCGTACACTTACGAGTACTATAATTTGCACATTAGTGACTCTCAAGTTGCATGACTAGATGTGAAACACGACCCACACTGTAGCAGGGCTTTTTGTGTGCCGTGATATGGACCTCATGGTTTTTCACTACTGGGCAATTTAAAAGGTTGTGGGTGCAATTTTGAGGAGTCCTCATTTTGTATAACCCTTACATCTATAAAAGACTCCTTAGGTTTCCAACTTACAAAGACAACTTTATACAAAATTTTAAAGATTTTTTAGGGTTTCTTCATATCGAAGAACTCAAGACATAATAGAAGATAGAGCTACAAGCTTTTGGTGAAGGAAGTATTATCCAATCTAATTTGATGGTATTTAGATTTTCAAGATTCTTTGTGTAATTAGATTGTTGTTGTTGTTGTTCTTCTTCTTCTTCTCCTCCTCTCCTTAAGATGAATGCTATATTTTGTTTGTCTGTGAATATTAATCTAAACATGAGTGTCTAATTTTGATATGGATGTTTAATTTTAGTTGTCATGTTTTCTTTTATCTATTTTGGTGAATGTTTTAATTACATAAATAAATAAAGATTATTTTTTGATTAATTGTGTGTTTAAATATTTATTCTATGAATTTTATGGGGAAATTTAATATTCATAAATAGGTTAAAAAATATGAAAATTTAGTTTTAGGAATATCACCTTGACTTTATTTTAAAAAATTTAATCAAAGATTCAAATTGATGACTTAGTTATAGCATTGATTTAAATGGCATAATTTTCCTTGATCACAAGTTGATTGATTAGTTGATATACCTAATCCGTAGGATATTGATTGGTTAATCATCAAAGAAAATTACCCAATTTGTAGGAATTTTTATATATAAAAGGAAAGGCAATAATTTTGATTTATATGATCGTTCATGTTAAATCATCATAATATTTTGATGCAAGCATAGTCAACTATGCTAAATATTTATAAAACCTTCATTGATTATTTTACAATTCTTTTAAGTTAGTTTTAAGTAAAAAATTAATATTTTGATTCTTTTCTTTTGCCATCATCATTTTTGTTCCTGCTTCCGATTTGATTTGCAGTTTTTGAGTAGTTAGGATTTTTGAAAAGTTGAAAATGTTATTTAGAGCCAATGTAATTTCTTGAGAGATCAACTTTAGAAGTTTACTTATTGCTTATTATAAGTGACTCGTGTACTTGTGAGTATCAAAATTTACACATAAATTACTTTTTCTAGAAGTAGACTTTGGAACTATTACCGGATCAGACTCTCATAGTGTTTCAAATGTGAGGTTCTTCTTGTACTTCAAGTTTGGCTTTCGTGAATAAACTAATATCTCCTTGTCTTGTTGTGTGCCAACATCTTTCCTTGAGTTCAAGTTTATTTTTATTGATGGCACACTAGAATGATTTGTTGTGGTAGGTTCGGGGTTAGTGTATGAGGTATACAGTTCATGATTAGTGTACGAAATAGTCTCAGGAAAGGAAAGATCAAAGCTAAAAATTGAGCTTCACTAACACTCTCACCCAAAAGGGAAGTTATTTTTGGAAATAAAGTGTCTTAAAAAAGGTGACATTAAGACTAGTGAAGACTTTTTTTATAGACGGGTCCTAGCACTTATAGCCTTTTTGAGTAGAAGAATACCCAATAAAAGCACATTTGAAAGTACTTGGATATAGTTTATTTTGGCTAAACCTGCACAAAAATAGTACAACCAAATATTTTGAGGGATAGATTGCAAATAAGATGAGAGGTAAGGAAGCAATGTTTGAGTTTGTTGAGAGGTGTTTCAAAGGAAAGAACACGACTATACATTCCATTTATAAGATAGGCAGATTTTAAAATTACATCTCCCCATAACATTTTTGGCATACTAATAGTGAACATTAAGGCAAGTGCAACTTCCAAAATGTGTATTTTTCCGTTCGATAACTCCATTTTGTTAGGAGTGTCAACACAAGAACTTTGGTGAATTATCCCATAATGTTGAAGATAAATTCCCCAAGACAGTATTGAAATATTTGGTACCATTATCATAGCACAAAATTTGAATGTGTGTTTGGAATTGTGTTTGAATCATGGAAAGAAAATTGACAAACACAATACGAACATTGGTTTTGTCTTTGGGTAAATATACCCAACACACCAGGTATGATCATCAATAAATGTTACAAACCATTTTAAACACAATGAAATTTTGGATAATAAATATCATTATCCTTATTTAGACAATGAAATTTTGTTTTTAATTTTACCCATTCTATTATTCAAACTACACGTATAAATAGTACTATTATTTTCATACAATTAAATTCCATTACATTAGGGTACAGCCCTCATAAACATATTTTCCTTCCGAGTATTAACAATAGCTATATTCCTCACATAATTTGACACCAATCCGGCAGGCTCATGGAAGACTTGGAAATATGCAAGTTGATACAAAAACATTTACAAAATATGTAACGCCAAGTCACAATATCATTGACAGTTAAGCACGCCTGTATTCATCTCCACAGTCACCAATTATTCTGAGCAGATCCTTCCCTTTGCTAGAAACTTCCTGTATGCTATTTATGTCTTCCTCATCTAGAGCAAGGGAAAACACAGCAAGAGAGTCTTCAATGTGATCCGACAACCCAAGTCTAACACCTATCATTGATCCGGCCACAGCAGGCTGCAATTAAAAAATAAAGCCAGAAAAGAAGGGATACAAATAAGCATGGTCACAAAGGTAAAAGATTCGAACAATAAAGAACTATGAGTTACTACAGTTAGACAATGGATGAAGTGATAGTACCTGATCAAGTATGTATTTAACAGCAACTGCTGGGATTGAGACCCCATGCTTAGAAGCTACCCTTTTCAGTGTCTGAAGCAGGGCTTGGAATAGACTCCATCCACCCCAAGCATCAACCATCTGCAACAAGTAGTTTGACTTTATAAGACATGATTTCAAGAAAGATATAGAAGCTACGTCTAAACTCCACAACCCATTTCATGTCATATCCTGCACATTGAATCGCAAATAATATGTGTTTGTTAAGTTATTCATGCGGTTGAAATGGTGATTGCGCACCATACGTCCCTTAATTATTAAAAATGCACTTTAGTCTTGTTATTTTCAATTTGGGCACTCTATTCCCATAATTATGAAAATGAGCACTAGAGTAGTAATGTTTCATAAGTGCTCCTGTTTATAATTAAAGAAGGACCAAGTGCCCAAGCAGAAAATAACAAACCAAGGTGTTCATTTTCACGTAGTTACCGGCTATGTTACCTGGACTTGGTGTAGATGTCGGATACGGGTACTTATCTAAGTGTCGAACTCGTAAATTCTTAGACACGACAAGTTTAAGCATTTGCTGGGGAATTCACACGAAAGGGAACGAGGAATTCTCAACGAAAAAAGTGCTCTCTGAACCGAACGTGAAAGTTTAGTTTTCAGACGGCTGTTCCCGTAACTCGACTTGGATTATATATCCAAAAAGGTCCGCTCTCGGTTTCTTAGCCTAGCAGAGGCGTGGTTATCTGATCCGCAGTGGATTTTCTAGTAGATGCCGAACCTGCTGCCCCATTGACTAAGGACACAACAAATTACAATTTATTATATTTAACATATACAAATATATTATGAATAATGATGTTTACAAGTGTCTAAGCAATTATTAAGTTATATTTATTAAATTAATTTTTTTTATCATCATTATTTGTAAAATGTGAATGAATCAACCTATTTTTATTGCCTTTTTTGGCAAAAAGAAAAGAAGTTATAGGCTTATTTAAAGCCCAACATATATTGTGTTAAAGCACAGCCCATATTCTTTTAAAAGATTCCCTAATTATCATTTCTTCCTTCTTCTTTCCGCCTCTTATTCTTCTACTTACTCTAGAGGCCATCATCAATTTTTTCTTGTTCTAGCAGCTACCGCCTCTCCTTCCTCCTCCATCATTCTTCTTTTCTTTCATTCTTATTTTGGTGTAGCTGAGTCTGGTTCCATAAGGTCATGTCGGACTCATATCTCACACTGGTGTCAGTGTTGTGTCGACACTAATACAGTGAGGCAAAATACCAGGCCAAGGTAATATATTACCAGACTACTAGGTCCCTTAATTATTAAAAATGCATTTTAGTCTTTTTATTTTCAACTTTCGCACTTTATTCTCATAATTATGAAAATAAGCACTAAAGTGGTAAAGTTTCAAAAGTGCTCATTTTTATAATTAAAGGACTAAGTGCTCAAAGTGCTCATTTTCATATAATTACTAGGACCATTTTCCACTTTTGAAATGATGTTAATAGCAATGTGCTTAACAATCTACAATATTTGATAACTCTAATTTATTAGAGTAAATATTATCTCTTATGTCATAAGACTTGCTTGGTCATATGAAAATAGTTGCACATTGTACTCATTTTGATACTATTTATGAAATTTGTGAAAATGAGTAAATTTTTTGATATTAAATTTGAAATTATCTTGCATTCCATTAAAAAGACTTATATTTTAAAGTTCACTAATGAAGTTTTTATGTACCCCTTCGCAGAGAACAAAAAGAACAAAAGAAGCATTTCACAACTTTGCTGTGGCATTGCTGCAGCTTTGCCGCAGCAAAGCACACCAAGATAAAACAGCGTGAAACATCCAAATCAACAACTGGGCTTGGGCTTCTATTAAAAGGACCATATTAGACAGTTTATGACACACATTTAAGGGCAAACTTGGAAGTTAATACAAGAATATCATCTCTTATCAATTAAACCCAGAAGAAACATATAAAAGAGGTGGAATTGAACGTGAAAAGTGAGGAAGAAAATAGGGGCAATAGAGAGACAACGCAGATCTGTAGAAAAGAAAACCAAGAACAGAGGCAACGCAGATTAAAGGATAGAGGAACGCAATGATTGTTTCATATAAATAATCATTAAAGAAAGTAAGAAAGAGTTAAAGATTTGGAACCCAATTGATTGAGAATTTAATTTAAAGGAAATTTTATTGATTTATTCCTTCTATTATTCTTTGTTTGCTTTTTAATTTCTTAAACTCAATGGATCTGATTTTGATTATTCATGAATTAATATTTGATTTCATAGATATGATTGGCTAATTTTTCTTTAGTTAAGGTTGTAGATGTGCAAGTGATTGTAATCTTTGTTCTTCAATTTTAAAGATCTGTGCTTTGTTTGACAAAAGGGTGCTAGTTATTCAATGCTTATTTTATTAATTAATTTTTATTGATTGTTTGATCCCCAATTAATAGGACAGTAAACTGAGATTAATTTTGAAAAGATTAGTTGAGGTTGGATGAAACTTGAATAATGTATGTTTAATTTGAATCTAAGGATAAGAATTAAAGTTGCAATTAATATAAGAATATATAATTGTCTCATATCACCCAAAAAAAATTGGTGCATTAAATATTATTCTTAGACTCAGTTATTCATAGGAATTTGTTTCATTAAGCTTAGAAAATTATAAATATTGCAGATTCGAAAGAATCTTTTGTAATTTTCGCAATTCTAGTGACTGATGTACTTTACCAAGCATTGCTACAGCAACGCAGTCTGACTACATCATTTGTTACATTAGCAATCCTAACTGATTTATCTAATTGCAATTCTTGCTATTCTTTTTGTTGAGCTTTATTTTAGTATTTTTACGCTTTTCATCTCATGTTTATTATTTTAATTGATTTTACTTTATTTTAATACACAAAAATATCCAATATTGATTTTATTAGTTAATTTTTACAATAATTTCTAATATTACAATTTCCGTGGGAACGATCTTTCTTATTATTATATTACTTGTTTACGACATGTGTACTTGCGTAATATCTTACACACTTTTTAAAAAAACAATGTTCCTTTAAACTAAACAGGCTAGGCTTAAAGAAAATGCATAAAACTTGAATGCCCAGGAAATTAGCATACATTCAAAAAGATACTTTTAGTTTATCTTCAATACCAAAATTCTATCCAATCAAGAAAAAAATCAATTTTAAAGAATTTGTCATTACTAATTTAGTAATTTGTCAGTTAAATCACGTTACAGAATTTCTTACCCGTTTATACTTCTGGAGGGATGGAGTATTTAATGAAGGGCCAACAAATGGAATGGATATGTTGGTGTCTAGAAACTTTTCAGATAATAGACCACCCATAACTGTCCCATACCTGCATTAATATTATAATATTCAGTGACTGAATTATAGTTCAGCATTGGGATCCTAGACATTGCATCATAATGGGATTGGGGGATGATACACAAGATTAAAATCAATGTGTGTTAGAGAAAGAGAGACGTTATAAGTTTGACCCCAGTGAGCTGACAAAGCTCAGCCATTTTCTGTTGAGGACGCATGTCTACAATTGAGTGTTGCACCTAAGAATACAATAAACTTATCATGAAGCATAAGAACATGCAAGGAAAAGAAAATAAGGGACAAAAGCTCAACAACAAAATGTAAGAAGCATTTACCTGATTGCTTACAACAGGGATATCATTCTCTAGAATTATTTGCAATCTCTCAGTATCAAAATTTGTCAATGCAATGGTCTTTATTTTACCTGCATGGCAGCAGCTTCAGTATCTGAATAAAGCAATCATACAATGACGTGTGGTCTTTGTTTTAATTTGAAAATTATAAAGATAATATCCTAACCTTCTTCTTTCAAGTCTGTAAGGTGCTTTAGTGCATCAAGGTAACCTGAGTTTGAATAATCCCACCTTATTCAAGGAGAATGAGAAATTACATCAAATCAAAAGAATATCACTTTGAGAGATTTCATACTAACTTCCAGGCAATTAGTTGGATTTAAATAAAATGTAATTTTTTAGGGTGTCTTGTAAAACAACAGCACCGTACCTTCGTACTATAGAGCCTGAAAGAGCCCACAAATGAAACTAGCTGAAGCCATCTTATCCAGAGTGTGTACGGCAAGGTAATCAATTAGAATAAAGTTTTATTTATATGCATCATAGTTCTTTTTTAAATTGAACACAATAATTTTGAATTCTAAGGCCTTAAAACCTGTCTAGAGTTGAACTGGGTTAGAGGAAGAGAGTAAATTATTTTCAATTTTAGTAGCCATGAATATTATTGTAAATTAGTAATAGAACTTGGTATCAAATTAAGATTGAACCCAGTATCTCAAGTGGCAACAAACTGATGTAGGAGAAATAAAAGTCTACAATAGTAGGTTTGTTATAATCTAGTTGGTTATTTTTCTTAATTTATTTTGTTATTTTCATTATGATGTCATATTTGTTAGTAGTTTGCATAAGGTGATGGATAGGATTATATTTCAGATTTGGCTAAACCTTTCCAACCCGCTGTATCAAATTGGTATTAGATCCCTCGATTGTTTTCCGGGGAGGTACAACAGCCATGGATGGTAATTGGAGCCGATTCATGTCAAAGAACATGAAGTGCAAGCCTTTAAAGTGGATCGAAAGTTTTGTGGAGTTGGACATTCATTCAATCCAAGAAACAATTATCATAGGTGGAGAATGCCTTCTTCACCCTTATCTCATAGGTACTAAACTCTCCCCAATTATCCATCTTCATCTTCTTCTCTATATCATTGTCATCAACCCAGATTCATCAAGAAACACCCACATCCATTACCCATCCACTGTTTACCAATTTACCATTTCCCAAACCTTATCCCAAATCGAAATGTATCGCCACAACTTTAAATCCTATACCCACACCCTCTATTATCAAGAAAACCATAACTCAATCTTCCACAACCTTCCACCATTAAACCAACATAGGCATTTTGTGAAACCCAACATACCTGCAAAGAAAAATCAGTTTTCACAAACGGATGAACCCATTTTCACCCATTTCCAAGATTCGAGCAATCATCTATTGAACAACCCCATTTGGTTATCATCTTCAGGGGGCAATGGAGTTGAAGAACCCATTGTGGAGGCAGTGCGAAAATTGTTGCTAGAGCGGGAACAATGGTTTGACGCCAAACTTAATCAATTCGCTAGTGAATTGAAACACGCTCTAGAGCAATTCAGCCGTGAAAATGCAATACCTGAGGCAGAAACCAACCACATTCCACTACCTAGCTCGAAAATAAAGAGCAACAACCATAAGAATCAATGCCAATTTCGAGTTTCAACGAAGTTCATGGTTCAAGTGCTCAGAGCCACCAATAGCAGCAAAAACGCTTCTCAAAAAGCGATCCAGGATGACCCACATGCGGGATGACGTCCCAACAGTTGGCAATGGTAGTTTCCATCTGTCGGGGTAAGGATTGCGAATTGATTCTGAAGGAGGGCATTTCAAGATTGCCATCACCAGAACAATAGAGCTCTCCTTTAGGCAACGGCGGCGAAACCAGCAATCACACAAGCTAGGCAACCGACGAAATTGTAGGGGACAAAGGCATTGTTGAATGTACTGTCCAAGTGGCAACAATCGTGGGTGCTACAAGAAGTTTTTGCAGTTCTTTACTCAAATAGCTAATATTTGAAGAAAAAACTTTTTTACTCAAATAGCACTTTTTTAGGTTGAAACTGTGAGTTTTTGGATATAAGTTTTACCATAATACCTTTTCTTTCATTCTTTTGATTAAAAAGTATGTAAAGCTTACAATATTTTTGAGAAAATTTTTTAAGGCTTACAAAAATCATGATAATTTAATTTTAAGATCTTTTTATGGCTTTGATACTAATTTTTTGATCAGACCAAACTTAAGCTTAAATTTGTATTTTTAAAAGTGTTTGTAAGAATTGTATTATTTTGCGGAATAAATTTATTTTATTTATATATTCTAAACAATTATAATTTTGATCATGATATTTATTGTGTAAATTACATTCTTCTAATCTTGATAAGTTATTCTTTAAAATATTGGACTTCTCTTTAATTTGTTAAATCTATTAATTTTAATCTTTGTTATACGTTTCTGAATATTGTCTCTCATTATGTTTAATTAACTTTTATCTTCCTATATGTTCTTTAAATAAGTAAAATTCAAAGATTAAGTTATCAAATTCTGTGTCATTTACTAGAATATATTTTTGTATAAAGTAATTTCTTAAAATTTTTCTTACTGAATGGTCTATCAAATATAGAATACTAGAAATATAATCAGTATACAAGTCTAAAATATTATCAAATCTTTTAAAGTTTTCTAAACAGATTTCATAGTATTTACTTCCAAAATATTACTCTAAATTTTTCATGAATTTTTTTAAATGTTTCTTCAAAAAACTCTATATTTATCATGTTTTTGTTATAATTTCTTATGAATTGAGTGAGCTAAACAAATATTTAAACATTCAAGATTCTTAACTAGCTTAAGTTTATAATTATCATACCTGAATGTAATGGGTCCACCACAGTCTTCCTTTCCTCTATTCGTCTTCTTTTGCAACACCTAATATGCCTCAATCTTTAATACCCGCTTAGTTATGGAGAAGTCGTTGCATCCGTACATATTATGGTGTACAAAATTTAACTTACAAGGAAATAAGAAAAGAGTGACTATACTCCATTTTATTCAAGATAAGATAATTTTTACAACTTAAGGTTAACTAAGAACTTTGAAATGATCCTTAGATGCTCATTTCTAAAATATACATGATTCCTAAACTATACATAAGCAGAGAAAAAAAATTTCTTAGAGTTTCTAAAAGGGTTGAGAGTGTTTGAAAGAATGTTTCGAGAGAGAGCCCCCAAGATAAGAGCTCCTTTTATAGATAAAGGAATCTTTTTTACAATAATTATTCTACTGTTCTTTAACACGTGTTGTCAACAAGGTGTGGATCCTACATCTTTATTTTCTTTTCTACCAAGAGTCTCTGTTTCAACTTTCTTTGTCGTTTGTTGCTGACACTCTTGATGATGACATATCTTTATCTTCTCGATCTCTAATACAGTAAATATACTTGTAGTCTTAGGTTACTTTCCTTGCATAGTAACAAAACACTTTTCTTGTTTCTTGGCAAGCTTCTAAATTATTGCTGTTGAAATTTGTCTCGAATTTGGTGATATTTTCTTCTTCTGTAAGGGCCATATTACTGTGAGAGATCCTTCTTTGTTGAATAATTTACTTTAATTTTAGTAGAATTATCAATCCTTTTGATTTCATAATAGATCTGTCCTCTTAGCATACAAAATTTTTCTGAATTGAACTCTTTTTCTGGCTTGAGAACTTCTCTGTTGGAATTGACAATACTTATATTGATAAAATGATAAGGACTGATACATCCTTCCAATCCATTAATGAGCTAAAAAATCTAAGATAAACAAGTTTATCCTCTACTCTAATATTTTTTCTAAAATTTTTAATGGCTTTCTTAAAATTTTCAAGAAAATTTAATTCACTTAAATTAATGTGGGTAAAGATTCTTAATTAAACCTGCATGATATGCTCTGTATACAAAGATTGGATCTGCTCTTTTCAGAATGTTGAATTTACTTCTAGTTGAATAATCATTTTCTATTGTATAGAATTTCATATCTTCTATGTATTATTGGGTAGATTTTCTAGCCAAATTTACAGGCTTAATCATTGAGTTTTGCTGAGGTTTCTATACTGATCTTTTTCTTTTTCAATTTCTAAAATTTGCCTGAAAGATGTTTCCCTGAATAAAACTGGTGGCTTTGCTACCTTTTTTAAGGTTCTTAATCTGCTTGTTGTAATGCAGACGAATAATTTTTTACAACTTCCTCTAGATTTATCAGTTTTGATGTCTTGTAGTTGGCATAATTTCCTTCAGCTTCTATTCTGTTGGTGAAGGCTTCGTGTGTTACTCCACTAAATCTAAAAATATATTTGCTTGCCTCTGCCTAATTACTATAAATTTCAGATTTTAGACCATTGTAAACTACATAAATTTTCTTTTGTTATACTTTTTCTACTTCATCAGCCCAATTAAGCTTTCTTTTTTCTTTATTAGACTTATCAGACGACAACAATGGTTCAATTATTATAAGTTTGATATAGAACATCTACCAGGTACAAAAAATAGTTTAACAGATGCTTTAACTAGAGTATTAGTACCATTAATTATTTTTATGATTTCAAGAATGGAGCAAATTGATTTAAAAATCAAGTTAAAAAAGTAGATAAAAATCCTCCAAGAATAACTGAAACTTTTATATCTTGAAAAATCTCTCATGGAGACAAGTAATAAGAAAGAACTTAATTACTCAATAATTTTCAGAACCAAAAAATTCTAAAAAAACTTGTGAGGAAAAAGTTCAGAAAAAAATGGAAAAACCTAACAGTTCAAAAGAAGAAAAAATTTCTAATAAAGGAAAAATGAAAGTTTAATTGGGCTGATGAAGCTAAAAAAGTAGAACAAAAGAAGATTTATGTAGTCTACAATGGTCCAAAACCTGAAATTTACAGTCATTGGGCAAAGACAAGCAAAACTATTCTTGGATTTAGTGGAGTAACTCACATAGCCTTCACCAACAGAATAGAAACTAAAGGAAATTATGTCAACTACAAGACAACAAAATTGATAAATCCAGAGGAAGTTGTAAAAAATTATTCGACTGCATTACAACAACCAACTTCAACCAGCAAATTAAAAACCTTAGAAAAGGTAGCAAGGCCACCAGTTTTATTCAGGAAAACATCTCCCAGACAAATTTCAAAAATTGAAGAAAAAGATCAGTATAAAAACCTCAGCAAAACTCAATAGTTAAGCATGTACAACTTGGCTAGAAAATCTACCCAATAACACATAAAAGATATGAAATTCTATGCAACAGAAAAAGATTATCTAGTTGAAAGTAAATTCAACATTATGGAAGGAGCAAATCTAATCTTTGTATACAGAGCACATCATGCAGATTTAATTGAGAATCTTTAACTAGGGATTAATTTAAGTGAATTAAATTATTTTCCTAAAAATTTTAACAAAGCCATTAAAAATTTTAGAAAAAATATTAGGGTAGGGGATAAATCTGTTTATCTTAAATTTTTTAGCTCATTAATGGATTGGAATGAAGAAAAATGTATCATTCCTTATCATTTTATCAATATAGGCATTGCCAATTCCTACTATCAGAAAAAGAGTTCAATTCAGAAGAATTTTGTATGCTAAGAGGACAAATCTATTATGAAATCAGAAAGATTAATAATTCTACTGAAATTAAAGTAAATTATTCAACAAACAAGGTCAATTATCTCTCACAATAATATGGCTCTTACAAAAGAAGATGGAGAAAAGATCACCAAATTTGAGGCAAATTTCAACAGCAATAATTTAAAAGCTTGCCAAGAAACAAGAAAAGTGTTCTGCTACTATGCAAGGAAAGTAACCTGAGACCACAAGTGTATTTACTGTATCAGAGATCGAGAAGATAAAAATACGTCATCATCTACATAAAGACTGTCGACAACAAACGACAAAGAAAGTTGAAACAGAGACCATCGGCCGGAAAGAAACAAAGAAAATAAAAATGTAAAACTCACACCTTGTTGGCAGCACATGCTAAGGAACAGTAGGATAATTATTGTAAAAGAGATTCCTTCGTCTATAAAAGGAACTCTTATCTCCTATCACGAAAGCTCTCTCTAGGAACATTCTTTCAAACACTCTCAACCCTCTTAGAAACTCTAAGAAAATTTTATTTCTCTACTCATGTATAGTTTAGGAATCATGTATATTTTAGAAATGAGAAGCTAAGGATCCTTTCAAGGTTCTTAGTTAGCCTTACGTTATAAAAATTATCTTATCTTGAATAAAATGGAGTGTAGTCACTCTTTTCCTATTTCCTTGTAAGTTTAAATTTTGTACACCATAATATGTACGGATGCAAGAACTTTTCCATAACCAGGCGGATATTAAAGATTGAAGCAAATTGAGGCATACCAAGTGTTGCAAAAGAAGACGAACAGAGAAAAGGAAGACCGTGGTGAACCCATTACATTCAGGTATGATAATTATAAACTTAAGTTAGTCAAAAATCTTGAATGTTAAAATATTTGTTTAGCTCAATTCATAAGAAAATATAAAAAAAGCATGATAAATATAGAATTTTTTGAAGAAAAATTCATGAACAATTTAGAGCAATATTTTGGAGGTAAATACTATAAAACCTATTTAAAGAACTTTAGAAAATTTGATACTATTTTAGACTTGTATACTAATTATATTTCTAGTTTTCTATATTTGATAGACCATCCAGTAGGGAGAATTTTAAGAAATTATTTTATACAAAAATATGTTCTAGTAAATGACACAAAATTTGATAACTTAATTTTTCAATTTTACTTATTTAAAGAGCATATATGAAGATAAAAGTTAACTAAACATAATGAGAGACGATATTCAGAAACTTATAACAAGATTAGAATTAACAGATTTAACAAATTAAAAGGAAGTCTAATATTTTAAAGAATTTTTAAGATCAGGATTAGAACAATGTAATTTATACAATAAATATCATGATCAAAATTGTAATTATTTAAAATATATAAATAAAATAAAATTATTCCGCAAAATAATACAATTCTTAGAAACACTACTAAAAATACAAATTCAAGATTAAAATTGTCTAATTTAATTTTAAGTTTGGCCCAGTCAAAAATTGGTATCAAAGCCATAAACAAAAATATTTGATAAAAAGATCTTAAAAATTGAATTATTATGATTTTTGTAAGCCTTACAAAATTTTCTGAAAAATATTGTAAGCTTTACACACTTATTAATCAGAAGAATGAAGGGTATTATGATAAAACTTATATCCAACCCTTAAATGAAACTCACCGTTTCAACATAAAAAAAATGCTATTTCAGGAAAAAAAAAAAGTTTTCTTCAAATATTAGCTATTTGAGTAAAGAACTGAGGTAAACCCTCCACTCTCTCTACTAGGATGCATTTGTAATAGAATGATTTGAATTTGAGGAATATGAAAATATATCTTGTGATAAAGAGAGAGAGAGTATATATTTGTGAGAATAGTGCTCAAGATATGCTTGTGAAATGTGTTGATGTTGATGCAATCATTAAAGAGTTTGAAGTAAAGCTACAAGTTCTCACTGCATTGGTTTTGCTTAAAATTGGTGTGAAAACATTCAAAATCAAGGATTCTAGATAGAAACAAAGAAAATTTAGGTGGGAGTTTGCTGCACTCATTTGGAAGGTTGTGTTGCTACAACTTTGAATTTGGAACGAGTTACGAAGAGATTTCTTTATTGGAGATTACTAGTCTCCCAAGATAAAATCCGAACTTGAGGATGAGATCTTTTTTTTTTTTTAAGGAGAAATAATATGTATGTCCAAGATAGTATAGAATAAACTGGTCTATTATAGTCTAATTGGTTATTTTCTTATTTGTTTGTTATTTTTATTATGATATTATATTTGTTAGTAGGCTATTTAAGTTTATGAATATGATTGTATTAGGGGGAATTGATATTATATTTCAGAATGGAGAAAGTTCTCCCGTTTTCAGGTTTTTCCTTTGTTATAAATTTGGCTTAACCCTTCCAACACGCTACATCACAAATTTAGTAAAAAATGAGGTGTCAGAATAAATTTCCTAATTCCTTATGAAGCTTTGCTTATATGGTAAACATACTTAAGTGAGGTAACCTCAATTAATATTGATGCTGAAATTTCATTTCATTAAAAGGTTAATATGGTAACATAATTAATTAAACCTTTGTCAAAATCATAACATGGTAATTAACGAATATTCATCATGAGAAAAGAAAACAATTGCAATAATGTGAATAAAGATATCACAAGAGAAAGGGAGGGAGGGAGAGAGAGAGAGAGAGAACAGTTGATACCAATGAAACTGAAGCATGTCCAAGGAAGTAACATCCATTCTCTTCCGTGAAACATTGATGTTCTCCCTCACATAATTACTTGTCATCTTAACAGGTGGTGGTACCCACTTTGTAAGACTGCATATCATACACATAGCCATATGGTTGAGATTTGCTTGCTTAAAAAAAGAAAGGCAAAAATAACTTTGCTGTTGACATGTAGAAAAAACTTTTTCCATCCTCAACTACCATGAATATGATAACACATCTAGAGAGCTGTCTCTCTCAGTTTTTTACATTTAATCAAGAGCAAAAATTAGATTAACTTTAAGAGAAAGCACATTTTCTTGGTTTTTTAGGAAGCTGAAATTCGTAAATTTTTTGTTACGTATTCGGATGTTGGTCACACTCATTTTTCTCAATTTTTTTTTTATAAATTTTCATTAAATTGTCCGAGTACCCACACCCATGTCCATGTCCATGTCATGTCACTTGGACATGGTACTTTACGAAAAATGAAAAGTCAATTATGTCGCTTGGACACGGTATTGCATGAAAAATAAAGATCCAAGTAACATAAGTTCATGATAGTTCTAAGATTAACTCATAGATTCCTCTACACCTATATGTGGAGTCAATATGTGAGTTAGTATCCCATGCTAGCAAGCAGAGTTGCACACAAAATTGATATTTTTCTTTTTGTACCAGGGACAGCTCCAAAACTTCAGATATAATTGAGAATTGGCAAGTAATCAAGCTCTATCTAGTTCAAGTGAAAGAAACTCACCCTCTAACCTTATCCGAGAATTCAGGTGGCCGCTCTCGACGAACTCGATTAATGAAAATCCCATAAAGGTCTTCAGCCGGTCCATCTAGGCAATTCACAAATACCATCAAAATTTGAAAACTGAATGTCCAAACAATCATAAGGATTAACAAAGAAACGCAACAACATGCAAGACACTCCAACAAAAAGGCAAAGAATGACGTTGGTAGTGGAACCACACTTCACAAAATTTTCATACATGAAGATAGAATAAAGCTGCCCATTATAGCTACATTACATATCCAAGAGCAACCAAGCTATTAATGGGCATACATATATCAGCCATATCAAACGTGTTGAGACCAGCATCAGCATATTTAAGCATTGCATCAACCGCACTGTCTCTTTCAATTCGACCCCATCCACCACTGGTTTGCCACATACCATTCACCACCCGACATATGTCTAAGCAATCCTTGCCTTTATTAACCAAGGTTCGTTGGTTATCCTCAGTTAGCACACACTCAACTGCTGTTCTTGGCCTTATCCTTTTGGTCTCTGTATTTGGTGAACGCTTGACTGAAGAAAACTTAGTCAAGTTGTAGCAATGACAATGCAATCGTAAAGGGTCTGCCATGACACAACTGAAATTTGCCCAATGTTGCAGATTCTCAAAGTTTTAATTTTTAAAAGAAGATGGAGAAGATAGAATCTTATCTTCGTTTTCTCTTAAAATTCCTCTCCACAATTAATTTCTTACTTTTATTAATTATAATCTGAGGGGTATTATTGTAAACCAATGACTCAAAAATCACAACTACCGTGAAACTAGTACTAGATAATAAATCCTAAAAGAAATGCCAATCAGGTTTTATTTGTTTGTGCTCACAGTGATCGGCCATGTCGAAAGTGGAGAGGCCATTGTCGGCATATCGAAGCATGGCCTCAACGGCATCGTCGCGGTCGATTCTGCCCCAGCCACCACTGGTCTGCCACATGCCATTGAGGATTCGGCATATATCCAATGAATCGTTGCCCTTTTGAACGGTGAGTCGTGGAGTTTCGGTTGTTGCTGTGGTACAGCAACGGACCGAGTTGGCTATGGAGCGTTTGAATGATCTTTTGGGGGTGGATTTGAAAGAGGTCCGAAGAGATTGCAAATGGTGTACACTTGTTGTAGCCATTACACTATCAATATGTGTCTGAAGTAACACAGCAGTTATTTGGGAAAATGTCTTAAATAAGCCCTTGGAGGTGGAATATGTCACTTGTATACCCTTTATTGGAAATCTTGCAAATTGATTTATTTAAGTGGAAATTTACGGGAGATAGCCGGTAAGGGGCAAAAGTCTTAAATAGACCCCTAGAGCTCCAAAATGTCATTTTTATACCCCTCCTTGAAAATGTTGCAATTTAGAGCAAATGAGTGGAGGGTTACTTGCTGTAACCGGTAAAAGAAGAGTGGGAAAGAAAAAGTAAATAAAGAAAATAAAAATAAAAAGAAGTAAAGAAAGAGAAGGAAAAAGTAAGTA
Source organism: Elaeagnus macrophylla (assembly GCA_029378325.1). Taxonomy (NCBI): domain Eukaryota; kingdom Viridiplantae; phylum Streptophyta; class Magnoliopsida; order Rosales; family Elaeagnaceae; genus Elaeagnus; species Elaeagnus macrophylla. The sequence goes on along the minus strand of CM055644.1, from coordinate 14,091,315 downwards.
ATAAGTAAGTAAAACTTTTGCAAAATTAAGTAGAGAAAGAGAGAGGCTGCCCAGCTCCAGCTCCATCTCGTCCCCTCTGCGAAAAGGAAAGAAAATAAAAGAAAAGGTAAAGATAAATAAGGAAGAAAAAGAAGTAAAGAGGTTGGGCTTTTGGAAACATAAAATGAATATAGTAGAAGATATTAAAATTTGTCCTTCATTTCTCTTCTTTAGTGCTCTTTCTTCCTAAGTTTAAATCTAAAAGGAGATTAGATTAAAAGTAAAATTCTTAAAATTTTTTTAGTTAAATATATTATTTTTTTTTCTTCTTCTATTAATAATTATACTTGAAATTGTTTATTAGGTTGGTGAATTTTTTTGGCCTAGGTTTATAATAAGAATAAAAGCTTTGTTTTTTAATTAACTTATAAAAGTATATTACTGTACATGAATAATTGTTGAATGTCATTAATGTAATGAAATAAATTGTTTGTTATTCTTATATTATCCCTATATTAGAGCCCATATTAGAATTGTAATAATGAATATGGACTTAGTTCTACCATATTTCGGGATCAATTTGACATTTATTATACTGAACATGCTAGGTTGGTCATATAAAAGTGTATTTGTTTTTACTGCAAATGCTTATATGTTTGGATGTGAGTATTTGAATAAAATGTTGTTTTTTCTTATATTATCCCTAAATTAGGACCGTAACGTGAAATTGAATGAATATCGACTTATTTCTGCCACATTTCGACCTAAATTTGACCTTTTTTTACTGCACATGCCAAGTTGTTATTATAATATTTTTTTGTTTTTTTTAGCCGCAAATGCTTATATGTTTCGATGTGAGTATTTGAATGAAATGTGGTTTATTCTTATATTATCCCTAAATTAGGACGTTAATGTAAAATTGAATGAATATCGACCTATTTCTGCCAAATTTCGGCCTAAATTCGACAATTGTTTTTACTCCACGTGCTCAGTTGTTCTTACAATAAATTTTTTTTTACCCGCAAATGCTTATATGTTTGAATGTGAGTATTTGAATGAAATGTTGTTTGTTCTTATTTTATCCCTAAATTAGGACGTTAATGTAAAATTGAATGAATATCGACTTATTTCTGCCAAATTTCGACCTAAATTCGACAATTGTTTTTACTCCACGTGCTCAGTTGTTCTTACAATAAATTTTTTTTTTACCCGCAAATGCTTATATGTTTGGATGTGAGTATTTGAATGAAATGTTGTTTGTTATTATATTATTCCTAAATTAGGACGTTAATGTAAAATTGAATGAATATCGACTTATTTCTGCCAAATTTCGACCTAAATTCGAGAATTGTTTTTACTCCACGTGCTAAGTTGTTCTTACAATAAATTTTTTTTTTACCCGCAAATGCTTATATGTTTCGATGTGAGTATTTGAATGAAATGTTGTTTGTTCTTATATTATCCCTAAATTAGGACGTTAATGTAAAATTGAATGAATATCGACTTATTTCTGCCAAATTTCGACCTAAATTCGACAATTTTTTTTACTCCACGTGCTAAGTTGTTCTTACAATAAAATTTTTTTTTACCCGCAAATGCTTATATGTTTCGATGTGAGTATTTGAATGAAATGTTGCTTGTTCTTATATTATCCCTAAATTAGGACGTTAATGTAAAATTGAATGAATATCGACTTATTTCTGCCAAATTTTGACCTAAATTCGACATTTTTTTTTACTCCACGTGCTAAGTTGTTCTTACAATAAATTTTTTTTTACGCGAAAATGCTTATATGTTTCGATGTGAGTATTTGAATGAAATGTTGTTTGTTCTTATATTATCCCTAAATTAGGACGTTAATGTAAAATTGAATGAATATCGACTTATTTCTGCCAAATTTTGACCTAAATTCGACATTTTTTTTTACTCCACGTGCTAAGTTGTTCTTACAATAAATTTTTTTTTACGCAAAAATGCTTATATGTTTCGATGTGAGTATTTGAATGAAATATTGTTTGTTCTTATATTATCCCTAAATTAGGACGTTAATGTAAAATTTAATGAATATCGACTTATTTCTGCTAAATTTCGACCTAAATTCGACAATTGTTTTTACTCCACGTGCTCAGTTGTTCTTACAATAAATTTTTTTTTACCCGAAAATGCTTATATGTTTCGATGTGAGTATTTGAATGAAATATTGTTTGTTCTTATATTATCCCTAAATTAGGACGTTAATGTAAAATTTAATGAATATCGACTTATTTCTGCCAAATTTCGACCTAAATTCGACATTTTTTTTTACTCCACGTGCTAAGTTGTTCTTACAATAAATTTTTTTTTACGCGAAAATGCTTATATGTTTCGATGTGAGTATTTGAATGAAATATTGTTTGTTCTTATATTATCCCTAAATTAGGACGTTAATGTAAAATTTAATGAATATCGACTTATTTCTGCCAAATTTCGACCTAAATTCGACATTTTTTTTTACTCCACGTGCTAAGTTGTTCTTACAATAAAATTTTTTTTTACCCGCAAATGCTTATATGTTTGGATGTGAGTATTTGAATGAAATGTTGTTTGTTCTTATATTATCCCTAAATTAGAACGTTAACGTAAAATTGAATGAATATCGACTTATTTCTGCCAAATTTCGACCTAAATTCGACAATTTTTTTTACTCCACGTGCTAAGTGATGAATCAATATTTGTCCTAATATTTTGTTGTATTTTAAGCACTATTTTTATATTTTATTTAAATATTTTATCCAAACTAAGGATATTTTGGTCATTTTTAAGTTTATAATTAATTAGAAGTCATTTACAATTATTTAGAATTTTTCGTAATTTTTCTGAATTTGAATGAATTTGTGGATGTATACAGAAATAAATGTGGATGTTTTTTTGTATTTCTTGCCTTTATTTAAACTTAATTTTTTTTTTCTGTTTTAGTTACGTTATCTCGATATTTTCTGACATACAACATATGTACTTTTAATTTTAATTTCGTATTCTTAGTAACATGAATTGTCGTAACCCTATATTTTTTTGTCCTTTTGGTATGTAAAAAAACGGGACAAAGCAGGAAAAAATAGAAGTATTTACGACTGAGATATATTATATACGGGAAAAACAGGCTCTGTGCAAATGAAACAATTTACAATGAACCTTAATAACAATTCTGAAATTAGTTTCTAAGCCTGATCGTTTAGAAGGATTACAAAAAAAAATCGTAATGTGGTAGACAATGGAACGATCACATAAGCAAGACGTTGTCTATGGAATAATACAACTCATAACAAATCTTCTTCCTAAAAGATGAAATGTCTTCATGTTTCACCTCGATCAATGGATTCCGGATAGTTCGAAATTCAATGAACTTTATAGCATAAATCCCACAATCTCCACTGCAAGAAATTTAACATTTGTATGAACATTCCAATATTTGGCAATCATTAATGCAAAAAATATTGATTTAATATAACAAAACTATGCAAGTATAGTTGTACTCACGATTTTTCCTGTGTCGGAACTATTTCTCTTTGGTTACGAAAAAATTTCCAAGTTTTTGAAAATGTAAAGTTTGAACCATGCCTTTTTGTCTCGTACACTCCACATTGCTTGCAGAAATCAGGAAACATTTTACAAATACTTTGCATATGTCTCTTCAATTGTGCATCACGAATATGCGATGGAAGCGAGTCATACACATGAATCTCTTGTGATTGAAGGTCAAACTCTAACCCAACCCAATGATCTTTGAAGGATATAATCCCATATAGGACATCCAATTCAAACCAAGGCCTACCATAATCAGGAACAGATCCCAAAACATAATTTGTTAGTCTTATGTCAGAGAACCAATCGTACAACTCATTCCTTCCTTCTGCCCTATTCCATTTATCCTGATGAGTCATAAGTCTTGCCTGCAAAGAATTTGATAATATTTTAAAAGTTGCAAATTAGAATGAACACAATCTTTGCAAAATAAACAGTAATTAGAAGATAAAATCAAATACAAGATATCTTCAAATTTACAAAATGTTACAATCTATGACGCATTTGCGCAAATGGCCGATTTCAATAATCAAAATTTTCTATGACAGAAGCAAATTAAAACTAAAGACAATGATAATGTAGTATTTTTCACTTAAAATATGGACTTACTTTGCTGAATTATTTCTAATGAGGTATTCGAAGGAGTTCCTGTATTTATGTATCGAAACATAAATGCAAACACTATTAGAGGAACAAGAAATTAGGATAGTCTGATCATAAACAATCTGGGTATTTGTCCTGCTCGTACCCAGATTTATACATAGGATGAATATTCTTATATTATGCCCACGAAATCCCATCTCCCTGATCAATATGCTAGTATTTTCACAAGTAAAAGGATGAACTAATTATTTTTTTCCTTCATAACACATCATGCCCAGCACAAATAAGAGTGATAAATAGCTCACGGATAAGTAGTTATACTATTAGAAATATCAGACAACATAACTAATCATATTACACATAATCTGATAGCATTATTATCAATTTCTGTTACTTAAATTTTTTTAGGTAGTTATAATATCACATTAAGATATTGATTATATTGTTATTAGTTTCCTAGATTATGAATTAAATTCTTGCTGCACAATATGTTTCAATGCAAACACTTACTGATTTTTCCTGATTAATAGATTCACAGGGTATAAGTACTACAAAAAGTTACTCCTTCATGAACAAGGTCCATTTCAGAATTAGGAATGAGAATCTCTACATTCCAGAATCACAAATTGCATAAATCAAACATGTGAATCAGTTACAGTCAAGAAGTAAGGACTGTTATAGGTTTGCTAATTGCAAACTAGTGGATAATGATGATAAAATTTCAGTGAATATCGACTTAGTTTCCTATATTTTACAAATATTAGATAGTATATATTAATATCCCAAACAAACCGTAAAAGTCATTAAATGGCATATAGTATTAACGTAGCTATGAATAAGATGACTTACAAAAAAGTACGAGTCCACTGTTGACCATCCTTTAAGACGAAATTTTGTAGGGCATTTATGGAACTTCTTCCTCAGTAACCACAGAGCACAGTCAATATGCTACAACAAACATATATAATCATTAGCAAATATTACGTCTATATTACGATGTTCATAAAGTAAACAATTTAAAGTATTTGTTTCAGAAAAAATTTTGTGAAGATTATGTTGTGGTACTTACTGAGTTGAAAAGGTTTTCTTCAATTTTGAACAAACGATGAAACCATATAGCATTTGCTGTCCCTTTACTTGGGCAACCAAAATTAATGGTCTCCCTAAAATGATTTATTTATGGTTCATTTTGAAACTTGTTTCATGCCTTTATTTGAATTTTTACTTATAATTTAGACGATTATTTTTGTGGTTTGGGACTTTATATCTAGACTACTTGATAGTCTTACATTTTATGATTTGTATACGTTTAGTGTATGTTTACTCTATATAATAGGCTATCAATAATTTTTATGTATTATATTCAATTTTAATTGAAGCTTACGCCTCATACTGCCTTTTGACTTATGCCTTGGCTCATTTCGGGCAACCTCTTTCGTATCCCCTTTTGTCTTTTGGAACCTTGATCACATCCATCTTATTCATTATGTTTTAGTTTTCATTATTTACGTTTAGCAACTACATAAATCTTTCTCCTTTCAGGTGTGTTCTCATAATCTTGAAATTTAAGCTAGTCACTACAGTGATATTCAAGAGCCCCTTCTAGTTATACAGGCATTCTCATCGCAATAGCTTCTCTGATGATCAATTAGGCTGCAATTGTATATATGAATAACTAAGTAAACATAAATATTTGAACTCAGTACAAAGAGCAAGGATCTCCATTATTTGGATCCAAACTCCATGCTGGATAAGATGCTTATCTGGCATTGTAGTATACCATTAAACATGGACTTTTAAGGTTACCTCAAGTTCTAAATTTTTTAATAAGTATTCGGGTGTTGGACACACCCTTTTTTAACAACCTCAACTCTACTTTCTTTAGGATTCTTATGCAATTTTATTTCCATTTAACAAAAAAATTGGTTAATTAATCATGACAAAAACTCAATTGGGTAAGCAATTAGATAATGCTATTTGGTTGAAAGCTGTACTATGAGTATGAATACATAACTGTGCCACCATTCACCAAACAATCCAACTGAAAAAGGGTCTGCAAGCTTCTGTAACAGTTAAGTGGTTTCAGACTAGTGATTTTGAGATAAAATGCTTTCAAAAAGCACTTAATTTGTGAAGAATCACATAATCAGGAATCACTTCCCGAGTCCTCAAAGAACTTGTACTAATTTTTTTCTATTTATTTTTGCAATCAAAGGGTTTTTTTTTCTTTTCAAAATCTCAAAATCAAAGCAGAATCCAGTAGTTCCCAGTAGAACAAACATTAAAAAAAAATCACAAATCCTAGAGGTAAGAGAGAATATTACAGACAAAGAGTTCATAAAAAACTAACCTTATATACAAATCAGTGATATTGAGTCAAGGCTGGGCATTCCACTCGGGCTTCTCAATAAACCAAACAGACATATCATCTTTGCTCTGATAAAATCCCAAACTCCTAAGCCAGGCTTCAATATAAGGGAGGCTGTGAGAAAAAAAGGGCTTCTTGGGCTCTTCTTGTCTGAAAGCTTCTTCAGCCACTCGTCTTCTGGTGACGAATGGAGACTGAATGGAGAAAGATTTATGGAGAAGAAGATATCAGTTGGGGCAAAAGGAGAGGCAAAAGGAGACGAATGGAGACTGAATGGGCAAATGGTCTTCTTTATTTACTTTTTCTTTCCCACTCTTCTTTTACCGGTTACAGCAAGTAACCTTCCACTCATTTGCTCTAAATTGCAACATTTCCAAGGAGGGGTATAGAAATGACATTTTGGAGCTCTAGGGGTATATTTAAGACTTTTGCCCGCCGGTAAGAGTTGTAGAAAAAGGCTGATAAAAAAAAAAAAGCAAAAAAGAAAAGAAAACCTGGGATATTTGGGGCTAATACCTGCTGCTTCTAAACTTCATCTTCCAAAACGTGGGAGTTGATATTTGGGACTAATACCCGCTGCTTCTGATCTTCATCTTCCTCAGTTAACGAAAAGGTCCTAGATTTCACCCCTTTTCATTTCGTAGCATTTGGTTTGGAGGCAGTTTGATATCAAAGTCAGTGTATTTTCCACGAACAATTCGACAAGTTTTCTTTGCTCAAGAAGTTAAAAATGAGACCCAACATTGTTTCCGAAGTGAGTTCTGTATGATCTACCGCTCAATCAATATTTTTCCCAATTTCTGTTACTTTCAAGCTCTTATTTATACCTTAATTGCGTGCTCTTTTTTAATTTTTATTTGCAAATTGTAGTGATTTAATTTTCGAGCCTTTGATTTTTTTCTTCCTACAGGAAAGTAATATCTCATAATATTGATCATTGAATTAACAAAGTTGTGTTTGATGCATTTCACTTTAGTTTGTGATCAATTTAAGTGGAAATATTGGATTTTTTTTTATTAATTGACGAAACTGCAGGTCGATTTGGAATGATTTTGTTTAATTTTTAATTTTCACTATTATTGTGTTTAGAGTTGATATATTAGGTCATCGTGTTTTATATAAAGGATTCATACACGGAGATATACTTGAAATTGTTTATTAGGTTGGTGATTTTTTTTGCCTAGGTTTATAATAAGAATAAAAGCTTTGTTTTTTATTTAACTTATAAAAGTATTTTACTGTACATGAATAATTGTTGAATGTCATTAATGTAATGAAATAAATTGTTTGTTATTCTTATATTATCCCTATATTAGAGCCCATATTAGAATTGTAATAATGAATATAGACTTATTTCTGCCATATTTCGGCATCAATTTGACAGTTTTATACTAAACATGCTAGGTTGGTCATATAAAAGTGTATTTGTTTTTACTGCAAATGCTTATATGTTTGGATGTCAATATTACAATAAAATACTTTTTAACTTTTTTTTAGGCGCAAATTCTTATATGTTTGGATGTGAGTATTTCAATAAAATGTTGTTTATTCTTATATTATCCCTAAATTAGGACCGTAATGTGAAATTGAATGAATATCGACTTATTTCTGCCACATTTCGACCTAAATTCGACCTTTTTTTTACTGCACTTGCTAAGTTGTTGTTATAAATTTTTTTGTTTTTTTTTAGCCGCAAATGCTTATATGTTTGGATGTGACTATTTCTAAATGAAAGGTTGTTTATTCTTATATTCTCCCAATGAAATAGGACCTTAATGTGAAATTGAATGAATATCGACTTATTTCTGCCAAATTTCGACCTAAATTCGACAATTTTTTTTACTCCACGTGCTAAGTTGTTCTTATAATATTTTTTTTCTTATTTTTGTTTAGCTACAAATGCGTATATGTTTCCGTGTGTCTATTTCTAAATGAAATGTTGTTTATTCTTATATTCTCCCAATGAAATAGGTCCTTAATGTGAAATTGATTGAATATCGACTTATTTCTGCCAATTTCTATTTGGAAACGTTTATTTTATACAATTTCTATTTGGAGAGAAACACTAGCTGGGTTGGGTCTGAAATCTGAATACATGACGATTAAGAATTTTTTTCGACTTATGTTACATGTATTCTTTATTTTTTGAAAGTGTCCAACCGACATGACATGAATCTGGGCGCGTGTAGTTCGTCGCTCCAATGAAGAACGGCAACCAACGCGACGGTTTTCTTGTCTCTGTCATCTCCCAATGGTTACAGGGGAGCTTTGGCCTTCAAAGAACTCAAGTTTGAACATGCGTACATGGGAAATTTTCTCTCACCCTAAACACAACAACGCAGAAAAACCCAAACCCCATCCTTAGATTACCCTTAGAACTAAGACAAACATCACAAGTATGAAAACTTATCAACCCAAGTCCGATGAAAGAGTTAGAATACAAGTGAGTATTTGAATGAAATGTTTTTTATTCTTATGTTATCCCTAAATTAGAACTGTAATGTGAAATTGAATGAATATCGACTTATTTCTGCCATATTTAGACCTAAATTTGTCCCTTTTTTATTGCACATGGTAAGTTGTTTTTTTAATAATTTTTTTTTTTTGTTACTGCAAATGCTACAATGTTTGGATGTGAGTATTTGATTGAAATGTTTTTTATTTTTATATTATCCCTAAATTAGACCCGTAATGTGAAATTAGATGAATATCGACTTATTTCTGCCATATTTCGACCTAAATTCCTACTGCAAAGTATAATTCGTTTGTTTTATAATGTCGAACAAATATATTGGTAAATAACCAAATATGAAGTAATTGTATTTAACTGAACAATTTGTAATACAAGAAATGGTTTACTTCACTCATATTATGTTGAATACATTTGCACTTATTGATGCACCGAATTTTAGAAGTATATTTATTTCAATCTAAAATTGGTTTCTACAGATAATAAATATACAGCTGAGTGTTATGTAATTGATTATGCTTACAAACTCTTTCATCATATGATTGTTATGTCGATCCCGATTTAAAATTTTTCCTAACTTCAGTTCCTCTTTTTATTTACATTTATTGAAATTTTTCAATAAATTATATTTTGGTATTAGTATTTTTTGGTTGGTATGCTTTCTTCAACAATTAATTTTATTTTGTAAGTTTGGCCATTTATTTTTCCGTATTGGAATGAAACTTATTAACTTTAGTTAGTTGAATCATGAATTTTTATATGTTGGGCCTGTAGGGCTGAGTATGACCCAAAAAATTATTTATTTGATGAAGAGTTTGTTTTGTAATATGTTCTGCTTTTTGTTTGTGCTCCAACTTTGAAAACTATGGCCACGGGCATGTATATATTACATTTACTTCACATTTATCAACTCATGATAAATGAAGTTAGGAATTCTAAAAGATATTTTATGAGCAGATGAGTATCTTTAATTCTTACCTACAATCTTGAAATATGGTTTATGTTAAATCCTAAAGAAATATCCCCAAGTAGTATTAAGTAAGAAAAGAATATTATAGCTTAGAGGATATTATATTTTCTCTGCCATGATATATTTCATCTTCTAGATTTATTGGGCATTCGGGAATGTGTCCTACTTAACGTACTTTATAAAGCTTCTGAATTAACTGAAAAAATGAGATTAGCACATGCTTAGTCATAGATTGACCATAATATACCTTAATGCATAGCTAATACGAATTCTTCACTACTTTAAACACGTAATTGAAAATGCAGCATCACTATGACAGCCTTCATAAAACTAATTGCATGTAATCAGGCAGAGTCCAATCTCCATTCAGTTTAAAAGTTACAAATCAACAAATTTTGTTTCAAATGCGGATTGAGGAAGTATCGTTTACAAGCTAGTTATACAGGATTAAAAGCTTATAGAAAAATAAATACGAACAGATGCTTCTACCCTAAACAGTTATGGATAATATGAACCCAAAAGGGGTTGGATAAAATTAAGTAATGTAACAATTCTCAAATTACAAAAATTGGGCACATCACTTACAAGAATTTTGATGCTTTCCACTTTCAAATTATGATGCAAAAGGTTCAGTGTACGTCAAATAAACCAGCACCCTGAAAAACAACTAAAATCATTATGCAATTCACAAATTGTTATCACAAAAGAAATGTCAGGAAAATACTTAGAACCAAATTTAAATAAACTAAATGGTATCAATCAAACTATGGAAGCATCCAACAGAAAGACTTATTTCTTAGTTAAGACAATCATAAAAGATTTAAGATTAATAAACTAAAATTATTTATCCAGATGAACCAATACAAGATACAAATCTATTTCAAACAAAAGAACACTAAACTTTATGAAGAGTCCTATTAAACAACTAAGCATAAAATAACCGAAACAAAATTCACATAATCGATTTCTCAATTGTATAGAATGTATAAAAATGAGTATACGAACTTTTGCAACCCGACTGAAAAGGTAGTATTCAACCGTAGATATCAAATCCCAAAATTATGAATCATTGCAAAACCAACCAAATTTTCATATATTAATAACAATCAAAATTAACATTGGGCTCTCGATAATTACAAATGAAAAGTTGACCATAAAAAATTCATTCAAACCGAAATACCCATCAAGCAAAGTCAAAATAAATCTAAAATATATACATCAAAAGCGATCGCTACACAATAGCACTCAGAAACTTTCAACCTCTGCTAATGCCATTCAAAACAAGCCACCGTGAACTTTATAGATTTTTTTTTTTTATTTCAAATAACTTGCTACTCCAAGATTCAGAGTTGCAAGTCACTACCAATAGTAGTTGGAACATTGAGACACAAACTAACCTTGCTGATAAATACACAGTAGATCAAATTATTAAACGTATAAACTTTCCTCCAAACAATCAATGCTACACCAATTCCATGGCTAACTTTTCAAGCATAACAGAAATTCCATATGATTCAATCATGTTCCATACATTAATATATCATATACATTAGTTAAAGAAGTTTTTTCATAATTCAGTGCACTAGGCTAGGCAAACACTAAAACACAATATAACCACAAATTAATACACTTTTGTTGGCTACAAGCATTCAAGAAAAGAATAAATGATAATGAAAAACTTAAATAGAAACAGCACTCCGATCTATCGCAACGTTCCATTAAACCATGCAAATGATTAATTCTATATTTCTAATCCATTAAATTCATGAATCGCCAAAAAAGAACGAATATGAAAACTGAAATGCAAATCAAACAATGAATACCTGATTGAATATCCTAGTGGCCCCAGCTTTCTTCAATCCCTTTATCTTAACAATGAGTACGACTACTTCGTGGTGGACAATGACGAACGGCAGGAAACGCGACGGTTTTCTTGTCTCTGTCGCTGAATATGGTTACGGGGGAGGCTTGGGCTTCAGAGAACTCAAATACGAGGTGCGCAGATGGGTAATGTTAAAAATAAAAAAGGAGAGATCTTAATTAGCTGATAGCCTAATGTATCGATTTTTTTTAACGAAAAACATGGAATCCAAGATTTAGAACACATGGATCGATATGCAAGGGAACCTGAATTCACAGAAATTTTTGATTAATAATGCTAAATCGATCAGAGATATAAAGATATAAGTTACCTTGCTCAGTGAGTACGACTACTTCGTGGGACAATGAAGAACGGCAACCAACGCGACGGTTCTCTTGTCTCTGTCGCTGAATATGCTTGCGGGGGAGGCTTGGGGGCAAAGAACTGAAGCTTGGGAAGCTTGAACCATGCGCAAATGGGTAATGTTACCTCTGTTGGGCTCGGGCAAAATGGTTTTATTTTTTTTCTTTTTCTTTTTTTCCTCAGCCTTTTCTTACCGGCTACTAACCGGTAATACTCCACTCATTTTAACTAAATTGCAAGATTTCCAAGAAGGGGTACCAAACTGATATTTTAGACCTCTAGGGGTCTATTTCAGGTAAATGCCCGTTTGTGGAAATTTTCAAAGAGAAGTGGCGGATAAGGCGTCCAGTGGACGACATTATGATTTATACTGGGATGACAAATATAGCCCTCTGTATGCATTTTTTTCTTTAATTTGTGTCAACAACCTTCGATACGGCCAAACCTAGGGTAAATTTGTGCAGGCTGATTAATTTGAGCTGACCTTAAATAAGCCAGCTTAAATTAATTAAATTTTAGTTTAATTTAAATTTATTTTAAATTAATATAGGTGACCTCAAATTCAAACACAAAATAAATATAATTTTTTTTAGTTAAACAAATATATATTTTTTAGCTCAAATTACTAATTATATGATTTTTTTAAGCAGCATTATATAAAATAATATATATATATATATATATATATATATATATATATATAAATACAAATATAAGAGAAAAAATTAATTATTAAAATAAGAAGTTAATTTTTAAATTAATTAAGCAATACGTAAATGCCATCAAATTTCACACATTTAAAAGTTAGAGGTGCTCTCATGAAAACTAATATTTAGAATAAAGAACTCTCAAGTACCAATAAAATTTCTTCTAGCCACTAAATAAAACAAATAGAGATGAGTATATTCAACAAATATACTTATTAAAAAATGAAGAGTTCAAGTAACTTAAAATGTTACACGATAATATAACTTTTATTTTTATATACACAATAATAAATTTTGACTATTACATAATAAATAATTTTTAGGACAATAGACTAGTTGAAAAGATAATATCATAACACAAGCTGATAAAAGGTTTTACTTCAAAAATTAATACCTAATCGATTTAAAAATAGAAACTTCGTAATATTAATTGAAATTAAAAATGAATATTATTTTTTTGTTTAAAGAATCAGGTAAATTTAAATGCTAAATGCATTGATATCAGAGAAAGTAACATTATTATGACAAAATGAATAAATTATGATTGTTTATTAATTATCAGTTTATTTTCAAAAGAAAATGAAAAAAATAACGAATATATCATAAAATAAAAGTATTAAAAGAGATGAAAGATTATTTTAATTTTAAAAGTCTTTTTCTTTTCTTTTATCTTTTTTATTTAAAATTTACTTTAATTTATTTTATTTCGTGCTAAGAACTAGCCCCAACCCAGCTCAATTTGACTTGGGCAAAAACATGCCTAAATTTAATTCAATTCATATTCGATTCGAATTCTTTAATTCAAATTCGATTTTGTTAATTGAATTATGCCACCGCTAACCAAACCACATTCATCATATAAAAAAAAACATTTTTTTAATAAAAAGACAAAATATTAATATAATACAACACACTATTGGCAAACGGCGACTAGTAACCACCATGGGCGATCACTTCAACAACCATCTATTACTTTTGGTCTACATAGATTATATAAGAGTAAATGTCAATTGCCTCTCTAAAATTTGATTAGTTATCAACTCGCTCCTAAATTTGAAAATAATGTTATTTTTCAAGGGGAATGATACTTAAAAATAATATCGTCAATAATGATGAGATCTATTTGATAATTTTTTAAAACTACAGCATGTGATTGATAGAAAATATCATTTTGGGAGCAAGTTAATAATTAGAAAAACCTTGGAAGTGTATTGACATATACTCGATTATATAATTAAAAAGCTCCTATTGACATTCATTTGTTACTGTTGGGTAGTATATTAACTAGGTACGCGTGTCGTCTTTTGATTGATCAATGTCAATAGTTGAAAAGTTAAATAATATAGTTCAGGCGCATTTAGATAATTCTTTATTATATGATTAATATTAATTATTAATATATTTCAATTATTATTCAACAATTTAAATATTAATTAATATAAATTATTTACGAAAATGTCATTCATCACAAACCTATAAATAAGTCCTCATAACTAGGAAAAGGTATGCATAAGCACACAATTAAAACTCTCAAACTCTTTCTAATCTTGAACTTTTATCTCAAAAACTGACTTAAACATCGGAATGAATATGACATCTCACGGTGTTTTTCTTTCTGACGTGATTGTTTAGTGATGTGTCGAATTAAAGTGCCAAGAAAGGCAATTGAACATAAATTGGCTTCAATATCTGGCACCGTCTGTGGGAAATAAATTTGGTGTTCAACTCATCATGTTCATAGCATTCTTCATCCACTTTTCCACTCAAAAGTACGCTCGATCCACTAAACCAATAAGATGAACTCATAGTCAAATTCTCAAAACTCCCTTTCTTCCCCACAAGATGAGGAGCATGTGCATGTCCAGATGTACGATCCACCACCACCAAAGAAGACCAAGAAGAACAAGAAAGTCTCCAAGCCCAAGAAGCCAATCATGGATCAAAGATTAAGCAGATTAGAAAGCATGGTGGAATTTCCAAACACTTTCTTAGGAATGTTGAGCTCTTAATTACAATTGGGGAAGGGTGCACCACCAATGCTTTAATGATTAACTTCTTGGTAGTGGAATATCCCTCAGCGTACAATAGCATCTTAGGACAACAATTTCTACATGCTGCTAGGGAGGTGTCATCCACCTATCACCTTGAACTAAAATTCCCCAACATAATTGCTTTCACTTTTTCTTTTCAAGAAATTTGTTTTCCATAAAAGTGCTAGGTGAGGTCTTATGCAACCATGTCAACACCAACACCAAAAAAAAGAATGAGGATTGAGAATGAACAATCTGTGTGGCCACTTTGGCATTTATGTAATCATTTGTATTTTCATTTTACAAACCATTCCACACCTTGACTTGCCATTCAAAGGTTCAAAGATCTACCTTGGACCGCAAAGTTCCAAGCTCAACATTACAATCATTAGCAGACTTTACCAATCCTAGCTTTATGCCATTGTGTGCTACTGTGACTTTAGCGAACACTAATACTCCCTGAACCATGTAGCCATTCTTGGCCTAAGTTAGAATCCAAGTTCTTTTTGACGTGATTGTTTAGCATGTTCATTGAAATGCTTACATAAATCTTATGTTTGCTTGCTAGTTTTTGATTGAATTAATTCATTTTTATGCACATGTCATGATTGATTTTGGTATTCTTATTAGGAGAAAATTTGGTGTGAGTTATGTTATGTGGTTAAGTCTCCAATATTTTAGAATTTATTTGATCTTCCTTTCAGACAAAATTATAAATAGTATTTAGTATTAGAAGTGATTTAGGCTTTTATTTTGAATCGATTGAGCCTTTCATGCTAATTATGGTATATATAGTTAGTCACTCATTTGAGCCTATAAAATATCTTTCATATTCTTAAACCACATATGAGCCTATACAAAAATGTGTACTATCTTTGTTCTTGCACTTTTAGCTTGTGTGAAAATATATTCATATATTATGCTATAAAGTAAGGTGAAGTGTGGTGCACACTATAAAAAAATAATATAAAAAAGAAAAAATCACTACATCAATATCTCCATAAATAGAAAATAAAAAGAATTAATTCAAAAAATAAGTTCAAGGTTGTTGTGAAGTTACAAAAAAATGTAGAATAAAAGAATGAAAAATAATAAGATAGGGTGCACTAGAACATCAAATTAAAAGCTCAATTATTTCTTACATTTTGCATGATGACTAAAAAAGTAAGCTAATGTGTGGAATGAGCTTAAATGTCACCATTTATCTACTCCTACCTAACTCTAACATTACAAGCATACAAAGACCTTTTGATCTTTAGTTGAATGTATTTTTATATTAGTGAAGATGGGTGTGAAATATAGACATATGAAATGTATTCTAAGACTTTATCTATTGGTATTCTCATAAAAGTTGATTTTACGAATGCATTGGATGACATCATGTGCAATTCACACACACACGAATAACTAAGTCAAAAATCTTGCATACACTTATATTGATAAAATGTTGATTGATGGCATGTGAACCTATTTATAATAAGATTGTACAATTTTTGAGGGAGATAATTTTGTGTTAAGTATGCATGTATTAAAGAAAATTTGTTTGTAAATATTCTACTCATATTGGTTAGTGTTTTGTTCTTCATTGTTTAGCTTTGACTTTGCTTAAGGATAAGTAAAGAGTTAAGTTTGGGGGTATAATAACTCTCCAAATGTAGAGTTATTGACAACTTCTAGGCTAATTATTTACATTATTTTGCACTTAAAAAAGTCAAAATGACTTAATATTTGTTCAATTGTGTCAATGTGGGTAAATGGTAACAAACAGAGTTAAAAAGACCCAAAAAGGAGGATAAACATGTTGGATGCATAGTATTGAAACTTTGGTCAAAAACAGGGAGGCTAGGGCCGCGGCGGTGGTCATTTTGAGTCGCAGTACATCTAGAAACACAAATTAGTACAATAAGCCTTGTGCCACGATGGTGGAATATTTGTGTTGCGATGTACATTCACCACAAATTGACCTGAGAGCCTTGTTCTTAGCTCGAGTTTTACCAAGCCATAGTGCTCATAACTATCTATAACCTAAAAAAAGTTCGACGTCTCCTATTTGCACCATGACTCCTACTTGGTCTACAATTACTTATGACCTACAATTCTTTGACTATAAATACAACTCTTAGTAACCAAAGCACCAAATTCACACATTCCATAGCTAACGTACATAATTTAGAGAAAAGAGGCAGCATTTTAGAACATCATGTATAGCAAGAGGAGGATTCAACATTGAAGGCGTTGGAGTTTAGTTCCACCAAAGTGATAGTTGGCGGAGATTGATTTTCAGAGGGACAATGGAGATTGGTTTTATCTTTATCTACCCTTCTGTGTTAATCTATTATCTTGTATTTTACTTAATATTTTAGAGATTTTATTGAATATTTTATAAAACTAAACTTGTTCTTATGATCCTCTTGAACTCGATCTTTTTATATAATTATTTAGTTTGTTCTTCCATTCTATTGTATTTTCAAATTTAATTATATTATTAAATCTGATATTCTTGCAATTAATTGTCTAATTAACAATTATACCATAGAAGTATTTAGGTAACTTTGAGAGAAATATCTATTTATTTGTCTTGCTTGAATAGCAAACATAGATTCTAAGCTGAGAGGTACAATTCTTGTGTATGTGATCTATAATTGATGTTCTTAATGAATGGTAGTTTAATATGATTGGCATAAAAGTAAGATTAAGTTAGATTATTATATTGTGTGCAGTTTACTTGAGAGATGAATGATGCATAAGATAGAGTCAATTAATCATATAATTTTTTTTGCAATTATTTGGGACAATGGATTCCTATGATTCTTTGTGCTTAACGTGTTAGTGCGGTTGTGTTAGATCCATTAGTGTAAATATTAGGGTTTTATTGTTATTTTATGATGCACAAAAACTTGATGTTAAATTCTGTATTTATAAAAAATTCACAAGTGCACGAATCACTTGCAATGAGTGATAAGTATACTCCCAAGATCGTCTCTCAAGGAATTGCGGTGATTTTAAAATGTTACTTATTTTCTTATTTAGTTGAACAAACAATCCAAAACATTCTAACAATTGTCGGTTGCAGAAAAGATTTTAAATTCTTAATTAATTCAATAACTAAAATAAGCACAAGTAAAAGAGATCGCAGCTAAGGTGAGGATGATAGATGCATATGAAAATCTGAGTTCCCTATCCCTTCATGGAAATACAAATTAAGCAATTCATTTAAAAGTTAAATTTAATGATTTTTCTGCTAAACTTAAAATATTCCAAATCAATGATAATTTTTACTATAATTAATTAATTAACTTCTTTGATTTGAACCGTTGACTAATTAATTGGAATTAGCTCAAGGAAATATTATAACCACCTAATCTAACACAAATCAATGCAATCAAATTAAGTACTTGTTCGTAATATGCAACTAAGCAAATATTGCGTTTCTAATGCCTAGTTCTAACATATTTTCTCAAACTACAAATCAAGATTTGACTCTTTATTAATTCATAATCAGAAATATTAAGAATATGAATAAGAAATAAATCAAAACTCATATATAATTAAATTACAAAATTATTCTTCTAATTATTGGAAGCAATATTAATTTTTTTTATACACAAATTAGCTAACCATAACTAAATTGGTGTCAATCAATTTAGTCATGAGAGGTAAACTCAAAATTTAAGAGAAGGAAGAAATATTACAATAAAAATACCCCTATTAATCTTCTAGCCCCAAATTCTTGAAGTTGGTTGGTCCCTTTTCTCAAATCTTTGGAGTAGCTTCAATAATAGAGGATCTTCTCTTGATTTGGAGTGTTTTTGGGTGGAAATCCTAGCTGCTATAGCAGCTGAATAGTGGAGGAACTTGGCTGCAAAAACTTGTGTTTGTGAGAGACATAATGTTGTAGTTATAGGGGTTGTGAAGAGGCACACGCGTGTTAGGATTTATGGGCAATATTTGGTACGCAGGACGCATCCCAAGGCTAAAAATAGACTCTCATAGTAGAAACTGAGAGCTCACCGCCGTGGCACACAAATTTCCTTTCCAAGGCGCGCGTTGAATTTCATCCCCAGTATAAAAATCCGAGACTTGGTTGCTGTAGCAAACTTATTTTCCTACCGTGGCGCACATTGTTGTGCTTGCCTTGTATGTGCCCCTTAATAGTGAATGATCTTTAATGTAAGGTTTACATTTGGTTAGCTCTTTCTACTCTATTTTCACTCTCTTTGATTCATTTAAGTCCAATAATCTTCTTAAAGCCCAAAAGCCTACAAAACATATAAATACCTTCCAAAACATGATAATAATAAAATAAAACATAAAATTAATGCTTAAAAACATAACAAAATATAAGTTTAAAATAGTGTTCATCATTTTACCTATATTTATCTTAGCCTAAATAGTTTAGTGAAATTATAATTTGGTACTCAAATACCTATTAATCCAATTCTCGTGGGTACGACAACTCTTATTTTTAAAAATACTTATTACTTGTATATTGACCTATGTGCTTGCGGATTTAGAGTGTCAGGTATAGTGCGTAGTGCCAAACCATGCACCGAGGCAAGAAGGAACCACAACCTTCCACCGAACCAAAGCGTGATGTTCCTCAAGAAAGGACTTAATGCCCCAAAAGCCCTCTATCACACTTGGAATAGTAGAACTACCTACCTAGGACCAAGTGTTGATTAAGTCTTATGTAGGAACAAGGCACCATTGGCTCATCTAACCATTGTGTTAATGGATCAAGTATTGTGCAAAGTCATAGTGGGAACACAACCCCTTAGTCATCTATAGTGCCCATGATCTAGGATCCAAATGATGGCCAACTCCAGTGTCTTAATGGATCGAACCTTATGAGGAAATGATGCGGGAAACACACATGTTAGCACCCGTAAGGACTTCATATAGGATCCAAACTTTAGCTATGATTAGGAAGTTCACCACAGGAATGCTACTTGGGAACTCACCATCCAAATACTAAAAATGACACTTGGGACCTCTAAGAGTCACGACCTATTCCCAGAAATAGGAGGCTTGCACGCTGCTTCTTCGGACAAGATGGAGGCTACTCTTCCAATAATGTGGAATTCAAAGAATGGCCATTAATTTCCACACTTAAAGAGCCCCCCGAGCATGAGGGCCAAGAGATTAGTAAAATGGCAGACCAACAACTCAGATTTTCAAAACTAAGACATTTCGAAAGAGTAGAAAATTCAAGGATTTGGAATCATTTAGAGACTTGGATAAATTTGGACTTAATAATCCGAACTCAGAAAAGAAAGATTAGAAAAAAATATGGAATCAAGACATTTGGACAAAAAATAGAATTGGGAATTCAAGAATTCAGCAACACGACAAGGCACTCGAAAAAAGGGCATTAAAAGAAAACTTGGAGTGGTAGAAAAATGTAAAAAGTTAGAGTTTAGATAACATCGTAGCACCGACAAGATGGGATTGCTAGTCACCGACTCTACCACAAGGTCCACAATTGGAAAGAAATTACTCACCGTAGCCGTAATAAAAATAATTCAACCAGCCTATAGAACGTCGACAAGCCTAGGGAGTCAAGAGCCCAACGCAATGGTAGGTGTCGGGCTGGTGGTCGACCAACTGATCAATCGACTAACATTAAACCAATCTTGCTGCACCTCCACATCCCACTCACCCTTGCTTTGCTCCCCCAACACCCTACATCAATTAGTTGCTACCTGCCAACCAAGCATTCAACCGACAAACCAAACAACTGACCGGCCACTACCTGGTCGACCACTCACTAGTCATGTTATTATTGTCCTCAATCCTATATCGGTTATGCCCGGTCCTACTTTCAATGATGTATGTCCCTTCAGTGCCTTCCAAAAATTTTCTAAATCCACTATAAGGGTTAACACCATGTTTGTCTTGGGTGACTGGGGCTGATGCACTTTTGTCCCTTTATCTCAACTTACGAAGAATTTTAGAAAAGTGCAAAGTATTTCCTGATGAACCTCAAAGTTACTAAGTGGAGGTGTGATCTTCCAAGGTATCTACATTGCTACGTGCACTCTTGTGGTCCAACTTCCAAAAGTGCTACAAAGTGCATCCCTACAGCCCAACTTCCAAAAACAGTGCCAAGTTCACTGTAAGTCCAAGTTTAACAAGTTCTAAGTGATATCTCCCAAGGTTTCTCAAGCGCTAAGTGCATTCTACTAAGATTGAAAGCACTAAAGGTATAAAATTTCAAATTTTTATCTATGTTCTTGCCATTTTTGTTTTCTTAAAATATATAAAAAAAAAAAAAATCTGTGTATTGTGTTGTTCCTTCTAGTTTGGGTTATAAGGTTTGTGCTCTCAGGTTCGCATCACATACTCCTATTTCAAGTTAGAAAATAAATGCAAGGTCAGCATAATTGATAGGCATTGTTCTGCAACAACAAGCAAGAAATAAAAATTTCAAAGTAAATTGTGGAACACAAGAATGTCAAAAGAAAATACTAATCTTCATTTATTAAATTCATGCTTACTGAACTACAAAATAGGTGCCAAGCCCTAAAAATTTGGCTATGAAAAAACTACTACAAAATAAAAGACAAAAAAAGCTATTAAAGTCTAAATCCTAAGTCTTGCACTAACAATCTATACTAGCATCCTTTAATAGAACAATAGAGACAGGTGTTTCCTAAACTGTCTCCTAAGACCTAACTATATCCTGGGCCTTACTCACATCCTCGGTTCAAGTAGGATCGTGGACCACCTCTCAAACTTAGTGTCTTTCTGAGTAAGCTCATTCTGGAACAAGGTCCTGGTGGATTCTAAAGCTTCAAAAGCCTTCTCGATCCTGGGATTCATTCCTTAGTGCCTTAGTAGCCTCATCCTTTTTTTGAGGGCTTGTTTAAGTGAAATTAAGGCTTAATTCCTTTCAAATATGGCTAGGCGAGTGGCATCCACATATGGAATAAAGAAAGCACAACAATCTTGAGCCTTGCAGACGTCTCTATCCACCCAGAAGTGTTTTTGCCATCAGTTGTGCTGCTCTGGCCCTAAAAGTACTAGAAGCCACAACTAAGGGTAGAACGTGAGGAGAACTTATGTGTGGAGAATCATCCTCCATCACAAAGTCTTCATCTAGAGAAGGAACTTGAGTTATGTCGGGCACTTCTGTCTCCGAGGTAATCTCGACTTAGGGAGGTTATTCCTCGCATGATGTTTCTTCCCTATTCTTGCTTTTGTCACCCAGATGCTTGGCTATGAACTAGAAAGCATTTGTGGCCAAACCCTTTTGAGAAGAAACATGCTTGGACTTCATAACTGCAAAACAAAAAGAAAACAAGAATGAGTGAAGTCAAATCCAACGAATTCTAGTTTGAGCTACCAAAACAAGTCTGAGTCTCTAGATATGGATGAGGAAAGCTAGAGACCCCAATGAAAAATATCTCAACTACTATCAACCTCATGCAACTACGCCTCACGAGAGGTAAAGTGCGCAGAGACTCAATGAAATCTTTCCTTTTGTTAGAGAATGTAACCTTCTTCCAACAGATTGCACAAGAAGGAATTAAAAAAGTTCGTAAAGTATAGCTGATGTGTAAATTATAGTACTCGTAAGTGTACGAATCACTTGTAGCAAGTAATAAGCAAACCTCGAGGTCAATCTCTCAAAGAATTGCAATGATTTTAAACAATCTTTTTCTTAATCTAGTTAGCAAAAACTTGATTGACGAAAACTAGTACCTAAATACTAATCTCGTAAATGCTTATTTAAATTTGTAAAATCTCGCAAGTGCACGAATCATTTTATAGAAAATGATAAGTATACTCCCAAGGTCAGTCTAAGAAAGGAATTTATGTGGTTTTTAATAATTATTCAAACTTTTAAAAACGAAATTAAAACCTAAACATCCTGTCACGATATTTGAGTTTGGTTGAATCTAATCTAAAGCACAAAAATAAGATAGATATGAATTCAATAAATAATCATGCAATTATATCATTCATAAACAGTGGAGAATTAATGGATAATAATAAGTTAATTATGCTTGCTTCATATTATATAGGTTATGAAATATTTGAATTAAAATTATTGATTCTCTCTTTTATGTATAAATACTACCTTTGGTGGGGTTAGATATTCTTTGGTAATTAAACAAATCAATTAACACCTATGGTGGGGTTCATAATTAATTTGGTTAATTAAATTAAAATCATTTTTCTAAGAGATTGTAAATGAACCATTTAAATGCCACCTTTGGTGGGGTTAGACATTTTAAACTTTATTCAAGGTGTCCAAGTTAAATTTAAGAATGTAATTATCTGAATACTAACTTTCAAGTTTTAAAACTATTACAGAGAATATTTTGTCAATGCATTTTCAAATAATAATTCTTTGTAAAAAACCTTTGAAATAGAGTTTCGCATCAACAATACCAGGCGATTATACCAATAAGTAGAAGAGCACTACTCTAAATTAGACTAGATAATTAAATCTTAAAATCTAATTTATAGATTTAAAGTTTGTAATGAAAAATAATGTATTTCTCTCTCACATTCTTTATATAAAAATCTTGAATAAAAATAATATTTAATTTTGTGAAAATGTTTTACCTACTAATATTTCACAAGCATAACAACAGTATTATCCCATATTAATAATCAGCCAGACATGCTTAATTTAATAATTAGCTAGAAAATTAAATATAGCATGTAAAAACAAAACATAAGAAATAATGCTGAAAATAATACATTTAAACATACCTCAACATAATTTCAGAATTATTTCTGGAAAAACCTCCAAATGAAATTGCATTCCCATTTATTGAATCAAAACTAAAAATATTACAAGAACATAACTAAGTTCTTTTCAAAATGAGAAAAACTTTAAAACTAAAAAAACTAAAACTAAAAGAAAACTAAAAAAGCTTTCTAGAGAAAGCTAGAGAGAGAGAAGAGAGCTGAAAAATTATGTACTCAAATACAAAGGGGAGGGGGTGTATTTATAAGTGAAAACATGGGGCTAAAATTGGCAAAAAAATGTCAAAATAGCACAAGTGGGTGTAAAAGGCACGCATGATAGGCTGGCTGGGCGTGCTGGCAGGCTGGTGGGCGCCAGGCGCGCGCGCGAATAGGCAGACGTTGGGCGCAGGGCGCGCGAGGTGCTGCGCGCGAGATGTGAGCATTTGGCGTAGGGCAGGCGCGCGAGGTGTACGGTGTGGACGGGCGTGCTATGCGGCATGACAAGCAGGCTGCGCGGGGGATGTGCGGAGTGCTGGGCAGGCTGCGAGCGGACAGGACAATTTTGACCATTTCTTCATTTTTTCCATTTTTTTTATCTTTATTTTTTTCTTCACCTTTTTAAATAGTAAATAAATACTATACTTTAAATAATGTGATAGATTGCTTCCGACTATTTTTAAACATTCTTCAAGTAATGAATTTATTTTGGAAGCAAAAATTCCTGAAAAATAATAAAAATACCCGTAATTCCTAAAAGATAGAATTATATAAAATATGATAAAATCATGCATATATAAATCTATTTAATCAATTAAAGTGCATTAAATCATGGTATCTTTAGTACTTTTTAAGCACTCATCAAGTCCTAAAGCAACTAAAATACAAACTAAATAGAATTCTAGTAACACTAAAACTCTAAATAATTATAATCCTTAATCTAATAAAACTGAAAACAAAGTTGGATTTGTGAGCAAGATCAATGGTGTTGAACAATTAAAGAAAACAATTATGCAAATTCTGAATTAACTCAAAAAGGTTTCAAATATCAATGGAGGATGTATGGACGTTTAGTTTGGTTGACCATGCTTGCATTGAAAAGTTATGGTGAATTAATATGAACGTTCTAATAAACAAATATTACCGATTTTCCTTTTAATTACGAAAATTTCTACGATCGGGTAATTCTCTTTGTTGATTAACTAATCAATATCCTACGATCGGGTATATCAAATAGCAATCAAATTATGCACAAAGAAAAATATGTCAATCAAACCAATGCCATTACTAGGTCATTAATTTGAAGTTTTGATTAAGTTTTTCAAGTAAAGTTAAGGTATCGTTCCTAAAACCAAACTCTAATATTTTTCAACCTAATTATGAATCTCAAATTAGCCTATGAAAATTCACAATTAAACATCTAAACATGCTATTAATCAAAAGGTAATTTAATTTATATTAAAGCAATAAAAATATTCACCACAACAATTCTAGCAAATATGGCAACACAAACTAAACACCCATAATAAAATTAGCCACTCATGTTCACATTAATATTCACAGATAAATTTAATTTGAACGTACACCTCAAAGAAGTAAGAAGAAAAGGAAATTCTATAACAAAAAGAAACCTAGATCTAAATACTACAATTGGATTGGATGACGTTCTTTTCCAAAAGCTTGATCGTTGATCTTCAATGGCTTCTTAGATCCTTAGAATTAATTCTCTTACTTCTTTGAGTGTGGAAAAGCTCACAAAATTTGATTGAGTCTCTTGTTAGTTCGCAAAATTGAAGTGTTGTAAAAGGGACTCTTAAAGGGGTATTTATATGCATAAGGGTTACATAGAATCCTGATTGTCTCAGGAATAGGCGCGTCGCAGCACAACTATTTTCCCACCACGGCACAACAATAAATCTGAAAACAATGGCCAAACCTACCTCACCACGGCACAACTTTTTCTCACCACGGCACGCGTTGCATTCTGATTCTTCACAGGTACCCCTTACATATGTGTTGGCTCGTTATGTACGGCTTACATAATTTGACTCGTGTTGCCCCTAAATTGTAATCCAAGTGCCGTAAGTGTTCCGTCTATGCGTGTTTACATTATTCAACTCATTTAATGTTAAATACACCTGAAATACACTAAAATATACTTGTGATTTTAAATTGATAGATTTATGAAAATAATCAAATAAACGACATATAACAAATCTATTTTTAACAATTAAGCACAATAAATCACGAAATTTTAGTGCTTATTTATTTTTAACAATTAAGCACAATAAATTACGAAATGTTAGTGCTTTTCAAGCACTTATCAATAGCAAAGATAGAGTGTTTCTCAAAAAATAAGTCAGACACATTCAAATGGCTCACCATTGAGAACAAACTGAGTGGATGTGGCGCCTACGTCAAGACAAGATACGTCGTAAGTCCCAATGACAATGAACTAAAAGTTCCTCCAACCTTTGTTAGACTTAGGTAATTCTAGTATGAGCTTACGACTACTAAAGGGCCTAAAACTAAACCAACCCCCTCACACAAATTGTGCATAGTAGAGAGACCTATAGTTTACCAGACTCATCTTTCTACCTTGATCCTTCCACAAAATATAGCAGGACATCAAAATATTCCAAGCATTAGGAGAGAACTACCTGAGAGGCACACTAATCCTACATAGGAATTGTCGCACAAACGACGAGAAAGAAAGTTTAAAGCATAAGTCATCAGAAAAGATGGTGATCTCTCCAAGAGAGGGTTTTCTAGGACAAATATCATTGCCAAGAAGAATGATCTCAATGCTTTCGACAATCTCAAAAATTTCCCTCAACCTATCCATTGAAGTTTGTGTGGTACATCACTAGGGAATCCACTTCATGACCAAAATCGGGCATGGGGTTAGAACTTGGAGCACTTTAAAAAAATGCCTTCACCATAAACGGAATCAAAAGGCCCAATTGATAAGTGCTTGAAAATCACTCATATTTTGTGATGTAATGTGTTTATTTGGAATGAAAGGTTTGGTTAGAGTTTTTTTACTCAATCATTTATGCAAATCTATTTTTTCAAAATCATGGTTACGTTTTGAAGTGTTTTAGGTGTTTTTAGCTTCAAAAGAATCAAAATATGTCAAGATACGAAGACTCAACACTTGGAGAGTTCAAACAATATCTTAGGAGCTAAATGAGTCTAAGGCATGTAAGCCTTACATTAAGAAACAATCATCTTGTAAGGGCGTATTAAGGGGCGTACACAAAAGACTGTGTTGTGGCACCAAAGCCACAGGTTTCAATACTTGAACATAATCAAAGATCCAGCGGCCACCTCTCGAGTTTCATTGTGGCAGCCATTATCAACTTCTGCACCGTGGCATGAAACTACTTGCTTCGTGGCCCGCATATATTTTTTTGGGACTCCGTGTTCGTGAACAATATTATTGTTTAAATAGAGCTATGAGACTTTTATGAGTTGTGTGAGACTTAGAATGAAATTGAGAGAATTTTGTTTTGTTTTTCGAGATATGAGAATAAGGAAGAAGTTATTCTAGAGATAGAAAATTCCTCTAAATATTAAGATTTCAAGTATTTGGATAAGGAAACATTATCCAATCCATAGTTGGTATTTAATCTTATTAGGATCTTTTAATTTCTAGATCCATCTTCTTCCCTTTTGTTAGAATGAATACTTATTTGAATTTGATCTTGAAATTTAATCTAAGTATGTCTGAATAATTCAATTATAAAATTTAGCTTTGTTGTTATGATTGCTTAAATTGATTAGGTGAATATTTATCTTTAAATATATGAAGATTAGTTCTTGATTCATTTGGTTTATAAATTAATTTATTAGCCATTTCTTTTTCATAACTAAATTGAATACTTGAGAATTAGGTAATAGACACATCATCTAGACCTAATTTGGACAACTTGAAACAAAATTTAAATTACTGACTTGATCATTGCATTAATTTAAATGACCGAAAATTCCTTGAGCACAATTTAATCAATTAATTAAACGTCTCGATCATAAGATATTAATTAGTTGATTACTAAAGAAAATAACATTGAACTAGGAGTTTTTTAATATTAAAGAAAGAATCAATAATTTGACTTTTATAAGCTCACTCAATCAAATTCACCCAAGTCTTTCTAAGCAAGCAAGGTTAATTGATAACTCTATGACAATAGAGTTATTATATCATTTTTATGCTTAATATTAACTTATCTAATTGAATAAATAATATTTTTGGGGTTAAAATATTAAAATAAGATAAGTTTTGGGTCAAATGGTTAAAACAAATGAAAATATAATTTTTGAAAATTTTTAGGAATTTTTTATTAATTTTTTATGTAGGTGGATGCACATAGAAGTATCCGGGATGCCTTTAAAAATATCCAAAAATACGTGGAAGCTAGCTAGGTGTCAAGCAAGCCATACCAACAAATCAATGAGCGTCGGGTGTCAAAGCTACCTAGTCAGCACGACACATGTCAGCACGACGTTCATTTTGAAAATCGCCAAATAGTCCACTTGTCACGCCACGCCAGAAATGCCAGCGAATCTTGGAGTGTAGTGTGTTGCAAGCTTACCAGACCGATCCGCATTAGCCTCCTGCAGTGAGCCACATGTCTTGTGAGCAAATCTCTAGTGTTTTTTCGTGCCATGTGTCGCGCTCTGGTTCGTCCAGCTTATTTTCAGTGCTAAATGTCATCCTCTTATTGGTCATCGCTCATTTTTATCTCATTTTCATCTCAGACTTTGCTTTTTAAGATGATCCAATAGCCAGAAATTGACCTGAACATTTTAGACCTATTTTATCTCCTTTTATACGAAATTTCAACAACTTATTCACCATTTTTCACCTCCATATTCACCCTCTATCCATTCCATCACTCCATTCATAATTTTTAACCACCAAAATACTCTTTTTAATATTTCTTTTTATATTTTTCTACACATTTTATGGAGATTTTAGAGAGAAAAAAAGAGCAAAATGAGCACTTGGAGCATAGGATTTGACCAACTCTTTTGGATTTCTTCTTTTCCTTTTTCTCTTTTTGTTTCTTTTATATTTTTAATGTTAATTTCTCTAAGATTTTGTGCATAAATATTTATGGAGTAATTTCTGTCTAGGGATTCAATGAAATTCATTTTATGAACATGATTTATAATATTAATTTAATATTTTGTGAATGTTTGGTTTATCTAATTTAATATGCTTAATGCTCCTATTTAAATTGGCCATTTAATTAGATGTTTTGTTAATTTTGTGCGCAATTGAAAGATTGATATGAAATTATGAACATGCATTAAATTGACATGTGTAATGAAGAAGAAATTTTCATTATTATGTATGTAATTGATATGTTAAAATGTGTACTCGCAAGTGTACGAATCACTCGTAGTAAAGTGACAAGCAAACTTCCAAGGTCGGTCTCTCAAGGAATTGCAGTGGTTTTAAATAACTAACTTTTAATTAAAATAGAGTTCTAATGAAAATAAAACGCTAATTAAATAGAGTTCTAGTGAAACTAAAACTCTAAGTAACTAGAATCCTAATGCTAATAAAACTGTAAAAAGAGTTTGTTTGGTTTTGGTAACGGGAACAATCATACGAGAATCACACGAAATCAAGATGGCAATCAGACAATCGATTCAATCAAATAAAATATCAAAAGAGGATGTATGGACGTTTAGCTTGGTTAACCATGTTTGCATCGAAAAGGTATGGTGATATGCATGAACGTCCTATATGAATTAAACTACCGGCTTTCCTTTTAATTAAGAAACTCCTTTTGGTCGGGGTAGGTTTCTTTATTGATGAACTAATTAACCGCCTCTGGTCAGGGTAAATTAACTAGCTATCAAATTATGCGCAAGGAGAATATGCCAATCAAATTAATGCTATGACTAAGTCACTAACTTGAAGCTTCGATTAAGTGTTTCGGAAAAGAGTTAAGGTGATGTTCCTCTAACTAAATTCTCAGATTTTTCAGTCTATCTACGAATATCAAATTGGTCCATGATTATTCATAATAAAACATCTAAACATGCTCTTAATCAAAAAGGTATTTCATTCATAAATCAATTTAATACACCATACACAATCCTAGCAAACATGGCAACACAAACTAAACATCCATAGTGAAACTAGCCGCTCATGTTCATATTGTTATTCATAGACAAATAAAATATGATCATACACTTTAACAAATGGAGAAGATAAAGTAATTCTATAACAACAAGGAAAACCTAAATCTTAATACCGCTTATGGATCGGTTGATCTACTCCTCCGTAAGCTTTATCTTCGATCGTCTTTGGCTTCCTTGAATCCTTAGAATGGTATCTCTCGCTTCGTTATAGTGTGGCAACGCTCTCAAAGCTGATTGAATGTCGTGTTTGGGTCGCAAAATTGAGAAGAGAATGAGTTGTGTATGAATTGGAGTTCTTATTTCGAGTTGTATGTAAGGGGGACTCTAAGGGGGTTTTTATAGATGTAAGGGTTTACACGAATCCTATGTGCCATAGGAATAGGCGCGCCGCGGCATGCATTTTCCCCGCCGCGGCGCAACACAATTTCTGAAAAATATGCAAAAACCCGAGAGCTCCCCGCCGCGGCATGCAATTATCCCGCCGCGGCGCGCGATGCTTCATTGTTTTCCAGAATTCAACCCGAGAGCCTCACGCCGCGGCATGAAATTCTTCCGCCGCGGCGCGCGATGATTTCCTTCTTTTCACGTCCCCCCTTACATATGTGATGGCACTATATGTAAGGCTTACATATTTTGTCTTGATTAGCCCGTAACTTGTGATCCGAGCGCCGTAGGTGTCCCGTCTTTGCGTGATTTCATCATTTGACTCATTTGACGCTAAAAACACCTGAAATGCACTAAAATATACCCGTGACTCCGAATGGATAGATTTATGAAAATAATCGAAATAATAATCATAATAAATCTATATATCAATCAATTACGCACAATTAATCACGAAATATTAGTGCTTTTCGAGCACTCATCACAACCCCCAACCAGCTTCTTGCTAGTCTCTAGCAAGTGAAGCGACCTAAAATAAAATTAAAAACAAATGAAATAAACTAACCTAACCTAAATCACTTCCGTAGATTGTCACGGTTGCATTTAGCGTATGCAACAAGCCTTTAAACCCTTAGGTGGCCCTAGTGGACGAGTTATAGTCTCGTGAGGGTTTCCAGTGATGATACCCACAAACATCGTAACTGACACAAATAAAGACTCAAAACTAATAAAGACTCTAATAATACTTGAATCAATCCATGCATACGTCTCAAAAATTGTTAACAACGAATGGCACATGAAATAGTTAAACATCACCTAAGCTCAAAAACAGTCCAAACATCAAACTCATCATGGTAATCGAATTTTGAACAACCAATCAAACCACAAACCCGTTAGTTACACTATCTGACCGTGTCATGCATGATATTCATAGATTAAATTTCAATATCTCATAAATGTGCAAGTAAAATATGAATGTTAATTTTTGCACTTACAAACTCCATATGCTCATTTTTCAAACTCATCTCCACTATAGAAACTAAACTACCTAGAATCAATAGGACTTCATTAAGCTTGTAAAGTTCTGGCTAGGTGTGTGATCATGAAAGTACAAAAATGATGTTTTCATATGATAAGAGTACCTTTTATTTCACAAACATATTTTCAACCCTTTTTTTTTTTCTAACAAGTGTTCTTTTCCATCCTCCCTTCAATTCAAATGTCCTTTGGATCTTTTGCTTGATTTCCTTCTCTTTTTTTTTATTCTTGCTTACTGTTTCAATCATCATCATTTTTTTTTTTTTTTTTTTTTTTTTTTTTTATGATGAAGCAAGATAAACACAACATAATTGCTCATGAAAATCAAATATTACATTAAGTACTCTTATCACTAAGGGTAGTTCAATGTATGTCAATGTTGAGTTCAAGGGTGTGCTATTGATAAAATATTGCGGGGAGGCATGAAAAGTCCAAACGGTCCAAAGATGGCCTAAATCATTTTCTAAGTGGTGTTTGTTTCTATTATTTCGCTTCAACGTGTTTTCAAATGAGTTCTAGAGATTGTTGAGACTTAAAACATATCATGAACATGCATACATTCCACAAATCAGAATAGTTAAACTAACCATGCATACATACCACATGTACCACAAAATTCTCAAATTAGATGAATCCAACATTTATGTGCTTCGTTGCTTAGGTAAAAATCTAACATCTCTCATATGTCATTGTCATTACAATCATGTTAATATCATAGATTTCCGGATTGAATCAAGTAGACACGACACTAACTAAAAACAATTCAAGTGACAAAGTTAAAAATTAAAAATTGGTCATATTTCATGCTCATGGAATATTCTTCCCCACCCCCAACCTAATTTCTGCATTGTCCTCAATGTTGAAAAAGAAGAACAAAAGAAATAAGAAAAAAGTGTGAGAAGTTACCCCCCTTTCGTATGAAATTGTGTCGTTACTCGCTATGCTCCGGTTCACTGTTCCTCGCTTCTCTCATGAAGAATGTATGAACATAAATTGAACCTCAAAGTGTATGCACACAATTCACATTCAAACCCAATTTTTAATTATAACTAAGGCAATTGAAGACACAAAAACATCAAACAAAGTTAAACAATCCAAAATAAATAAAATAAAAATAAAAAAATAAAGGAAAATAAAAGAAAATAAATGAAAAAGAAATAAAAGAAATAAAGACAACGAAAGAGATACGATACTGAATGGGTGCCTCCCATTAAGGGCTTAGTTTAACGTCTTAGCAAGACGTGACTGATCTCGTGTCAAGGAGGGTTAAATATGTAATTGTACTGCTTATTTCCTCCCATATCTTTCTTGAAATGAGCTTTAGTCCTCCAAGTTGGGTTTTTGTAATTAGAATGCTTAATGCGTTCTTTGTAGGCATCATCCCGACTTAAATTTATCTGCTTGTCCTTCCCTCTCCATTCAACGTTTCGAACCTCAATTCTGTTACTTTTGCTATCCTGCAATTCAATGTTAGAAGAAATAGGAGAAGGTTGAAAAGTTCCAAATTTTACAGTTTCTCCACAAACCGTCATTGTTAACTTCCTATTATGGACCTCAATAGTTGTCTTGGTTGTGGCCATGAAAGGTCTACCAAGAATAATTGTATGTTCCTTGTCCTGAAGAAAGTTTCTGTCCATCTCAAGCACCACAAAGTCCACTGGTACAATGAACTTGTCCACCTGTACCAATAAATTTTCCACTATTCCCTTTGGGTATTGAATCGAACCGTTTGCAAGTTGAAGGGTCATCCTTGTTTCTTTAAGCTTTCCTAATCCTAGTTGCAAGTATACTGAATATGGCATTAGGTTTATACCTGCTCCTAAGTCTAGCATAGCCTCGAATACCCTCTTATCTCCCATAGTGATGTTAATGTGGAAACTACCTGGATCTTTCATTTTGAGAGGTAAGTGCGGTTGGATTATTGGACTACCAATTTTTGACATCTCATTCTCTTTGCTTCTATTCTTCTTGATGATAAAGTTCCTGCAAATTGGATCATAAGTTGAACTGTTCTTTATAATATCCAAAAGAGGTAAATTACAGTTAATTCCAGAAAATAAAGCAAGAGTGTCAGAGTATTGCTCATCCTGATTTGTCTCCTCAAACTGGTTTATTGGTGGTATTGGTGGTCGGTATGGATCCATTGACTTGTGCAATTGAAAAATGTTGGATGTTTCTTTCTTGGGAAGTTCATTTGGTTTGGTATTAAGCTCATCATCTCCTTTGAGAGTTGAATCTTCACCTTCAAAGTTACCTGTACTAGACAACAAAACATTAGAATTATCAGGTAAATTATCAGGTAAATTATTAAGTACCTCCTCATCATTTTGAAAAACTGTGATCGCCTTTGCTTGTTCAGGTTGACTAGGCAGCTTTCCTGTTTCTTGTTTGTACATTTGTTCCGCTAGCTGCCCAACCTGCATTTCCACTCTCTTCACTGAAGCTTCTATAGAGTCCATCCTCCCATTACAAGAATGTATGAAATTGTTTAGGGTTTCCTCTACGGTTGGCTTATTTTGTGGAAATTGTCGGTTTACATTTTGGCCTTGAGCTTGGTTTTGGACAAATGGTTGGCTATTGTTCTGTTTCCATCCAAAATTAGGGTGATTCCTCCATCCAGGGTTATAGGTGTTTGAATAAGGGTCGTTCCTAGGTCTAG
Source organism: Elaeagnus macrophylla (assembly GCA_029378325.1). NCBI lineage: Eukaryota > Viridiplantae > Streptophyta > Magnoliopsida > Rosales > Elaeagnaceae > Elaeagnus > Elaeagnus macrophylla. The sequence continues at coordinate 14,057,463 of CM055644.1, read as the reverse complement.
GTTGGTACCCTTGCATTGAATTCGCCTCCTCAGTAGTACCTGTATAAGGATCACCTGCAAAAGAACAAACGTTAGCTCCATGTCCATATGAACCACAAACTCCACATACCTCGTGTTTTGGCAATTGATTAGCATTTGAGGTTGTGAGAAGTTGCACTTGTTTTGTCAATTCAGCAAGTTGCATGGCCATTTCATTGTTGGAGCCTAATTCGTGGACTCCAGCTCGTCTTCCTCTAGCGCTCTTTTGTTGGGAGTTGGCTCCCAACATCTCGAATAGCTCGTATGTTTCATCCGCTGTTTTCTCACCCATAGCTCCTCCCGCAGCGTTGTCAACTGTGAATTGACATTGTAGTGTCAATCCGTCATAGAAAAACTGATTCTGTAACTGCAACGGAAAGTGGTGATGTGGACATTGTATCAACAGCAATTTGAATCTGTCCCAAGCCTCGTGGAAGGGTTCTCCGTCCATCTGCGAAAAAGTAGCAATTTTTGTTCTTAGATCAGATGTCTTTTGATGGGAATAGAACTTACCCATGAATTTATTGTAAACATCGTCCCATGTGACCAAAGAACCGAGTGCCAACGTCATTAGCCAAGACTTAGCTCTATCCTTGAGAGTGTATGGAAAACACCTCATGCGTAGTTGATCTTCACTAAGTCCCTGCAATGGAAAAGTTTGCACAGTAGCATATAGTTCACGCATAAAATTTAAAGGATCTTCATTAGGGATACCGTAAAAGGAGGGAAGCATGGAATAATGAATATTTTTCAATTCATAATTCCTAGCCGCCTCTGTAAGTCGAATGCACGATGTAGCGGTCCCAATGATCGGTCTTGCAAACTCTTTGTTCATCATTTGCCTAGCTACGTTTTCACCCATTGCTGCTTGCAATTGTTGTTGGACTTCTTCCTCTTGAAGTTGATTATCCAGTTCTTTTGATCGGTGTTTGACTCTATGAATGTTGTCAATGAAAGGAGAGAGTTCCTTGTTAAGTGATCTCCTACCCTGCATGCACAAATAAAAAGCAAACAAAGATCAAGGTAGCAGTGAAATTTGAAATTAAGCACTTTTTTTTTTTTTTTTTTTTTGATTAAAGAAATAAATAAAATAAATAAATAAATAAAATAAACAAATAAATAAAATAAATAAAAATAAATAAATCAGAAACTCTAAAAAGTTAAAAAGAAAATTATCTAAAACGCCAATTCCCCGGCAACGGCGCCAAAAACTTGATGTGTTAAAATGTGTACTCGCAAGTGTACGAATCACTCGTAGTAAAGTGACAAGCAAACTTCCAAGGTCGGTCTCTCAAGGAATTGCAGTGGTTTTAAATAACTAACTTTTAATTAAAATAGAGTTCTAATGAAAATAAAACGCTAATTAAATAGAGTTCTAGTGAAACTAAAACTCTAAGTAACTAGAATCCTAATGCTAATAAAATTGTAAAAAGAGTTTGTTTGGTTTTGGTAACGGGAACAATCATACGAGAATCACACGAAATCAAGATGGCAATCAGACAATCGATTCAATCAAATAAAATATCAAAAGAGGATGTATGGACGTTTAGCTTGGTTAACCATGTTTGCATCGAAAAGGTATGGTGATATGCATGAACGTCCTATATGAATTAAACTACCGGCTTTCCTTTTAATTAAGAAACTCCTTTTGGTCGGGGTAGGTTTCTTTATTGATGAACTAATTAACCGCCTCTGGTCAGGGTAAATTAACTAGCTATCAAATTATGCGCAAGGAGAATATGCCAATCAAATTAATGCTATGACTAAGTCACTAACTTGAAGCTTCGATTAAGTGTTTCGGAAAAGAGTTAAGGTGATGTTCCTCTAACTAAATTCTCAGATTTTTCAGTCTATCTACGAATATCAAATTGGTCCATGATTATTCATAATAAAACATCTAAACATGCTCTTAATCAAAAAGGTATTTCATTCATAAATCAATTTAATACACCATACACAATCCTAGCAAACATGGCAACACAAACTAAACATCCATAGTGAAACTAGCCGCTCATGTTCATATTGTTATTCATAGACAAATAAAATATGATCATACACTTTAACAAATGGAGAAGATAAAGTAATTCTATAACAACAAGGAAAACCTAAATCTTAATACCGCTTATGGATCGGTTGATCTACTCCTCCGTAAGCTTTATCTTCGATCGTCTTTGGCTTCCTTGAATCCTTAGAATGGTATCTCTCGCTTCGTTATAGTGTGGCAACGCTCTCAAAGCTGATTGAATGTCGTGTTTGGGTCGCAAAATTGAGAAGAGAATGAGTTGTGTATGAATTGGAGTTCTTATTTCGAGTTGTATGTAAGGGGGACTCTAAGGGGGTTTTTATAGATGTAAGGGTTTACACGAATCCTATGTGCCATAGGAATAGGCGCGCCGCGGCATGCATTTTCCCCGCCGCGGCGCAACACAATTTCTGAAAAATATGCAAAAACCCGAGAGCTCCCCGCCGCGGCATGCAATTATCCCGCCGCGGCGCGCGATGCTTCATTGTTTTCCAGAATTCAACCCGAGAGCCTCACGCCGCGGCATGAAATTCTTCCGCCGCGGCGCGCGATGATTTCCTTCTTTTCACGTCCCCCCTTACATATGTGATGGCACTATATGTAAGGCTTACATATTTTGTCTTGATTAGCCCGTAACTTGTGATCCGAGCGCCGTAGGTGTCCCGTCTTTGCGTGATTTCATCATTTGACTCATTTGACGCTAAAAACACCTGAAATGCACTAAAATATACCCGTGACTCCGAATGGATAGATTTATGAAAATAATCGAAATAATAATCATAATAAATCTATATATCAATCAATTACGCACAATTAATCACGAAATATTAGTGCTTTTCGAGCACTCATCAGTAATCACTTTTAAATTCTAAGTACTTAATGATTCATATATGCTTAGATGGCCATAGACATTCAAGCTAGGTTTATATAGATTAGAATTAATATGATCATAGACATGTGAGTGATAATTACTTGAGTAGAGTTTGATTAATAATCTTTGCATTTACTTTAATTTTATTGAGACATAGAAAAGCATGGGAGTAGAATGAGAGAAATTGAATTCTTAAACTTTTCTTCATTGTGTAGTGAATATATATTTTTTATTTTTTTAATTAGTTTAGTTTTGTTATTTTAATTTGCTACTCATTTTTTATAGTTCAAATAGAAAGGAAAAGTATATATTTCGATACTTAGTCCTAATACAAACCTTAATAAGTTTCTTGTGGGTACGATAATTTCGTTCTTAAAAATACTTATAACTTGTACACAACCAGTGCACTTGCGGAATTCGCAACAATAACTAGCTAAATTCAATAAATTTTTCATTAATTTTTACGACCTTTCTTAGTTACATTTTGAGTTGAGTCACTTTTGATTAATCATTTTAATTTTAAGATTTTTAACCCAACAATCATGATAGAGTATTTAGGATTGTTCTTTAGTTTTAATTAATTATTTAAATTTTTAACAAGGTAAGAACTATCTAAGATCACAATAATTCATTGATAGATCGACTTTGAGAGTATATATCACTTATTATAGGTGATTCGTGCACTTGTTATTCAGGAAATACAAGAGGAAAGGAAAATGTATTATTATCTGAAGTAACAATTACATGAATTATAAAGGTATATATAGACATAAGAAGACTAACTAATACAATCTAACTAATTACTAACTACTAACTCCAATATCCCCCCGCAAATTGATGGTGGTAGAACAACCATCAATTTGATTTACAAGGAACAAAAACGAAAACAACATATCAAAGAACCAACATACGCTCGTGAAAGAGTACGTAATGTTAAAACTCAAGAAAGCTAAGTGATCAAATACACTAGCCAATGAAAACAAACAATGGGTTGCTAGAAGCAAACGCCAATACTGAGCATCAGGTCCTAGCCTCACTAGGAGAAACTGAATGCAAGGCTCAATCTTTTAAATACGAAGATGAGCGAAAAATCAATATCAAGTCCTAGTCTCATTGAAAGGGAAACACTAGGAACAACTGAATATAAGGCTACATCTCTTAAACACGGAGATGAGCGAAAACAACCATCAGGTCCTAGTCTCATTGAAAGAGAAATACTAGGAGAAACTGAATGGAAAACTCCAACTCTTCAAATACGAAGAGGAGCAAAACCAAAATGCTCACAATAGAGCAAGAATTATATCAAAACGAAGTAAAATTGAAGAAACGCCGATCTTCAATTCTTGAAGACGAACCAACTCAAAACCAAGAGTGTACTTGGATGTACCGAATCAACCAAGAACCAAGATTCAACACCAACAAAAATTAACTGCAAACCTAATACATGGAGATACAAAACTGAAGAACCATGTAACAATGGTAATAACAGCCAACAAAACAAGCCGCAGAGATACCAACCAGGTACTGTTGCTTTCCGTGAAATTCAAAAGTATCAGAAGAATACTAAGTTGCTGATTAGGAAGCTTCCTTTCCAGAGGCTTGTTCGTGAGATTGCTCAGGATTTCAAGACTGATTTGCGTTTTTAGAACCATACTGTCTTGGCATTGCAGGAGGTAGCTGAAGCATACCGTGTGGGTTTGTTTGAGGACACCAACTTTTGTTCTATTCATGCCAAGCGTGTGACAATAATGCCCAAGGATATCCAGCTTGCTTGGAGAATTAGGGGCGAGCGTGCTTGATAACTGAGCCAAAAATAACAAAATCTCATTTTTATTATCATGGCTGTCGTCTAACAAGATGAAAACAGCACAGCCCTGAATAAAGCAGTCATGGAAGAAAATACGAAGCAGAGCCGGAGAGACATTTTTCTGGTTGCTGGAAATCTGAGCCATTCTTGATCTAATAATACTTTCAACTTGAGGACAAGTAAATTGATAGTAATTATATTCAAGATCGGGGTTTAAATCGACCCAAATTTCATCAACGTCGAACCACAAAAATAACCTCTGGACATGAATCCCCTCAAGATCTGTGATCGAACCGTACCCTAACTTCCCAGAAATTTTCGTGACTAATTGTTGCCGACTACCAGAACCGCAAGGCATATCAAGAGAATGCAATCGAACATCGACACCTTCAAGGGAGGCAGTAGAGGACGAGGAAGCATAGCCATGATCCGAATCAAGACTGAGGAAAAGAAAAACAGCAAGAGCCAAGAAACCTATAGCCATCAAGAAGAGCAACCCTAAGAACGAATTCTGTTGCCAAATCGGAAAATCAGATTGTGAAGACCGTTTAGCTTCTCTGAGAACAACGCGATTCGGTTTTGGAGACGATGAAGAAGAAGAGCTTGCAATTCAAGCTCTGGTTATTGCGAAAAAAAAAAATCTTGATTTCTTGCAGTTGAAGCTCTGGAAATCGCAAAAGAAAAATAAATCTTGCAGTTGTAATGGCGAAACAAAAATTATATGTTGCAGCGGATTAATTCTCCAAGATTCATGAAGCTCTAAGCTTCATGGCTCTGATACCATTCAGGAAATACAAGAGGAAAGGAAAATGTATTATTATCTGAAGTAACAATTACATGAATTATAAAGGTATATATAGACATAAGAAGACTAACTAATACAATCTAACTAATTACTAACTACTAACTCCAATAATTTTTAAACAAAATTTGTGCATCATTTGGCGCTCTAAAAGAAGTTGGAGGTAGGGGTTTAAAGATCTTAAGGCATTTAACTTGGCTACGGTCACTAAGCAATGTTTGCAACCCAAATCTTTGAGCAAGTTTTCAAGAACCATTATTTTAGACTTGGGTTCTTTTTCACTATTTGTGTTGGTTCCTTTCCTTGTGGGTGTGCCAGGTTTTTGAAAGTACGTTCTATTATAATGGCAGGTACTCGGTGGTCAGTGAATAAGAGGCAACTTATTGATATATAAGATGATCCTTGGCTCCCTCATCTGCCTACTTTCAAACCTATATACCTAACTCAATGTGTGCAGTGGGTTTCCCAGCTTATCAATAGGCAGAGGGGGTGTTGGAGAAAAAATCTTGTGAATAAGTTATTTGCTTTGGCTAAGGCTCACATGATCTTAAGGATCAAGATTGTCCCCCATCTGGTGGATGAACACATTTGGCAATTTAATTCACATGGTAAACTTTTCAATGAGCTCAGCTTAGTCTATAGTTTGTGAGGTACTTTAGAGGAATATCCAAGTGTCAAACAGTGTGGTTAAGCTCATTTGGAAGTCTGTTTGGACAATTCGTGTTCCTACAAAAGTACGGCATTTTATCTGGCATTCTTTACATGGTGTGTTGGCAGTGAAACAATCTCTTACTTAGATAAGGTCCAGGTTGGAAGATGTCTCCTGCCCATTGTGGGGAGAAGCAGTTGAAATCATGGTCCATTTGCTAGTAGGTTGTAGTAAAGTTAGCCGTATCCTAACTACTATATGCCCTTCTTTTATCTTCCATCAATTTGCCAATGGTTCTTTTCAAGATTTTTTTCACGCTTTACTTGTATAGACAAGGTCTAAGGAAGTTGGTATTGAGATTTTGGCCACTGTTTGTATGGGTTTTTGGAGGATTTGGCTCAGTCGCAATGACTTGATTTTTAAGCATAAGGTGTATGACTCTGGTGGGGTCGTGCTAATGGTTAGATGTGAGCGTCACACGTTTAGCATAACTTTTGGCTAACATTATTGATTTTTGGATAGCTTTATGTTAGTGGCTATTGATATTGTTTTATGTGATTCTATTTTTTGTGTGATGTATTTCCTTTTGTACTGATGTCCATTCAATATTTTTGAATAATACTAAATAAAATCAATATCTTATTGTTTAAAAAAAAACCTTAAATCTCAAAATAAAAAATAATAATATAACAAATTCATTTGAGATTCAAAGTCTTAAAAGAAACCACCAACAGCAACATAAACTCACAAGAACCTCAGTTGGCAACTGTAATCATTTTATTAAAATAAATAAACAAAAAATAAAATAAAAAGTGACTAACCTTATATCAAGTTTTCACAATGTCATGATCTATCTCTTTGGTAATCTCTTGTGAAATTCATCCACCAGAAAATAGGAATAGTAACTACAAAGAAGAATAAATAAATAAATAAAATGTTAAACTACACCACAGAGCAAAAGAGGTGAAAAAGAATGGTAATTATCATCCAACTTCATCTTAAATTCCATTTTCATTTTAAAACTCCAATGACAAAATACTAATTTGACATTGATGTAATATTGAAAGCACAAATTGATTGTTATTAAGTTCCCTCCAAACCAATAATAAGAGTATAGAAATTATAAAATAAATATCTTGAATACATGTAATTAAAACTTTTAGGCATCCATTGCATAAATAATGAGAATAGTTACGGATAGAAAAATAATTATGGACTCTAAATAGTATTGATAATTTTAATTTAATTTAATTTATTTATTAAGAGTAATTAAAATTAAAGTAAATAAATAACTAATTTAAATAAATTAGTGATCAAAAAATTCAATAAATTACCCAAAGAGTTCACTATTTAATTAATTTTTAGTTATTTTAAGAATTTTAAGAGGAAAAATTTATTATATCCATTATCATATAATTTTAATAATTTATTTAAATGTGAAATCATGAAAACTAATTCTTTTTTTTATAAAAAAAAATTAGTGATCTAAGTATTTCAAAAACTAAGGCATATACAGTAATTATCATTTAATTTTATCCATAATCTTATACAAATTATCATGTATTTGCATTTAAATATACAACAAAAGAGCATTTATTTACCATTGTTAAAAATTAAAGCTTGTGAGATTAAAAATATAATGAATAAGAGCATGATAAAAAAAAAATATTAAGAAATTAGTGATTGTCAAATTCTAAAAGAAAAACTCCATTTATCCCAGTTACGTACCTTACGTGGCATTTAATGTGTGATTGTTTTATTATTCTCTCTCTTAAATAAATGTGTTTTGAAAATGGTGTGTGGCTCAATCAAGATCATCCGGACTTGGGATAAATAGCAAAGTTCATTCCAAAAATTAAGACATATACATCGATTATCATTTAATTGATATTTAAAAAATATTATTTATTTATTATTGCTAAAAATATTTAGCGTAAAAACTTGAATTTTCATTTAAACATACCTTATTCATGAATGGTAGAATTATTTTAGAGTTATAGCATAAATTATAATGTTAATTATTACGATAATAATTAAATCATAAAATGATAATTTTTTTATGAATGTAATAAATGATCGGACAGATTGTCAGTGACAATATCCAGATATTGTTGAGATTTTCTACTTCTCGTCATAAAAATTTGATATAAATATCTTTTGGCCAGCTAAATTGTCACTGAATTGTCATTGTCTTTAAATTGTCAAAATAATATCACTCTTCCTTGGCTGAAAAATCCTATACAATGTGGATATTATTACAATAATATCGACAAATATAGTTGTTATAGAATTTACAATTCCATTATTGTTTGCTTTAGGCAGTTCGATATTTAGTAATTTTGTAGTTGCGCATAGCCGCAGATGCATGTTTTACTTTCTATTATTTTATATTAACACTTAAAAAATTATCGATGAAATTTATTCACTATTGAGATTTATCTATGTATAATAAATAACACAATTAAATAATCTATTTAATTATTTCAAATATATTAACTATTTATTCTTAAAAAAAAATTTCAAAAAAAATTATTCTACAATATTTTCATTAATTGAACTTATTAATCAAAATTTATATTACAAGTACTAACAATGTGCCTTGAGATGAATTAACACTAGTAATATTCTCGAAAGAGTTCTTCCACATGGTCTACTTCCATTGTTTGCCTTCAAGTCTAATAATCCTATGCTCCATCTGCAAAATATCAAAGTGTATAAGAAATATTTATAAGGACGTACAATTTTCAAGTATAAAAATTTTAGTTTGCATGATACATCATTACATTGTTTCTCATTATGGTAATTAATTACCAGCTACATCCAAACGTTTGAAATTCCAACAAGTGCAAAATATAGTTTTTAACCTTTCACAACTCCAATGCTTTTTTTTCTTTTTTTTTCAATTGATACAATTCACTTTAAAATACACATTCACTAGCTAATTATTCTAAGATATAGGAAGAAGAATTTGAACACACATCCAAAAAAATATGAGACACTACTTTTACCACTAGGCTACTAAAGTGATGCGTTTCGAACTCCAATACTAGACAACCTTCTCATGTAATTACTTTTTTTTTTTGCTAAACAGAAAGCACAAAACCAACAAACACCAGTTAAAACTGGTGATGTTGGCTAAGGCTATATATCTCACGAAACACACACACACAGGCGATGTGGGACAATGCCCACTTGGTTTTTTTTGCTAAACAGAAAGCACAGAACCAACAAACACCAGTTAAAACTGGTGATGTTGGTTCTGTGCTTTCTGTTTAGCAAAAAAAACCAAGTGGGTATTGTCCCACATCGCCTGTGTGTGTGTGTTTCGTGAGATTACAATATTGTAATTACTTAAGTGTTAAGAAATATGACAAATAAAATAATAATAATAATAATAATAGCCAAATAAAATATTGTATCGATTTTTAAATCTAATTTTTCTCACTCTCGTGTAATTAAAATGAGTTAACAAAATATATAATGTCTTTTACTATATACTGACTATAAAATGAAAATATAAACTAGACTCACAAAAATTATGGTTTAACATTCTTTTAAATTTTAATCTCAAAATGATCTCACATACAATGAGAATTACTCTCTCAAATACTATATATATATTGATTTCTCTAAATGAATATTATGCCTTCTATAATATTGAATTTACTAATGTTATAAATGCATATAGCATGAATTGAATGGAGAAACTCCGTTGCCTTCTTTTCCTTTTATGCTTTTGACTTTTTCTTTTTTCATTTCATTTTCCCTCATTTCTTCCACAAAATCTGAGAGACTTTTCAATCTTTTCCTTTCGACTTATGCGGAAGGCTCTACCATGCTTGTCTTTTTTTTTTTTTTGCATAGTTGAAATTTGTCTTTGATAAAGATTTGGACATCATATCTAAGTTATTATATTTAGTATGAATCTTCTCAAGTTGTAGCTGCTTGGATTCCAACATATCACGTATCTTGTGATATTGCACATCAATGTGTTTTGAGCTCAAGTGAAAATTCAATTCTTACTTAAGTGGCTAGCCCTTTAACTATCACAATGCAAAACATACTTTTGTTGCTATCCCAATTCTTGTAAGAATCTTTTCATCTAGGACATTTCTTTACACGCTTCAATAGTTGCAATGAACTTTGCTTTTGTAGTTGACAAAGTGACATTTTTGTAACTTCAATTTCCATGAGACAATTCCCCCTGAAAATGTAATCATGCATTTTGAAGTAGACTTCCTGAAATCAATATCTCCATCCATATTTGCATCTGTGTAGTCAACTAATTCAAGTCTAACACTTCAAAAGCAAAAAAAAAAAAAAAACATTTTGGAAGTACACCTAAGATATCTCAAAATCCACCTCACTGCATTCCAGTGCTCCTTGCTTGGATTTGACAAGTATCTACTAACAACACTAGCTGCATGTGTTATGTCTGGTCTTTTACACAACATAACATAATTATGTTGTAGATGAAGTTGATACTATCTCCTCCATTTTGAACATACAAAAGATTAATACCATTAATAATCAATTGATGTATTTCTGATGCTACTTGTTGGAAATTTGTAGCGATTTTTAAATTTAACTTTTTTCACTCTCGTGTAATTAAAATAGAATAACAAAATATATAATATCTTTCACCATATATTGACTAATAAAACAGAAATACAAAATAGTATTACAAAATCTATGACTTGACACTCTCTTAAATTTTAATCTGAAAATGATATCTCTCTCACATATAATAATAATTACTTTCTCTCAAACACTTAAATTTAGCTTCTCTTATTCTTTCTAATATATATATTGATATCTCTAAACAATTTTTTCTGAATAAAAACTAACATTTTATAATATTGAATTTACATTCTAAATGTGTATAACATAAATATAGCAGAGAAAACTCTGCTGCCATATTTTCCTTTTATCATTTTGACTTTTTCTTTTTCCTTTTTTCATTCCATTTCCTCTTATCTCCTCTACGAAAGGAAGTATGACTTTTAACTAAGGTGTGAGAAATAGATTAGGGTAATTGTAGCAAACACCCTTATGGTTTAACGAAATTTCAAGTGTATCCGGGTTTAAAAAATAGATTCTTATGGCCCTTTCATAATGATGTATGGAGGAAAATCAAAAAGTAGAACAAGGTATAAAAAAGGGATAAATTTTCATGGTCCATTATATCGAACCAATACCTAGGTTGAGACTTCTTAAATTCATTGAAATGTGCACAATTGTGGAATATAGGATATAGGATATCAAATCTTTCGTTGATTGTCAGACCCAAAAAAAAAAAAAAAAATCGTTGATTCACAATCAGATCGACTTTTAAAATTATTTGATTAAAATTAAAGGAAAATGACTCTCAACTTTCTAATTTTGTTTAGAAATTTGTGAGAAAAAAAAAAGGAAAATATAATTCTAATGATGACCGAGAATAATATCAAAATTAATATAATTAACTTATTAATTAAGGATAAATTTACTGAAATTTTAAAATAATCTTAGATACTATTTAATGCCTTAATATATATTATTTTGTCCTACCTTACATAGCATGTTCTTCCATTTATTTTTATGCCTATGGTAGGGGCCAAGAATGTATTTTTGAAACCTAAGGACTCAAATTGAAATTTCAATCTTGTTATATGCTACTTTCTCTTCTGGTTCTATGCATGCTATAAGAAACAGGCAGTTCATACAACAAAGCCTAAAGCATTAGACCTGCCAACCAAAATTTCAAAGTAATAATAAAAATAGTAAAAGCAATAAAAAGTACTTCATAAAAATAACAAGCACACATTTATCATCAAGTTCACCTATCATCATGTAGTCTGATGCTAAATATGATGGCATGTGTATTCGAATCCCTTTTCCATGCATAATTTAGATTAGAGTAGTTAGTAAATATATGTTCTAAAGTGAATTATATTAATTATAAAAAAAAAAAAAAACTAAAGCTAAATAGGGTTTGCAAAATAAATATGAATATGTACAACCTGAACATATGCCTCCAGCTTGTTCTTGGTATTAGAAAATTCAGTTTTCATCATGGTTAGAGCTTGGGACAACCTGAATAAATGAACATATATTTCTTACAAGAGATTAACTTTCTCAAATATGCATATTAGAATCAAGAGCATACTTGTAAGAAAAAAAATAAAAAAAATAATATTATTATAAGAGACGACATTGTAAGTTAAAGGGCACTAAGCATTTTTCCATATACTTTAATTGTTACATTTTAGTTACTTTTGGGTTTGGAAGGTGTATTTTGATTCTATATTTAGGACATTAGATGTACATTTTATGAATATATACGAGAATAAAGTGAACTAATTAAAAAATATGTAAATAAAGTACTTATTTTTCAAAATTATAAAATAGTTGACGGTCACGTCAAGTTGCAAATATGTAACTCTATTATATTAAAACTCAAGAAAAAAAAAAAAAGACCAATAATTTTTTATGAACAAAACTATAGGTTATGACTTTAAAACTCTAAGCATGTATAGATTTTTCATAGATGAAAATGAGCTCAGGGTTCACAAAGATTAAGACCAGGAAAGGACTAGTAGAAGCACATGGCGCACGTGCCCCTCTTGATCATTTTATCAAAAAAAGGAATTTAGTATACAGTAATATTGGTATTTTTTTTTTTTCCTTTCATCTTCTCAATACTTCTTCTCAATCGTTTGCTACATAATGAGATTAGGATGATTAGTCATATCAATTAACGTCATGTCGAATTATTATGTCCAATTATTGTATTTATTGACACAAATTGTTGTGTTTTTGACAAATAAAAAAAGTATGTCTTATTGAGTATTGGGAACAACTAAAACTAAGACTAAGACTAAGACTAATAAGTTCATTTTATATTTATTAATAAGTTTTTTTTTTTTTTAAATTATTTATATTTTTTTTTATTAATAAAAAAAAATTCATCATTCTTTAAAAAAAATTATTTTATACTTACTCTTTACTTTTGTAGTCTTGTTAAAAGATACCATGCATGGTCCGTTTTACAATGATAAAGATCTATTTTTTCCCGATCGGTTTAGATTTTAATTTAATTTTTACACATTAATCATATCATAATTCTACTTTCTTTTCTTTTCTTTTTTTCTTTTCCCTTTTCATTTTCTGTTTAAATTAAAGCCAAATGTAGCATTAGGATCATATTTCATAAAATATGCTAATATTCTTAATTAACTTTTATATTGCGATGAATTCGTATAAGATTTAATTTATTTTTTTCTTATCAAGAATAAAAATAAATAATGTGTTTTATTTTTTTTTTAAATAAGTTATTTATGGTATCTAATTTCTCCCAAATGAAGAATAAAAATATTTTAAAACTAATAATTTTTATATTGTGGTGTCCTCTCTTCGTTAATTTTCTGGGTCTGTGGGCATACGACAATTGAAAAAGTTATGATCTTCAGTGAAGTTCAGAGAGAAAGAAAGACAGCAGCAGGATCGATTAATTATGAACTCTTTCTATGTGATAAAGAATAAATAAACAGGCAAAACGACCTAAACGTCCTGGGGTAAAATCTGAGCATGGAAAAACTATTTTTGAAATAATCTGCGTGTAACATAGTTAAGCAATTTACTTAAATTCATCATATGCGCAAAAGTATGAAGAGGAATACTAAGTAAACACAAATTTATACTCACTTTGTCTCCCAGTTTATTTGTTATGCTGTGTCACTGCTAGTATTATACAGAAAATTAAAATTCATTATTTTTCTAATTTTTTTAAATAATTCTGACACAATATGTATATATTTTATTACTGTATATATTTATTAATGTGTTATTTGTCGTTTTAGATAATTTTATTTTCAAATTTTTTTTTAATTATAAAATTATTATTATTATTAATTTTATTTATTTAATAATAATGATTACATTGTAAAGATATAAGAACATAAGAGTTTTATTTATGGTTTAATATTTTTTAACAAGAAGTCTTAAGTAAGTTAAAATACATATTTACTTTTTAAAATAATTATAGTACTCACAATTAAAGGAAAAGCGGACAATATTATTTAAATTTAATTAAAAAATTTATTATTATTAATTTTATTTATTAAAAAAAAATTATAAGAATATTTTTTTAATGAAGTTATAAAATATTAATACGTTTGAATTAATTTTTAATTTTTAATTTTTCTTATTTATTATCTTTATCTTAATATAATTTTTTTTTTCTTTTATATAAGAAGTTTTAAAAAATCTAAAGTAATATATTTATTTTTTTTAAATAATTGTAGTATTTGTAATTAAAGATAAATTGGGCAAAATTGTTCAAATTGAATTAATTTTTTTTTTATTTTTATTAATTTTATTTATTTAATGATCATGATTATATTATCTTATAATTTATTTATTTTTATTATAAAAGTTTACATTTTTTTGTTCCATGAACATTTATTACATTATATTAATTTTTTTTTTATCAAATAATATTTCGGGATGGAGGATTTGAAATAGAGCATTTATTGGTGAAACATCAAGTCTTTACTAATTATATTAGCAGGCAGTTAGCAATTACTTTATAATTGATTTCTAGTGAAATGTCAAGCTTAGTAGGCAGTTAAAAATTACTTTACATTTAAAACTTACATTTTTCATGTTTCTAATGCAAGTTTTTACACTCATATAATTTTTATTTTGTGTTAGTTTATATATATATATATATATATATATTTTTTTTTTTTTTAAGTTCGAGCTTCTCACAATGAGACTTCTTGTCGCTCGACTCACAATTTTTTTTAATAATTAAGTAATTGTTGATTTAATAGTATTTTATTTATTAAAAAGTTAACATATATATATATAGCAAACATAAAAATAAATTATAATACGTGTTAAGAACTTTTATTTTTTTAGTATATATATAATGACATAAGGGATGTGAGCATAAAATTTTGATATTAGCATTTCTGAAGGTGCAAATATGCAAATATGAACATGTGCCTCTAGCATTAAATGAGTGTATATATCAACATAGAGAGAGATAATGATTTATGATGAGGCCGAATATGGCAAGACTGTATGTGATTGGAAAGGACATTTGGCTTTGCAAACGTGGTTAAATGATATATATAGTTTATTTAAGTATTATAAAATTTTAGAAGATAGAATTTTAATTATAAGTATGTGAGCTGTATATTTTTTTTATAAAAAAAAAAAAGAAAGAGAAGACATTTGGCTCTGGGGTCATAATTAATATAGCATATATTTTATAGTTTATTATTATTATTATTTTCTGAAATACAAACGATTTCCTACCTTTGTTTGTTCCTTTGATCACAAGCTTGAATCGCATCAACACATGTTAGTCTCACATGCTCAGCACCAATTCTTCAAAACAAAATATACAACTAACTAATCACTCTATAACATAAATTTAGAGAAAATTTTCACCAAATTAACATAGCAATGAATTCATATTCGGTCTTCATGTTGTAACATATGATATCTAATTTTAATGGGTAAACCTTTTTAATTTTAAACACAAAAATTAGTCTAGTGCATAAATAATTTAGTTATTTTTAATCTCTCTAAGTTAAAAAAAAAAACATATTTTACATTTTCTTCTAATAATAAAAAACATATATTCATTTATTTTATATGCAAAATAAATATATATATATTTTTTCCCTGTGAGGTGCTGGTAAAAATGAAAATTTATATATGAATAGGATTATGTTATACAATTAAATTTAAAAAAAATTGTGACAATAATATTTTGAAAAATTATACCCAAAAAATTTATAATAACAAAAATTATATCCAATAATATTAAATGATGTCGAATTGTATGGAGTTCATTATTAACCGGGTCTAAATGACCATAGTTCAACTTAAATACCGTTTAATTTGAAGAAATTCAATGTAAAATAATGGACTATTTTTTTTAATAATAAAATTATCTTAGATAAATATAAAAATTGTTATTTTTGTAGTGGTTACAAATTTTAAAGACTATTTCTTTTTGTTTTTCCTAATATCTTCTGCATAATATCTTAGATGTCTTATGTTACTAGCTTATTATGTAACGGTAATAGACGTTTGGTTTAATTCATTATTAAAACAAAACACAAGGCAAGTTTAAACACTAATTTATGAAAGATGTTGAATTAATAGGTTCTTGTTAAAGATGATCCACATAGAAAAGACAAAATGGAACAACATTTATAATCACAACTCTTTAAAATTTGTAACTATAAAATTAACATGGTTGAAGCTCAGACATTCAAAAATAAATACAAGATTTTATCAATGTGATGCAAAACGAAACTAAATCAATTAAATAAAGTTGAAACATTACTAATTTTAAATTATTAAAATATTTTTTTATGAATAGATTTACACTTAAATGAATTCTTATGGTTAAAAAAAATTGCAATTAATAACAAGAGAAACATACTGTGAGCTTCTCTCCTTTGCTTCATGAGCAAGCCCAGCCAAATTTGAAAAATCAACATCATCAAGATCACTACAAGTTAGGAATAAATTATGTAATTATACACCCTATAAAAAATCAAAATAAGAACTAGAAATGGTACGTTTCAGTTCATACGTACCTAAAGTTGGTAAGTTGTAATAAAATCTTCTCCATATCCACCATATATGCATTGATAAATTGTATAACAAAATCAGGTTTTTCTGTACTTTTTAACCTCTGTATTTGCAAAAAATTATTATTCAACAACCCCTGAAATAATCACATGAGCGCACATTATATACGATAAAATTAACATTTTTTTTTTCCTTTGGTACATAAATAACTCAATTATTTTACTAATTTTATTTTTAATCATTTCAACAAAAAATACATGTTCATTTTCTTACACTGTTAAAAAATATATAATTATTTACGTTACAAGAAAAATAAATATATGTGTTTTTTTTTTTGAGAGAGCTAAAAATAAAACTTTATTTATAAAAAATTGTATCATGCGATTAAACTATTTCTCTAATATAAATATAAATAATCACTTGGCTGTAGTCTGATTCCCAATATAAATAATCCATTGCTCTAGATCAAAATATATAGTTCAACACGATCATTATGTAACATTGAATCATAAACCCTACAATTGAAGGTACAAACAATCTGACAAAGAACTAACAGTAAGGAAGAGAGGAAAGAATAACGTAAAAGAAGAAGAAAACATTTAGTAAGTACATTCTTAGTATTTTATGTATATTCCTTTGCATACTAGCATTGTATATATACAACATGATTATATGAGTCTAACTGACTCGATAACAAGAGTGACATGGCATAACAACCTTGTAACCAACTCAATAACAGCCCACTCACACTAACAGCATGTAACTGATTATTAATCTAACATCCTCCCACAAGCTACAGGTCTTGGAAGAACTGTCAGTTTGGTTCTTAGTTCAACAAATCTTGAA
Source organism: Elaeagnus macrophylla (assembly GCA_029378325.1). Taxonomy (NCBI): domain Eukaryota; kingdom Viridiplantae; phylum Streptophyta; class Magnoliopsida; order Rosales; family Elaeagnaceae; genus Elaeagnus; species Elaeagnus macrophylla. The sequence goes on along the minus strand of CM055644.1, from coordinate 14,039,848 downwards.
CTAGCTAAGGTCTTTGTCATTACATTTGCTATCTGCTCTTGAGATGGTGTAAATTCAACTTGAAGTGTTCCAGCCAACAATTTCTCATGAATAAAGTGGAAATCAATCTCAATATGCTTTGTTCTAGCATGAAAGCAATATATTCAGCTCCTACATTATCACAGTAAACAACTGGAACTGTATGCACCACCACCTTCAGTTCTGTCAAAACTTTCTTAATCCACATGAGTTCACAGACTGCATGTGCTAATGCTCGAAATTCAGCTTTAGTTGAAGATCGAGACACAACCTTTTGCTTCCCAGAATGCCAAGAGATCAAAGAATGACCTAAGTAAATGCAGTAACCACCAGTGGAGCGACGATCATCTTAACTTTTCTCACTCTCGTGTAATTAAAATGGAATAACAAAATATATAATATCTTTTATTAAATATTGACTAATAAAATAGGAATACAAAATAGTATTACAAAATCTATGACTTGACACTCTCTTAAATTTTAATCTAAAAATGATATCTTTCTCACATATAATAATAATTACTTTCTCTCACTCTTAAATTTAGCTTCTCTTATTCTTTCTAATATATATATTGATATCTCTAAACAATTTTTTCTGAATAAAAACTAACATTTTATAATATTGAATTTACATTATAAATGTGTATAACATAAATATAGCAGAGAAAACTCTGCTGCCATATTTTCCTTTTATCATTTTGACTTTTTCTTTTTCCTTTTTTCATTCCATTTCCTCTTATCTCCTCTACGAAAGGAAGTATGACTTTTAACTAAGGTGTGAGAAATAGATTAGGGTAATTGTAGCAAACACCCTTATGGTTTAACGAAATTTCAAGTGTATCCGGGTTTAAAAAATAGATTCTTATGGCCCTTTCATAGTGATGTATGGAGGAAAATCAAAAAGTAGAACAAGGTATAAAAAAGGGATAAATTTTCATGGTCCATTATATCGAACCAATACCTAGGTTGAGACTTCTTAAATTCATTGAAATGTGCACAATTGTGGAATATAGGATATAGGATATCAAATCTTTCGTTGATTGTCAGACCCAAAAAAAAAAAAAAATCGTTGATTCACAATCAGACTTTTAAAATAATTTGATTAAAAGGAAAATGACTCTCAACTTTCTAATTTTGTTTAGAAATTTGTGAGAAAAAAAAAAAAGGAAAATATAATTCTAATAATGACCGAGAATAATATCAAAATTAATATAATTAACTTATTAATTAAGGATAAATTTACTGAAATTTTAAAATAATCTTAGATACTATTTAATGCCTTAATATATATTATTTTGTCCTACCTTACATAGCATGTTCTTCCATTTATTTTTATGCCTATGGTAGGGGCCAAGAATGTATTTTTGAAACCTAAGGACTCAAATTGAAATTTCAATCTTGTTATATGCTACTTTCTCTTCTGGTTCTATGCATGCTATAAGAAACAGGCAGTTCATACAACAAAGCCTAAAGCATTAGACCTGCCAACCAAAATTTCAAAGTAATAATAAAAATAGTAAAAGCAATAAAAAGTACTTCATAAAAATAACAAGCACACATTTATCATCAAGTTCACCTATCATCATGTAGTCTGATGCTAAATATGATGGCATGTGTATTCGAATCCCTTTTCCATGCATAATTTAGATTAGAGTAGTTAGTAAATATATGTTCTAAAGTGAATTATATTAATTATAAAAAAAAAAAAAAAAAAAAACTAAAGCTAAATAGGGTTTGCAAAATAAATATGAATATGTACAACCTGAACATATGCCTCCAGCTTGTTCTTGGTATTAGAAAATTCAGTTTTCATCATGGTTAGAGCTTGGGACAACCTGAATAAATGAACATATATTTCTTACAAGAGATTAACTTTCTCAAATATGCATATTAGAATCAAGAGCATACTTGTAAGAAAAAAAATAAAAAAAATAATATTATTATAAGAGACGACATTGTAAGTTAAAGGGCACTAAGCATTTTTCCATATACTTTAATTGTTACATTTTAGTTAGTTTTGGGTTTGGAAGGTGTATTTTGATTCTATATTTAGGATATTAGATGTACATTTTATGAATATACATGAGAATAAAGTGAACTAATTAAAAACTATGTAAATAAAGTACTTATTTTTCAAAATTATAAAATAGTTGATGGTCACGTTAAGTTGCAAATATGTAACTCCATTATATTAAAACTCAAGAAAAAAAAAAAAACCAATAATTTTTTATGAACAAAACTATAGGTTATGACTTTAAAACTCTAAACATGCATAGATTTTTCATAGATGAAAATGAGCTCATGGTTCACAAAGATTAAGACCAGGAAAGGACTAGTAGAAGCACATGGCGCACGTGCCCCTCTTGATCATTTTATCAAAAAAAGGAATTTAGTATACAGTAATATTGGTATTTTTTTTTTCCTTTCATCTTCTCAATACTTCTTCTCAATCGTTTGCTACATAATGAGATTAGGATGATTAGTCATATCAATTAACGTCATGTCGAATTATTATGTCCAATTATTGTATTTATTGACACAAATTGTTGTGTTTTTGACAAATAAAAAAAGTATGTCTTATTGAGTATTGGGAACAACTAAGACTAAGGCTTAGATTAATAAGTTCATTTTATACTTATTAATAAGTTTTTTTTTTTTTTTAATTATTTATATTTTTTCTTATTAATAAAATAAAAAATTCATTACTTTTTAAAAAAATTATTTTATACTTACTCTTTACTTTTGTAGTCTTATTAAAAATACCATGCATGGTCCATTTTACAATGATAAAGATCTATTTTTGCCCGATTGGTTTAAATTTTAATTTAATTTTTACACATTAATCATATCATAATTCTACTTTCTTTTCTTTTCTTTTTCTTTTTTTCCTTTTCTTTTTCTGTTTAAATTAAAGCCAAATGTAGCATTAGGTTCATATTTCATAAAATATGCTAATATTCTTAATTAACTTTTATATTGCGATGAATTCATATAAGATTTAATTTATTTTTTTCTTATCAAGAATAAAAATAAATAATGTGTTTTATTTTTTTTAAATAAGTTATTTATGGTATCTAATTTCTCCCAAATGAAGAATAAAAATATTTGAAAACTAATAATTTTTATATTGCGGTGTCCTCTCTTCGTTAATTTTCTGGGTCTGTGGGCATATGACAATTGAAAAACTTATGATCTTCAGTGAAGTTCAGAGAGAAAGAAAGACAGCAGCAGGATCGATTAATTATGAACTCTTTCTATGTGATAAAGAATAAATAAACAGGCAAAACAACCTAAACGTCCTGGGGTAAAATCTGAGCATGGAAAAACTATTATTGAAATAATCTGCGTGTAACATAGTTAAGCAATTTACTTAAATTCATCGTATGCGCAAAAGTATGAAGAGGAATACTAAGTAAACACAAATTTATATTCACTTTTATCTCCCAATTTATTTGTTATGCTGTGTTACCTGTTATTATTCTACAGAAAAAATATTTTTCTGATTTTTTTAAATAATTCTGACACAATATGTATATTACTATATATATTTGTTAATGTGTTATTTGTCATTTTAGACAATTTTATTTTCAAATTTTTTCTTTAATTATAAAATTATCATTATTATTAATTTTATTTATTTAATAATAATAATTATATGTAAAGATATAAGAATATAAGAGTTTTATTTATCGTTTAGTTTTTTTTAACAAGAAGTCTTAAATAAGCAAAAATACATATTTACTTTTTAAAATAATTATAGTACTCACAATTAAAGAAAAAGCCGACAATATTATTTAAATTTAATTAAAAATTTATTATTATTAATTTTATTTATTAAAAAAAAGATTATAAGAATATTTTTTTAATGAAGTTATAAAATATTAATAGGTTTGAATTAATTTTTAATTTTTCTTATTTATTATCTTTATCTTAATATAATTTTTTTTTTCTTTTATATAAGAAGTTTTAAAAAATTTAAAGTAATATATTTATTTTTTTTAAAATAATTGTAGTACTTGTAATTAAAGATAAATTGGGCAAAATTGTTCGAATTGAATTAATTTTTTTTTAATTTTTTTTAATTTTATTTATTTAATAATAATGATTATATTATCTTATAATTTATTTATTTTTATTATAAAAATTTACATTTTTTTTGTTTCATGAGCATTTATTACATTATATTAAATTCTTTTTTTATCAAATAATATTTCTGGAGGATTTGAAATAGAGCATTTATTGGTGAAACATCTAAGTCTTTACTAATTATATTAGTAGGCGGTAGGAATGTCCACGGTCTGGTTTGGTCCAATTTTTACTAAAAAAAATTTAACCAAATCGGACCGTTTATATTATTTTAATCAAACTGGACCGGACCGTTTAACTAATAAAAATTTTGAAACCAAACGGTCCAGTCCGATTTGGTTAACGGTTTTCAAAACTTTTTTTCCTTAACTTTAAATTTTTTTGTTAAATTTTTTTCTATAATTAAAAATACAATCAAATTATAACGCGACATACATAATAATAAATTAATATATTAATTCATAAAATATATATTTATAATTAATTAATCCATAATATGCAGAAGTCTCCCTGTCTCTGTCTCCATAATCCATAATAGGCTCAAGTAATATATTAATTAAATTAAGATAGGAAGTAGGACGTAGAAAACAAACAGAGAAGTCTCTCTGTCTCTGTATAATTTTATTTTTTATAAATCATTTAATAATAAGCCAAACAGATTATTATTATTATATATTATATATAATAATAATAATAATATAAGATATTTTTTAAAAAATAAATTAAATATTTTATTTATAACGGTCCGGTCCGGTCCGACTGGTTAAAAAATTTATAAAACCGGACCGAACCGTTACACTAACAGTTTGAGTTATTTTTAATCGGACCGGACCATATAATTTATAAAAATGTCCAATTTGGTCCAATCCGATCCAATTTTTTGGTTTTATCCGATTTGGTTCAATTTTTAGACATCCCTAACAGGCGGTTAGCAATTACTTTATAATTGATTTCTAGTGAAATGTCAAGCCTAATAGGCAGTTAAAAATTACTTTATATTTAAAACTTACATTTTTTATGTTTTTAATGCAAATTTTTGTACTCATATAATTTTTATTTTGTGTTAATTTTATATATATATATATATATATATATATATATTTTAAGTTTGAGTTTCTCACAATGAGATTTCTTATCACTCGACTCACAATTTTTTTTTAATAATTAAGTAATTGTTGATTTAATAGTATTTTATTTATTAAAAAGTTAACATATATATATATCACAAACATAAAAATAAATTATAATACGTGTTAAGAACTTTTATTTTTTTAGTATATATATAATGACATAAGGGATGTGAGCATAAAATTTTGTTATTAGCATTTCTCTAGGTGCAAATATGCAAATATGAACATGTGCCTCTAGCATTAAATGAGTGTATATATCAACATAGAGAGAGATAATGATTTATGATGAGGCCGAATATGGCAAGACTGTTTGGCTCTGAGGTCATAATTAATATAGCATATATTTTCTAGTTTATTATTATTATTATTTTCTGAAATACAAACGATTTCCTACCTTTGTTTGTTCATTTGATCACAAGCTTGAATCACATCAACACATGTTAGTCTCACATGCTCAGCACCAATTCTTCAAAAAAAAAAAATATACAACTAATTAATCACTCTATAGCATAAATTTAGAGAAAATTTTCACCAAATTAAACCTTTTTAATTTTAAACACAAAAATTAGTTCGGTGTATAAATAATTTAGTTATTTTTAATCTCCCTAAGTTAAAAAAATATATATTTTACATTTTCTTCTAACAATAAAAAAAATATATTCATTTTTTTTTATGAAAGGTTGTAGACATATATTTTTTTTTCATGTGAGGGGCTGGTAAAAATGAATAAGATTATGTCATACAATTAAATCTAAAAAGAATTGTGACAATAATATTTTGAAAAATTACACCCAAAAAATTTATAATAACAAAAATTACATCCAATAATATTAAATGATGCCAAATTGTACGGAGTTCATTATTAAACGAGTCTAAATGACCATAATTTAACTTAAATACTGTTTAATTTGAGAAAATTTAATGTAAAATAATGGGCTATTTTTTTTAATAATAAAAATATCTTAGCTAAATATAAAAATTGTTATTTTTGTAGTGGTTACAAATTTTAAAGACTATTTCTTTTTGTTTTTCCTAATATCTTCTGCATAATATCTCAGATGTCTTATGTTACTAGCTTATTATGTAACGGTAATAGACGTTTGGTTTAATACATTATTAAAACAAAACACGAGGCAAGTTTAAACACTAATTTATGAAAGATGTTGAATTAATAGGTTCTTCTAAAGATGATCCACATAGAAAAGACAAAATGTAACAACATTTATAATCATAATTCTTTAAAATTTATGACTATAAAATTAACATAGTTGAAGCTCAAACATTCAAAAATAAATTCAAGATTTTATCAATGTGATGCAAAACTAAAATAAATCAATTAAATAAAGTTGAAACATTACTAATTTTAAATTATTAAAATATTTTTTTATGAATAGGTTTACACTTAAATGAATTCTTATGGTTTAAAAAAATTGCAATTAATAACAAGAGAAACATACTGTGAGCTTCTCTCCTTTGCTTCATGAGCAAGCCCAGCCAAATTTGAAAAATCGACATCATCAAGATCACTACAAGTTAGGAATAAATTATGTAATTATAAACCCTATAAAAAATCAAAACAAGAACTAGAAATGGTACGTTTCAGTTCATACATACCTAAAGTTGGTAAGTTCTAATAAAATCTTCTCCATATCCACCATATATGCATTGATAAATTGTACAACAAAATCAGGTTTTTCTGTACTTTTTAACCTCTGTATTTGCGAAAAATTATTATTCAACAACCCCTGAAATAATCACATGAGCGCACATTATATACGACACAATTAACATTTTTTTTTCATTGGTACATAAATAACTCAATTATTTTACTAATTTTATTTTTAATATTTTCAACAAAAAATACATGTTCATTTTCTTACAATGTTAAAAAATATATAATTATTTATGTTACAAAAAAAATTGAATATTTGTGTTTTTTTTGAAAAAGCTAAAAATAAAACTTTATTTATAAAAAATTATATCATGCAATTAAACCATTTCTCTAATATAAATATAAATAATCACTTGGCTGTAGTCTGATTCCCAACATAAATAATACATTGCTCCAGATGAAAATATATAGTTCAACACGATCATTATGTAACATTGAATCATAAACCCTACAATTGAAGGTACAAACAATCTATCATAAATCCTACGAAATTCTATAAGATCTTGAGTTCTTTCAGGGGCTGATCTTAGTGGGGGAAAGCAGGCTTCAATCCTGACCAACATTTTTTACAAAAAATTAATTACATATATATTTTTAACATTAAATAAATATTTTATTTATAGTAATTTTTTTTTTTAATTTTTAAGTAAAATTTTAGTATATATTAACAATATTTAAGAAATAAATGATTAAAAATGATATGAATTGTAAATAAAGTGGTTAAATATATATATATATATATATATATATATATATATATATGTATTTGGTAACTATTAGTAACAAAAATAAAATTAGAGTAGTATACTGTAAAAAAATTCTTCTTAAATATAAGAATCTAAATAATGTTTAAATATTTTTAAACTCAACATTATAAAAATAAAATTAAAAAAATAAGTATATGATAAGCTTCATATTAAAATTTTTTAAGTTTATATTTATTATATTTTATTTCAATCTAAATTTTAACTTTATCTAATATTATATTATTTGACATTTTATTTTAACAATCTTTTAGAATTTATTTGAAATTTTTTTATATAAAAATTTTATTATTTTTATTATTATTAGTCATTCTTATATTATTTATAAACATATATTTTTAAATATAATCTTAAGCTTAAAATTATAAATTATAAATTATATTTTACTTTTTACATTTTCATATGTTTATTTTAGTTTTAAATGTCTATAAATCTTAATGTATTTGATTGAGCTTTTTATTTGCTTATATTTTTTAGTTAATAAATTTATTTTATTCATGAATGATACTAATATTTATTAACTTGTTATATTTTTTTTTAATTTTCATTATAAGTTCATTATAATGTGTTAGCTCTATATCTCTATTATAATATGACATAAAAAAATTTAGTATTAAATTGAGTATAATTTATTATAATTCTTACTAATTTTTTATTTTGTATAAAAAAAAAATTAGTCACCCCAAAAAAAAATTTCTGGCTCCGCCCCTGAGTTCTCTAATCCTAAAAAATTAACCCCAATAAGTAGAAACATTTATATTCTTTATAAACTCTTTCATAATATTATTTTTTATTAATGTGAGACAATTTATCTAACATTCCAACTCAAAATGTGAATTTTTGTCTCTTATAAAGCCCATCATTTTATATTTTTAACTTATTTATTTTGTACTTTTAACCTATTTATTATATTCTATTTAGATTATTTGTCTTTTTTTTTCTTTTTTCTTTCGCAATGCCTATTATTTTTTTTTTTTGAGATGTGAGACTCAAGATTTTTGGCCCATTAATAAATTAAAGCTATGATACCATGTGAAAGTTCATAAGAACCATAAATCCTTCAATCCTAAATATATAAACTCTTTTATAATATTATCTTTTATGAATGTGTGAGAATTTTTCTAACAAACCCAACTACTAACAATGCATTAAAAAACAATAAAAACAAAAAAAAACTAGTCATTGACAAAGAAGACATCACCTCATGAAGCAGTGATTGGACATAATCTTGAAGAAGACTTCTAACTATAGATAAGGCCATTTCATTTACAACCACAAATTCCAGTGACTGAAACTAGGAAATAACAAAGGAGAAAGAGAGACATTTGCTTCATATAAAGGTTTATTGAGTTGTAGATAAGAACAATGTTTTATCAGATTGTCATGTGTTTAGCATGATCTCTTGTGGCTTTAACACCTGAAATGTGCAGAAATACTAACACCTGAAATGTGTTTATCAATTTTCCTTTTCAATCGATACGTTTTACCAAATTTAATTGATAAAATCAATAGTAGTTAACACAAGTAAATCAAGTTGAAGAACATTTTGATCGAATAATCGATCAGTACTGCCAAAACCGATGTTAGGACCTTCGCTTTTTTTCTAAATCTCTATTCTATCTGAAATCACCAAACAAACCATTAATTTGTTCATGAAAATCTAAATAAGTTGTTGAAATATATATATATATATATATATGTTGATAAATTCCGTGTAATACTTGCTAAATAGTGCTTATAATGTACTTAATTGAATGAAGTATGAATCATTAAATTGAATTGTGCAACTTACAAATCCTAACCGGCTAATGTTGGTTTTTTCTGCTTCAAAGATTCTATAAAATCACTTATAATAGTTAAAAATTACTTTTGGACCAAATAGAAAATAACTTATTAGAAGTGCTTTTAAGGTTAAAAAAATATATTTTATGCTTCTTGTACAAGCAAATATGAGTTAGGTGCAGTTTTGGTTCTCTGCTTAGAGAGTCAATACACTTTAGTCCATCTATTTTTTTTTTTTAAAGGACGCCAATGTTGTTCTTTTTATATTCGGTACATTTTCGTTCCTTTTACATGGTAAAATTAAACTAAACTTTAATATTTTTTTGTTTATAATTAAGTCAAGTTTTGTTATATGAGCAAAGATAAATTAAGTTATTTTTCTTCTTTTTATATCATTACTCTTATTTGAGAAGAATAAGACTTTTTTTTTTTTTTTTAAGTTAGTTTGATTTTGGGGAGCCCGTTCTCACCACTTAATTCATTCTATAATTGTTTTAATTTAATTCTAATATTATAATTTTTATCATTTTAATTATACTTAAAGTTATAGTTTAAAAAATAAAAAATATATAATTTAATATTAAAAAAGAACGCAAAGTAAAAAAAAAAAAAGTACACTATTTCCTTAACGGACTAAAACATGACCTTGCCCACGAAACACACCCATGTTTGGTAATACCAGGAGTACACTTAGCGAGTATTGCTCAAAACATAAATTTATATTCAAATTAATTATACATGTTTTAACAAAAATATGATATAATGCACATTATAATTTAAGTAAGTGTAAATGTGTGTATAAATTTAAATGCATTTAGTGTTTTTATATGTTCTTTTTTCTCAAAAAACTTCAACATAATTTGTTTTCTATTGGAGCCAGCCTTCTCCGATAAATTTATTTTGTTTATCTTCCTTTTGTCTTACTAGTTACATAATTGTATTCATTCGTCTAGTTTTTGCTAGGTGATGATTTTTTCAATGTTCATCTTGGATGACATGTGTCTTGTTTATACCATATAGTTTGTGTTTTATTGCTAATCTAAATCTTCATCTAAATCAAAATTGTCAAAGATTATAAAAATTGTAATATCAAGATTTCATTTTTTTTTGAAAAAAGATAAATGTATCATTTGAAACAATTAATAATCAATTGATGAACCTTACAATAGAGTAAAAGATGAAAGCTCAAATTTTTCTCAATGTGCTCGAAAGTTTTTAATTTTGTTTTAACAATTTTGATGATTGATATGTATTTAGGTTAATGATTTTTTATATCTATGTTGTACGTTTTGATATTTAATTAATGAAATTTATATTCTAAAAAAAAAATTATTGTAAGAACAAGTAATGATATTGTCATAACTTAAATGTATGAAACACCAATTTTATCCATGTTATTAGTTAGACATTAGTGCCACCATTATTAGATAAAATTATTATTAATAAATTATTCTTATATTACGTACCAAAAGAACTTCAAAAAGGGAGAATTACACAAGTGGTCCAGTAGCTTTGGACAAATGAACATTTTAGTCTCGATTGTAGCTTTGAAACTCATAACTTTAAAAAAAAGGATTAAGTACCCTACGAGCAACTTTGATTGTGTCAAGTAGACGCTTTAGTCACTTTACTTTCACAAAAGATATTTCGGTCACTCTCTTTATAAAAATAGAATAATTTAGTCACTTTTTGAATAGTAAAATATTATTTTATTAATAAAATTTTTGAAATAATAATAAATATAATTTAATGGAGACAAATTTGTTATTTTATTTTAACAATTTAAAACTTAATTTGAATAGTTCAATATATATAAATATATATTTTATATTTTATATTTTTTTGAACACTTTTTTTATTACATTTTTCTATATATATCATATTTGGATCGAAACTGTAGACTTGACAGTATAAAAAATAGAAATTACACAAGTCAAAAAATAACAAGATTAGTGGCGTTGGAACAAGAATGATAAGCTCTCTATGGTCCATCATCTTGGGATATTGGTATTATAAATTGAACTATGCACCTGCACTATGTTGTTTAGAGTTGGGTAGCAATTTTTCCATCTCTGTGGTCTCTGACGATAGTGAAATGAAGAAAGCTTATTTGTGTGATTCCAACCACTAATCTTATAATTTTATGACCTGTGTAGCTCATATTTTTTACACCGTAAAGTTTACAGTTTTGATTATAACACGATACATACAGAAAAATAAGATATATAAGTGCTAAAAAATACAATTTTTTTTTATAAAATATAAAACTTGCAACAAAATTAACCAAAAAAATAAAAAAATTGTATTGTTCAAATTAAGTTTTAAATTGTTAAAATAAAATAATAAATTTATCTCCATTAAATTATCTTTATTATTATTTCAAAATTTTTTATTAATAAAATAATATTTTACTATTTCAAAAGTGACTAAAATGTCCTATTTTTATAGAGAGAGTGACTTAAATGTTTATTGTGAAAGCAAAGTGCACTTTAGTTTCAAAAAGACTGCATATAAGTCCCATAGCTTTAAACTTTAAGGACTTAATGGTATGTTTGTTACATCGTACTAAATTCTTTGACTGTATAATTTAAATACAGCTATGCATTTGGTTGTGAAATTAGATTGTATCATATAATATCAAAATACTACGGTTATGTAGAAATTTTGTACGACCAAGAGGTGTGGGTCTAAATCATATTGGACAATCGACTTAGTCTATCTGAATTTTCAATTATAAAATATGTATTAACTTTTTCTTTTATCTTAAATTAAAAATAATATTTTTTTATTTTAAAAATGTAATAAAAATATAAAAATGAATTAAATATTAATTTAAATAAATTTTATAATAAAAAATTATTTTAAATATAAATTATTTTAGTAAAATATATATAATCAACTTAATCTGACTATATTATACAGCTTTTAACCAAACACATTATAGATTAATTATAATACAATTCAATACAATTCAGTCTAATACGAATATACTTAACATATTTAATATGGTGTATCAAACATATCTTTATTGAACATCTTTACAAAGTATGAGAAAGAAATATTCTAGTTAAAAATAACGAAATAAAAAAGCTTTTTCTCGGAAAGTTATGGACCTCCCGCGCTCTTTATCCATTAAGAAATAATTTATTTTTGTCGCAACATATTATAGTTAGTTTGAATATAAATATGTGTTTAAATTTCTATATATTTAACAGTTATTCGATAAATAAATACAGGCCCTACAAAAACCTTATCAATAAGAAAATTATTGCAGAAGTTCCAGCAGTTTTCTTGAACGTTGTATAAAACAGCAGCATGCCACATTACAGACTGCATGAGTCATGCAACTTGTCCAGAGTGTCCATCTTTACATGGTAAGACAAGAAAGGCCAGCTTTACATGGTAATAAAGGAGATTCTATCAAACTGGCTACATTATTACAACACACATTAAACATGATTAGTTTCACTTTTATATAGACTTGATTGCGATAATCAATAACACTATATTTTTCATTTCAATTTTAAAATATAAAATTTTCCTTGTACTAGTAGAGTAAAATTAAGTTTAAGCATATGATACCTATTATTTAATTAAAATATATGCCAAAATTTATAAATTTTAGGTTTAGTAATACATTCAAACATATAAAAATTATTTATTTACAAAATTGATCAGCAAAATTTTGATATTTGATCTAATCAATTCTGATAATATAGGTGTCGACTGAACCTGTTAAAAAGCAATGAATGTGACTGAATCAAAATGAAATATGTTAGATGATATTAGGGCAAAAACATAGGAGAACTTGATGATATAAAATAATAATATATTTTTCAATCTATGTGTAAATTTTTTTTAATCTTTTCTAGCACAAATGATTATCTTTAATAATAACTAAAGTAGAAACACTAACTGAATCAAAATAAAACAAGACATACATGGTCTATATGTGGGCTAAACACAAAGGTGATCATTGATATTTAACCTTTTAGATAATACATAATGTATAACACAAATGTTCTTATAAAATGAAAAGCAAATTTAGATAATATTTATGCAAACAAAAATACAAAAATTTTAAAGTAACGTCTATTATTAAGAGTTTGAAAAGTATTTGAAAATCATTAGATAGTATCCTATAATACAGAAAAGTCTATAAAAATTATTTATCTAACTATTTACCAAGAATGGCAAACTTGTAAATAAAGTAAAAATTTTGGATAAAATTGTTCAAAATAAAAAAATGAATCAAACAATTATATATAGTAATAAGACATAAATACAAAATATCTTGCAATTATTTGAGAAATTTACATATTATGGTGTACCATTTCATAGTAGATTGAATCTCATTATAAATTTATAGGCAAAAAAAAGAAAAAAAAATCTAAGACAAAATAAAGAAACCTAATCTCATTTGGAAACCTTCATTAGTCTCTCAACCACTCAAGGTTGTCGCTCATCCAAAGCTCCAAAACCACCATTCCCTCAACTCCTATCTACCATTCAGTAGTCCCAATTGGTGCTTCATTATCGATGTCTTTCATCATTGCTTTCCCTCCTCAAGCTTCATGGTCAATGTATGATTTTAGTTTCCTTTTCTGATGCACTACCTGCTCCTTGTTGGTCAAACTTGTTCTTATTTTTTTGCCGAACTTGTCTCTATATCTCTTGATGTTTATTTCTCTTAGTGAATTATTTATGTTCTTTCCTTGCGTTTAGAGAGAAGCTAAAATATTTTTATATAGGGTCTTGGGAATAGAGAAAACACTTTAGGATCTTGGACAACACAAGGTGTTGTGGCCTTTAACCCTCTAATACTTAAGTTAATTCGGGTAATGGCGATGAAAGGAGGTGACCTAAGTCTCGACTCCATGATAATATGGATAAGAAATGGAGATAGAGAGAATATAGGAACTGTGTATAATATTAAGAGGTTAAGACTTGTATGAGAATGGATATAAGGTGCATATATAAGGAAAAGAGATATCCAAACACTTGCTCCTTTTAGTCACGCTGATGGCCCGTGGCTTGCTTTTGCGAGCTGTTCCATTAATGTGGCTGGCAAAACTTGGATTTTGTCCGGTCATGAAGATGTGTGCGGTTGCTTTTAGTGTTGGTGATACTTATGGATTTTCAATTGGAGTTCCGATGCTAAAGATATGTTGAAATCAAATTTGCTAATAAGCAAGTCAACTCGTGGCGATTTGGAGGAAAATTCAAATTTCTAAATTTGAAACTTGGAGCCAAAGACTCCCTATGCAATCCTACCCATTGGATGAGTTTGTAAGTAGGTGTTTAAGATTGTCTCCAGCCCCTATATATACAAGCTTCCACTCCACTATTCTCTCCACACGATTTAACATTCTAGAGAGAAAAAGTGAGGGACTCTATTTCTAGAGGGAGAAAGCTTGGTGGGGAGTCCTCTAAAGGTATTTTCTTTTCATTATTTATGTTTGCTAGTGTTTAGGTTGTAGGGTAGGTGCTTTATTTTCTTCACCATTCGGACACTACACTCCACTCACACTTATACCAAGGCTTTCCTATGCAAGGGTAATTTGATGCAAACTAGTGTGACGAACGGAGATGGGCAGGTCTAGTTGTCATGGCCGAGTGGAGGAGTGAGGGTCCATCTAGAGGTGATGTGGTTGGCATAGTGTTGTCCGAAGTTGATGTGGCTGACAGAGTTTTGATCAGAGATGGAGTGGTCGGCGGAGTGTCAACTAGAGGTTCGTCTAGCCATGTACCATTTGGAGGGGGTCTGTCTGGCCATGTACCATCTAAAGGGGTGCTGTTTGACCATGTGCCATCTGACGAGGCACAGTTCAGTAGGGGTTGTTCAAAAATTTGCCATCTAGGGAGGTTTTGTCTGGCAAGGTGCCATCCATGGCGGTGCTATTTAATGGACTACTGTCTAATGACTATCTGTCCAGTGATGTTTTGTCCAGCCGGTTCCTATCTAATGGTGCTTCGTTCTGCAATTCTTCGTCTAGCATGGCGAGCAAGGTGGTGTCATTCGGTGGTGGTTGGACTTGTGTTATTCAATCTGATGCACCTGGAATATCTCAACGTTGCAATTTTGGCCATTCTGCATGTAGGGGCCAATATTGCATGATTTTAAAAGATGACTATCCGAAGGAGATAGTTCAAGCGATGTTTTAATTGGAATTTCATTGAGTCAATGGGAGCAGGAGAACTTTTCCTTCTTCACTATCAATCAATACCAGTCTAAGATGTTGGATTATTTCTTGGACATGTTGAGGGAGATGTTTTGAGTCCCAACATCTATCACTTTGATGCCTCAGGTTCCTTGTACCGTTTGGAGCAATCCCCTTCTTGGAAGAGTTACACTTTCTGTGAACTACTTTTTTATTGGGCTATGGATTCCTTTTCCATCTATTATGGGGGAGTTCCTATATTATGTTGGTGTCATTCCTTGCCAATTTTTTCCTAATGGCTATAGAATATTGATGTCTTATTGGGTGCTCAGGAAGGAGCTTGGGAGAGAGTTGATTGTAGAAGAGTTCACCTACTGCTACTATGCACAATTGTCGGGGAAAGCTAGTGGTTAGTTCTACCCTAAATCCTTTAGGAACATGATACTTATCGAGGATCTTTTGGACAAAAACGAAGGTTGGCGATATGCTTTTTTATCGTAGTGGGGTCTTTGATGTAGACATGCATGGAGTTCCCCCTACTCCCAAAGAGTTATGTTGGAATGGTAAGTCTATTGAGCCCCATCTTTACCTTTTTTTGCTTTTATATTCCAAATATTTGTCCTTATTGTGTGTAGCCTATTGGTGATGTGGTAATGTTTTTGAGGGGAAGAAAGAGTTCATTGAGAGACTATTTGAGGAGCTGGCGTGGAAGTGCAGTAGCAATCGACTCATTCTTTCTTAGAGGATCATAGAATGGGACTTAAATCTTATAACATTTACTTCTGATAGTAGTCCCCGAACTATTGAGTGTGAGTCTTCTTAATATTCAAGGTTTGTCCTTTACTCTTGGTTATCACACACTAACGCTGTTGATTTGCTATTTGTTTTACAATGATGTTTTTCCAGCATCCTTTTGGGAGGAAGGAAAGGGAGATATATGCTCTCAGGTTCCTTAGGGATCTTAATCCTAAGGGTTCCCCTACACCGTCCAGAGTGGCTGTACCTCCTAGTAGGTCCAAGAGGAAGAGAGATGGTCAGGAAGGTGTGATAATTGCTATGCCACCACCTAGGTAGACTGAAGGGAGACCAGTGAGGTCTAGAGTACCTACAATAGTGATAATGGAGGAGAGGACCATGAGCTCGATGAATCTGGAGCCCCTAGTTGTGACATCACTGAGGTCATACAGTGCCGTAAGGCATGAGGAATCTGTTGAGGGTGATGTTCATGCTCTCATTCTACATTTAGAGCTACTTAGTAAGGACTTGAAATGTCTGTTGAGCGCCCAAGCTGGGCTGGAGTCACGCTTAGGTTTTGTACAAGAAGATCTTCGTGAGGTAGTATAGTCCAAGGATGAGGCAATTGTTGTCTACCTGAATTTAGATAAGGATTTAGAGATCTCTTGGTGTGCTCTCGGTTCTGCTTCCCTAGCTTGTATTGTTGCCATGATGGTACAGGAACTGGTTGAGAAGGAGGTGGCAAGATTGGAGGTTGCCTTGGCCAAGGAGAGTAAGGCGATTGCTTAGGGCGCCGAGTGCATCGATAAGTTATCGAAGCAACTCCATTTGGCAGACGAGCAAGATAGTGGTCATGCAACAGAGTTGAGGCTACGGCGGCTTGGGTAGTTGCCACATACCAAGATTCTGAGGTATACATTATAGATACTTTGGATGTGTGGGCCAATGTGTTCACCACTGCTAGGAGACATTTCACGCAGATGTACCTCGACTTAGTGCTTTCTAAGGCCATCTTTTTAGATACTAAGGAAAGTGCTTCTCGATATGGAGTCATGACTTTTGACATTGAGGATGATGCTATTGAGTGTTCTGCTAGAGGTAGTACTGAGGAGGTCGAGGGTGATGCCACTCTACCACAGGCATCGTAGGAGAGTGGTAGTGCACATTAGCATCTTTTTGTTTAGACTTTCTTTTGATGTATCTTCGTCTCACCAAAGTGTTAGAACTTGGTGGACTTTATTTCCAACTTTAACTTGGCTGCCTCTCCCTCTGCTCGTGAAAGGGAGTGCAGTCTATAGATCCATTGCTCCCAGCTGTCCATGGAATGGGGTCAAAGATTAGTTATTGTTGGTTGTCATGCTTGACGGACCCTGCCAAGTCCTTCTATCCTTTAGCATTGCATTTTGAATTTTGGAGATAAGTGGAGATAAATATTTCTAGAGACTGCCACACCTTAAATGCTTCTTTTATTCCTTTAAGAAAAGATTCAAAATTATGGAGTCAATTGAGTTTAGCCAGCTAGGGCTCTTATTTCACTAATGACTAGAAAGTTAAGGTTCCGGCCTAAGGTGAGAGCACTTTTTGTTCTTCGTAGGAAAAATGATATTTGGAAACCTTCATTAGTCTCTTTGCCTTTCACGGTTGTCATTCACTCAAAGGTCCAAAATTGGGGACTCCCATCTACTATTTAGTAGTCCATGTTGGTTCTTCATTACCGTTGTCTTTCATCATTGCTTTCCATATTCAAGCTTCAAGGTCAAGGTATGATTTTAGTTTCCCTTTTTGATGCACTACCTATTCTTTTTTGGCCAAACTTGTTCTTTCTTTCTTTTTGCTTGAACCTGCCTCTATTTCTCTTTATGTTTATTTCTGCTATGAATTATTTATGTTATTTTCTTGTATTTAGAGAGAAACTAAAATATTTTTATATAGAATGTTGATGCCATTTTTTTTCAATATCAAAATGGGAGTGCATTTTTCCTTGTTGTGGACCTTCGAAAAAAGAAAACACGTTAGGTCCTTGGACTATCATGAGGTGTGATAGCCTTTGATCCTTTAATGCTTAAGTTAGTTCGAGTAATGGCCACTACTACAATAGTGACTTTTCTTGGCGGTTTTTTAAACCACCAAGATAGACCTATCTAGATGGTAAAAAACACTGTCCATGTATGTAGTGTCAGCATAAGTATTCATCTACGTTGGCAATTTTTAAATAAAAATTGACAAAAAAAACTACACCTACCTTGACAATTTTTAAGTGTAAACTGACAATAAAACTATACCTACCTTGATAGGTTATATATAAAAGCTGACAATAAAACTACACATACTTTGTCAGTTTTTATAAAAATCTAACAACATAAATTGAGTTTTAACTAAAAAAAATTTGTTGCTATTTCTAATTTCTTGCTTTTTGCATGTATTATTCTAGCATATTAATAGACAACATAAATATTATAAACATAACCTATTGCTTGAGTTACAAAATAGCTATATAAGCACCCAATATTAATAATCAACATATACCATATATATTTAATTTGAAATATATATACACAAGATATACTCCTCTAGGGTAAGTTTACTACAAAGATAAAATTCAACAATGTTTTAAATAAGTCTAAATATAAACAACTTAATCTTATGCATGTACAAAAAAAATATAAAAGTGTGTATTACATAAGTATCATTAAAGCTAATTAAATAACCATATAAGGTTGAATATATAGTGCCCTCCTTTTGATTCCCTTTGAATGCAAGGCCAAGGTTTTTCTTAGATGAAGTTACCACCAATTTCTGAAAGCATAGACCACAAGTAAAATAAATAACTAAATAAAATGGCCAACCACAAGTTGAATTTTTTGGACATGTTAATAATGTATGTGATACAACAATCATTTCAAAAGAGCGATACAAGGTACAAATTAGAAACCGCAATACCTCCACTTATCTAGGTTTTGAAAGCCTTTTAATAACGACAAGAGGAACGCTACTATTTGGTCTCCAAGCATAAGTAAAGTTTTACGTGTTTTTCAAGCACAACTATAATTATTTAAGTATTATACTTGGTCTCCAAGTACAACTAATTTTACTAGTTCTTCAAGTACAAGTATAATTATTTAATATTCTAAAAATAATTCTAGATATTATTTATGTAGATGGGCTGAATCAGATATATCCATTATTGCCACAATCCACCCCCTCTCAAATGTGAAAACAAACATAGGCACCTCAAGACATTCTACCACCACTCATAGATCGACTAACAAGTACTAATAAACCGCAAGTCACAAGTCACAATCCCCAGGAACCTCGCAAAATATTTAGTAAAAAGAGATAAAAATGAAAAATAATAACGCCAGTACGATGTCCTTGTAGCCACCACTTGCAAGGTCTCCACTATACCATCTTCCTTACGTTCCAAATCTCCACTTTTCCCCTATATTATGTGTTCGCAAATTTCAGCAGATTATAAGCACAAATGCTACACAGGGGGAAAGAAGAAACCCACTACATTTGGTAATGAATCAAATGTAAAACTCTGTATTAATAATAATTATAATATTTTATTTAATCTATTGTATTGATATTTTTCTTTGATTATCTAGTTACATGTACATGCTAAAGAATCATATTCATGTTTTCAATCTTCAGATTAACCCAAGATAAGACAAGTCAATAAAACTAGTTTGTTTACTTTTAAGGAGCTAGAGGCTTAGAGTCTAGGATACATTAATATAAAAATATCCCAAATCTAATATATGCATGGTTAAGAATGAGAATGATTAAAGAGGACTTGTTCCTATTTATGGAATTAAAGCAACTTGCTTATTATGCAGCAGACTCTAAGAGAAAAATATACTTGAATTAGAGCTTATCTGTTTGTGGTATTAGTTTTGTGTGCATGGTTAGAGAATTCAAAGGAAAGATGAACTTGAGCATCATCGAGTCATTTACTAAAACTGTACACAGTGAGAACATGGATGTCTCTGTTAGTTTAGCATATTAATTTGTAAAAATGGGTAATTAATGAAATATTTTCAAGTTATATATAAATAGAAATAGGACTATAATATATATTTATACGGAGAAAAAAGGCACAAGTAGTACAAATCTGAATAAAGCCGAGACAGAATGAACACACTCAAATTACACAATAGTTTCAATATGTTTACAGAGGAGCAGAGGCAACAACTTCATGAATACATAATCTCTTGGCAAATGCAACATTATCTACATGAAAACCAGAGACATATAAACACTATAATTAGAAAGAAAACATTATCATTCTCACATTAACCTTCTCGTAGCAACAAGTGGCAGATATAAGCATGGTAAAAATAATTTGGTTGTAACAATATGTTTTACAAGCGTTTCAGCTAGTCACCCACTTAGAAGACTAATTCTCATTCTAGAGTCATTCTATACAAGGTATAGCTTATATATTTAGACAGTTTTTAAAGAACAAACAAGGTATCTTATCTCGACAGTTTTTAATAAAACTGACAGTAAAATTGTGTCAAGAATGGTCATGTTTGCAGTAACGGGCGATGGAGGAAAATACTTAATCCTTAACTTCGTAATAATGAGGAGAAGAATTAGAGATAAAAAAAAAAAATATAAAAACTGTGTGTTATATTATGAGGTTATGACTTGTGTGAGAATGTGTATATATAGGAAAAATAGATATATCTATTATCAGTTGCTTATCCGAAGATATAGACTTATTATTACATCGGAGAAATATCTCTTTTTAATAGTCTCTTATCGAATAATTAGGAGATATTTAATACTTATTTATCTAATGATTGCTCATCTAGAAGTTGGGTTCATCCGATTACTTATTGCTCAATGGCTTGGGCTGCAGGCCATACTGTTTAGTAGGATTAATAGAATCGTGCTACATTACGTGTGTTATTTTACATCCAATATAGGGTAAACAAATCAATATACTACTAAATTGTCACAAAAGTTGCAAACTTATCATTTAAGTTCATCGAGCGACAAAAATAGCTCTCAAACTTATCATTTAACTTATCATTTAAGTTCATCGAGTGACAAAAATAACTCTCATACTTATCATTTAAGTTTAAGTTTATCATTTAAGTTGCAAACTAATCATTTAAGTTTATCATATATTGTTTACCATTTTATGTAGTTAATTTCTTCCAACATTTGCCTATTGACGTAGCCCTTAATTATTTGTGAACAATATAAATATATCCTTCTATTTTTTATTCTTTTGCTTTAGTGAGTTCGACTTGTATCCGTATTCTAATATTATTGCTTTATAGAATTTATCTTCGCGTTACTAGTTGGTTACATCATGTTGCAATCAATCTAAATTTTCAAATACACATCAAAATTTCAAGATATGATTGCTATAAAGGGCTTTTGTACAAAACATTTATTTTCTTACTATATTAAAAAATATATATTCATTTATATTATAAGAAAAACGAACATATATTTTTTATATTTTTTTTCTTGAGAGATTAAAAATAAAACACTATATATGAAAATTATACCATATAATTAATCCTAATATTGTTATGTTTAAATATATAATATAATTTCCTTTCATACATAGAGTTCTCTTTTTAACGTAAATGAATTTGAATAAATATATGATTTTTAGTATTATAAAAAATAAACTTATATATTTTTTCTGAGTGAATAAAAATAAAACTAATTGTAGAAAGATATTATTTTCATTTATGTTTAGCAAAGAAAGGCTGAAAGCTAGCTCTAGCGGCTAGGGTCGTTCATTTAAAAAAAAAAAAAAACTCAAAGTTGAAATCAAAGCTCAAATTATATCTTTGGAATAGATTTAAATCAATTTTTCAATAGAACAATGAAATGAAATTACTACAATATTGAGGGGGGAAAACTATATTCCTGAAACCAAACAAGGAATTTCAACGAGAAATTCACCAAGTAATATTAGGCTAGCACCACCACCTTCATTTTATTCTCTTTTTATTTGTTTTTTTCACAAACACTAAAAGAGCACTGGGAGCAATGTTTCATTTAAGGGCACTTTGGACCTCCTTCCTTGGTCTTCCAGTTGTTGTAACAAGGGCACTCTTCCTTGTTACCATAAGTGCCTGATGGAACACACAAACATTTTTGGCAACACATGTTGCAGAAGAACAAGCATGGCTTCTTGTGTGATGTCGCTGAACACCGATAATCACATGCACTTGCACACTCTGTACATATATGATTCAATTTATTTATAAATAAAAATAAAATAAAATAAAAAATAGTAATTACCATATTTTACAATATAATATATTAACCTGAGTGAAATGTACAGTGTATATATATATATATGTGTGTGTGTATAATTAATGGTTTAATATACCTTCAGGGCGAAGTGAACCCTCTCCTCCATTCTGAAAATATTTAAATCATAAAGTCCCAATGTTAATTTTGTTGCTTATAAAAAATTGAATAGAATTATATAATTATTTAATTAAAAAATAACAATATTGAAAACTCACAGGGTGGTAGCCAATGTTATAATTTCCAGCGGCCTATATATTGCAAAATAAAGATAATTCATAATTAATGAATTGATGAGACTCATGTTAATGACAAACAAAAAAATTAAAAATTAAAAACAAATGATATACACATTATCAGTTTTCTCGTGTGATGTTTTTATTTTTATTTTTCAATTTATGAAAACCTCTGAATAGGTAAGCCTTCATTATATTCAAGTAGTTTACTTCTATAAACAAATTATTAAGAACATAGTTTTTATATATAAAAAAAACAAAAAACAAAATTGAATACAAGTTATCTACTAAGTATCGATTAAGATATTTTATTATATTTATCTTATTGTTGTTTTATTATATTTTGTTATCAACCTTCTTCAATAAATATAACATCACTTTGTAATCTATTATAATTCTTTTTTAGTTCAAATGATAAACACGGTGTGAAATGGAGAGATTGAAAATTGATTCTAAGATCTTTGGCCTAGATCTGTTAATTCTCTAATTTCCAATTTTTCCAATTTTTATTTCTCAAACTCATAAAGTTAATCTAAATCAATTCTCTTATTTCGTCAATTTTTCTATCGTATACACTTACCAAATCACAATAGAAACATATATTTTTCGATATATTCAATTCATAGGAAAATATGATAAATAATATTAAATCAAAACATATATAGGAAAATATGAGGGTGTTGATCGATATCAAACATAATTAAACACGCATTAATATATTATAAAAAAATAAAAATAAAAACAAAAACGTATTCATATAATTTAAATGTCAAGATAAAGACAGAGAAATAGAGAGATCAACTTACAATGACCAAAGCCTCAAAAGAGATCAGAGTCAAAAAGAGAATGCAAAGGAAGACACCAGAAATCCAAGAGAATTTTGCCATCTTTTGTTTTCTAATTCGCTTCAGATGAGCTTGTTTCTTAATTATATATCTAAATATATAGAGAGTTAAAATGTGGTGTGTGAATTCAATTAAAATATAACTCACAGGAGCCTATCTTTATATAGCTCGAAAGAATTACTTCCTAGAGTCAACTACATTAATGTAGTTTTCTACTTATGGTAGCAAAATAGCTTGAAAGAATTACTTCCTAGAGTCAACTACATTAATGTAGTTTGCTACCATGGTAAAAATTTCAATTTAATTCCTAAAATGTTCTACATAATTATGAAATAAAAATTATAAATAAAATAAAATTAATTCAATACAATATAATATAATATAATATGAAAAATTAATTTATTGAAAAAATATTTATATTACCTTATAAATATTAATATGAAATACCTTTTTTACTTATGGTAGCATATTTAATATCATATCTTTTTAATTTTCCGTATTAGGAAAAATATCAGTTTTACTTCCTAACATGCCATACATAGTTTTTTCAATCAATTTGAACATGGGAAATTTAATTTTGACAGAAAATTAAATTAAAATCAATTCAATATAACCAATAATTTTTTTGAAAAAAATATTTATATTACCTTATAAATATTAATAAAATGAACCTTCTCATATGTCTAATTATACAAATTACAATCCATTCGTGTCACACACCCAGCTTTCTGAGAAATCTTTTTGTCCAACTTATATTTGCACACTGATATTAAATTCTCCTCGTGAGTCACCCAGACTTCAAATTAGAGATTTGATCACAATATATATAAATTGTGTAATGTTATTAAATAAAAAAGAGATTACGAAATTTCAGTGCTTGTGAGCGTTTTGAACATTTTTCTATTGCATTGAAATTTCACTTTCAAATTAATCAAAACATTTAAGTTCGTTAGATGTGTTTGTGAGTTAAAATTTTCATTTTAAATAAATATTAAATTTATATAAAAAAATTATAATATTAAAAACTATCTAAATAGTCTGTAGTAGGGATGAGCATTCGGGTATCTGTAGATATCCGATCCGACGGATCGATTTTTATCTATTATTTTCGAGGACGGGTACGGTTTCGAAGAATATCCAGACATAAATTATCGGGAACGGGGCGGGGACGGTTATACATAAAACCGTACCAATTCGTACCTAAAATATTTTTTTAATTTAATTTAATTTAAATATATTTATCTATTAAAACTATTTATTAATTAAAATACTAATATTTATTAAAAATTATAATAAATTAATTTTTTAAATTAAAGAAGCGAGTATGTAGTGGTCATTTTTTTTACCCGTCCCCAAAACGAAGCAATTTTCGGATGGTTTCGAGTATACAATTACTTGTTCGATTTTGAGAACGAATATAACAAAAACCGTCATCACCCATCCCCATATTCATTTTTAGTCTGTAGAAAGCTTTAGAAGTCGGTTGAAGAGAAAAATTATATATATATGTGTGTGTGTATAACTTGTATATTGTTATTAATATTAGTTATTTACACTTTTTTTTTTTAATTTTTATAAAATTGAGATTTAAGATGAATCTATTCTATCACGTGTCAATGTTTCAATTATATGCAATAATATTTTCTAGTCAAGATAAGTTATCAATTAATATGTGGCATAATCTCAAAACAATTGAAATCATTTTTATTGTCCAATTTTCTTCAAATTCAGTTAAGAACTCATCTCAACTTCAAATGAAAAGAAATGCTCAGTTCAAATATGTAGTGTCTTCCATCTTAATTACTTAAAAAAAAAAAAAAAAGATCATTACACTTAAGGGTGACGAATCCGGTCAATTAGGCAAACTCATTTGGTTAATCAGTCATAGTGGGTCAACTATTAATAAATAAATTATTATGGTGTTGTGTTAATTTAAGTTCGGGTTGTTCTCGGGTTATGTTACCTTGCTAACTGAAAAAAAAACCAACAAAAATACATTCTTTTAATTAAAATGACTTACTAAATTCATTTGAATTATGTACTGTAAAGTATAAATTATAAAATAACATTAAAATACTATGTAAAGTATAAATTATAAAATAACATTAAAATACTATTTTAATGCGTTGATTATGATGTTGTTGTGTTATATTTGATCCATTTAGCAAATGAATTAAATGGGTCAAGTCATGTTGTGTTGTGACATTTTGAAAAGTCGTTATTGTGTCACGTTAATGAGTAGTGTAAAAAATTTTCATCCCTAATTTGAGAGAGAATTCAATGGTTTAAGGACATTGTCTTATTTTTCTTACACTAAAATTACATATTTTCTATTAGTTTCCTAATTTTTCGAAAAATCCTCCCAAACTTTTTTAAAAACCATGCTAGAAACTGTGTAACCTATGTCACTGTAGTGTTGGGTTGGGTTGGGTTTGTGTATGTTTTAATTGATAAAATAATATTAAAATATTATTTTAATGCATTGATTTTGGGTTGGGTTTGGGTTGAATTTGTGTATGTTTTGATTGATAAAATAATATTAAAATATTAATTTAATGTATTGATTTAGTTTATCATGTTTTGTTGTGTTTGACTCATTTAGCAAATGAGTTAAATGTGTTGGTTATATTACGTCGGGTTATTTTAGATTCGAGATATTCTTATGTTATTTATCAAATTGTGTCATAAATTAACTCCTATAATTATGGAAAAAATTAAATTGGTTAAGGACAATGTCTCTCTCTTGTTTTTGTTTTTTATTTTATTACTAAAACTACATATTTTCTACTCGTGTCCTAATTATTTGAAAAAATTTGCAAGCTTTTGAAAAATCGTGCTAGACTAGACCCATTATAAACCCTTTCGTAAGGGTTACAACCAGTCAGTT
Source organism: Elaeagnus macrophylla (assembly GCA_029378325.1). Taxonomy (NCBI): domain Eukaryota; kingdom Viridiplantae; phylum Streptophyta; class Magnoliopsida; order Rosales; family Elaeagnaceae; genus Elaeagnus; species Elaeagnus macrophylla. The sequence continues at coordinate 14,013,244 of CM055644.1, read as the reverse complement.
GTAACCTTTAAAATATGGGTACACTAGACCGTACAATCTGTATAAATATATAAAATATGGCTATTAAGTATGCGCAAAGAACAAGAAATTAATATCGAGATAGAGTTATGTTAAAATTGATATCAATTATCATAATTCCAATTAAATTTATTGGAAAAATATTGAAGTAATCAATTTTGTCAAATATCGAACCAACATGTTTAATTTGTTATTACATTAGTTTGTTTGTCAATTCACTATTTAAGATTATACTTGGCTGAGATAGAAAAGAGCTCCATTACTCCATACAATATTTTTGGGTACTTATTCACCACCTCTAGGTCATTTATTGTACACATAATGCCAACAATACAAAATAGATTTTTCATATACAATGACACATATATATATACTAGAAAATATTAATCATTTAATCATATTGCAGCCATTACCATGAGAGACAGAAAGCCCTCACACAAGATAGCATCTTTCGATAAATAGCCCAACATTCAACCAAAGACCAAGGGACCTTTTGAGCACATACTTCATGAAGATATCCAGCTTCATCTTTCACAGTGAGAAGACCAACACTTAAACACCATAAGTGTAGGAAGTAATATAATGGACAAACAAGAAATTGAATATTATAAATGAATAAATTGAATTAAAATTACAGAATAAATAAGAAATGTAAATTACAATAAGACAAATACAAAAGAAAATGAAAAAAAAAAAAAAAAAGATTGAAGCCGTAAACGGTTTCCTTAAAATAAATTTTTCCCTCAAAATAGGTGTTTGAGATTAAGGAAAAAATACCTCATAGGATACAATGATCTAAAAAACAGTTTAAGAAAACCAAACTTAAACTGTTGTACGAACTGAATTTTTACCCGCTCTCTATCACACAAAGCTTAGATTATTATTTTTGGAAAAATGAGAAGAAAAAGGTTTACGTTTGAACGACATTCATGTTCGCAATTGGAGTTCCGAATATTCGGATCATAAATCCTAGGATTTGTACTCTTGAGCCCGCACGTAGAAAGAGCATTTATGCTACACAAACTTATTTATTATAGGAAAGCTAATGCTATATAAAGCATTTCATGTGTTAGTGTTTTTTCCATGTGGGACAAACAAAAGCCACAACATTTTTTTTTTCTCAATAAGTGAACTTTGAGACACAATTTTTTATTCATCTTAATATCATTTTTAGTATATAAATATATGATTTTGAAGCCTTTGTAGAGGAGAACCCAAATCAATCACAATCCTACACTTATACCAAATGGGTCCAACTCAAAATAATGCCTCAAAATGATGTTTAATTATGAGTCTAAGTACCTATTTTTTAACAATAAGTGCCTTCTAGGAATAAAAATCAAAACAACTACAAACTCCTCACTGATTGGTTGAAAAAACAGAGATGGGAGGTATAGGAATAAAAATCAAAATCTTTAGTATAGTTGAAAGAAAGAATAAAATGGAAAAAAAGAGATGTGTTTATGAGAAGGATTAAGACGGGGTTACATAAAAAGAAATTTAATTTGAGCGAAACAAAATTGAAAGAATGTCTGTTAATATTCTACTAGATCAACAGCAAACTCTATAAAAAAAAAAAAAAAAAAAAACAAAAACAATCAAAAGAAGAAAATGCAAAATAAAAAGTGAATAAAGTAACACACACAATTTTACTGCGATTATTTCAATAAAGGAAGAAAATTTACAAAATGCACAACCCAATTTTAAATCCAAATCTCTCTCTCTCTCTCTCTCTCTCTCTCTCTCTCCTCTAGATACTCTTCATTTCAATGTACGAAGCATTTTAATAATTAATTTGCTAATATTTTAAAACTTTATTCGTAATTTGTATAGAAAAAAACTCTTGTACATTTTTCTATTTTCACTCTTCTTCCTTCTTTATTTCTTTGGTTTGTGATTAATGTCATTAGTTAACTTTGACTTTCTAATTAATTAACAAGATTTAATATTCAAGTACAAACAACTAAATCCCAATTAAGTATATTATTAATTTTTTTAAATAATATTATATAACTCATGCATATATTAAAAATTGCACACTTAATTTTAAGTTTGTGCCCCCCATTATATCAATTCTCTTACAACATATTTGGGATTTAAAATTATACCATATCAAATATATTAATTATATATAATCGTATTGAACTGAATTATATTCTAATTAATTTGTCCAGTATTTGGTGATAAGCTCTTTAATATATAGTCAGATAAAATTGAGTATAAATAGTTTAATAAAATATTTTATATTTAAATTAGTTTTTATTATAAAATTTATTTAATTCAATTTTATACATTTTTAAAAATTAAAAAAAATATATTATTTTTAATTTGAGATGAAAGAAAAAGTTAAAACACATAATTTTATAATTGCAAATTCAGATAGATAAGTTAAGTCTCCAACATGATTTAGACTCATACCATCTAGCTGTACAAATTTTTTATATAATCGCACTATTTTTATATTATATGATATAATTTTATTTAACAATCAAACTAGGTATAAAATTACACAATTAGATTATTTAGTATTATGCAACAAATATTTCTTTAATTAAGATGAGTACGAGAGCCTTTGATTTCGAACTGCCTGTTAAGTAATAATAATATATATATATATAATGCACGCATTGAATTTTCTTAGATGAAAAAAAATCCACAGTTTTAAAGATGATAACAATTATTGTCCTTTTTATTTATTTAATTTAAGAAAATAATTTTATAGGTATTAAAACTATCAATTATTCAAGTTATTAATATTATCATGTGTTAAGTAAAATTCTTATAAGATAAAAATATATTTTATATTGTTATAAGTATTTTAATGCGTAACATATACATTTATTACTCTTGTAAAAGTGTACACATACTTTTTCTTTATAATTTTATTTGTTTACTTTTTGAAAAAAAAAATAAATTTATTGGGTTAAGATTTTTTAAAATTTTTTAATTCTTTAAAAATACACTTTAATTCTGTATCTTTTAAGGTATATCTTTAGAGTTTTATAATTTTTCAAAATATACATTTTTTAGTCTTTTATCTTTTAAAGTATATTCCTAAAATCTTGTAACTCTTCAAAAGTTCTAATTAAGCTCAAGTAGTCTTTTTTTATAATAGTAGATTTAAAATTTTGAAAAATAAAATACAAAAAATAATATTTTTTTAAATGAATATTCAAAATTTGATTTTGAAAATAATATAAGTAAATAAAAAAAATTGAAATGGATTATAAAAATGGAGAAGATTACGGAATTAAGTTTGGAATTTTTTTTTACCTTATTATTTTATTTTTATTTTACAAAATTTCAAATTTATCATTGAAAAAAAAAACTATTTATATTTAATTAGAACTTTTGATGAATTATCGAACTCTAGAGGTATACCTTAAAAGATAAATGACTGAGTAAACCTTTTAAATAATTATAGAATCCTAGGAGTATACATTAAAAAATACAAAACTAAAATGTACATTTCGAAAAATTACATGAATTTTAACCCAAATTCTTTTGTAGAATACATAAAATATAACTGTCTTAATTAAACAACTTATAATTTAATTTCTAATATGGCTTAAAAACTAAAGCACTATTTCAATGTATATAAAATTTTCATTTAAATCGACCCATAATCTCAACAAGTTTCCTTATAAAATGTGCTAAATCTTATCAAATTCAAATATTATATTCACATTTATTAATTATACCTAAGTTGTAAATTAAATCAAAACATACTTTATTAATGTATTATCAAAAGGAGAAAAAAAAATTCTTAATACATATCTTATGTCATATTTTAAAATAATCTTTCTCTCACAAGTTTAATTACTTCATCAATTTATAGACATCATATAGAGATTAGAGAGTTAGGTGTGTCAAGTACAAAACTAAGAAACAAAAGCTTTTGGTTAAATATGATTATTTTTGCTAATAATATAGTTTATAAATGATTTTGGTGTTTTATATGATTGCTTTCGCTACAAAATAGATCTATGTTTGTAATATTTAACTTATAAATCTATATTAACAAAATATTTGTAATTATTTTTTTAAGCATACAAAGTAAATTTGAATTTACTTTTTGTTTTAGGGGAGATGATGGGATTTATTACTAGTACAATTAATAATCTAACTAGCTACTCATTCAAATACTAGATACTTATCTTCTTCTTCTTCTTTTTTTAATGAAACATACTTATCTATTCTAAAATAATTATGTCCTATATTTGAAAAAAAATTATTATTGTATATAGATCTAGCTACAATAAAATAAAAAAAAGGACTATATCGATTCATGCACTTCTCCGTTCATTAATAATTGACCTGTGAAGCTCTCAAAATGGATATCAATAATGATGGAAATATAAATTAAGAGCAATAAAAGAAATAACACACTAAATTTATTATGGTTCAACTTTACCAATGTGTTAAGTATACCACACTTCTTAACCCCTCGGATGGAGATGAGTTCTACTAGCTTCAACTTTAGAGAATACAATTACAGTAGAAGGATAATATGAAGAGAAAACAATCAATCAAGAACAAGTACTCAAAAAGAACTCACAAAGCTCTCATAACCCTAATAATGGTGAGAACACTTCTCTCTCTTTTCTAGCTCTTCTCAAGCACACAAATAAACTCTCTTAATGATCTAGGGCACATAAGGATGCTTAAATACCCCCTTGAAAATATTTACAATAATACCCATTCAATTTTAAGCCCCTCAATCCAAGACTCATGCCCTTACATGTCACTTTACAGTAGGCTGCAAGAACTAAAATGATAGGCCGTTTCTAAGCAAGGGTAGACTGTTTCTATGCAGAGAGGTTGCCTGAATCCATATTGTCCATTCTCCACACTTGCAATGCTACTAATCTGTTATTTGATGCTTGATCACTTACATTGGTTTTCAAACATCCTCCATTGATTTGCATCATGAATATTAAAATTCTTCACCTTGATACCAATCCTTGGAACTCACTCTCATAGGTGAAGACTAGGGGTAGCAATTTATGCTGTAGTATAATTGTTCAAATCGAATACGAACTAAAAAACATGAACCAACACGAACGAATTAAATTTAAGTCCAATATGGGCCAGCTCGAATAACACGAAAAAATTAAGGTTGGGTTAGAGCCAACTCGATAACACGAAAATAAAAAATAATTATAATTATTATTACTATTTTTTTTACAAGTTGAATATGTTAATTCATGTTATAGACAATTTGTTAGATTTTTCTTACTAATAATGTGCAAATATATTATGTTATCACTAATCAAAATTATATAAAATTTAAGTATAAAATATTCATTTACTTTAATTTTAGGTAGTGATTCATTGAGTTATTTTGTAATATAATTACTACTTTGAACTTTTAATTTTTAATTTTGTAAAAACTTGTAACAAAATTTTTATTTGTATATTTAATGTTATTAGAATGCATTAAATTTGGTTCAAATTTTTTATTATTCTAATTAAATTAAAAATTATAAAAAAATTATAATATTTTCAATTAATATTGAATTAAATTAGGTAAAAAAAAACTCATTAATACATGTAAATAAAAGTTTGGGCTAGTTTGGGTCAGCTTGATTTTTTTTTTTTTAGGGTTGGCAGTCCATAACACAAATTAAATTCGATTTGAGTTAAGGTTTGCAGTTCATAACACGAATTAAATTCGAGCTAGCTCGAACTAGCTCAGCACGTACGCATGAATTGCCACCCATAGTAAAGACCCACACTTTCATCACCATTTAGATAGGGTGGTCATCTTGACCAAAGTTTGACACTTCATAAACTTTGCCCAAGGAGCTGGTTTTGTTGCCATGTGTGTTGGGTTATCATCTATATGAATTCTCCTCAACTCCACCTCTCCTTATTCTGTCACTTCTCATATGAAGTGTAGCTTCACATCTAAATGTTTCATGCAATCATGAAATGGAGAATTTTTGGTCAAGCAAATTACACCTTGATTGTCACAATGAACCATGACTTTCTTTTGCTTAAAATCAAGTTCACTAGCCAAACCTTTCAACCATGTAGCTTTCTTCACCACTTCTATTGTGGTAAAATACTCTACCTCTAAGGAAAATGATGTTACTATTGATTATAAATTGGTCTTCCAACTCACCAAGTTTCCTCCAAATCCAAACAATTATCTCGTGATAAATCATCTGTTATTATGATCACCGACAAAGTCAGAACCCACGTAGTCCATCCCTCCAATACTTCATTCCTCAAGAAAGACATAGAGAATACCAACTTTAATTGTACCCTGTAGATAGCTCATTATCCATTTCGCAACCGCCTAATGATTTTTACCTAAATTAGCCATGTAGCGGCTCACCATTCATGTTGTTCATTTTTTAAATTGTACCATCAATGAGATTGAAGTTATGTTCAAGTTATAGAGATGGCAATTATGTCGTGTTTGCCAGAGTCTTTTAGGGGCTTGGGTGGGTTAAAACCTAATCTAAATTTGGGACAAATTTTTTGTATTATGTATATAAACCTACTAATTTTTAAAATAACTTAAATTAAACATACCAGCCTAGAAACTCTTTAGAGGAAAAAAAAATGTATATATATATTAAACAAAAATCTTGCTCTAAATGAAAAAAAAAAATTCAAACAGAATATCATTTATTTCTTTTCATGTTACTCATTATTTTTCTTTACTTCTTTATTTTATTAAATGCTTTTAATTTTTTTGGGTTTATTTAAGAGAAAATCACACTCATCACCATCCTTATTTTGTTACTATTTTTCACTTCTCAGCTATTAATTTTAAATGACTCTTCACATTCATGATTGATGGTATATAACTAATTAGTATTATTTCATAATATAATAAATAATAAGTTATTTAATGCATATAATAACTTATCGTATATTATACTACTTTTTCATAATAGATGAGCTTTATGCTTTGAAGCAAAATTTAAAACCAATTTGCAAGCATTTTATTATATTTGTACTATGTTTTCAATTTAAATGACATATTGGACAATAATATTGTAACAATTGTTTTTGTCAATATTACATCAATAGTTATAAATGTTGTTTTTGAAATCATATTGTGAACTAGTACTTTATAAGTTATAAATTGTGGTACCTTCCAACCCTAGTACATGGTTTTGCACTATGTCGAGGGGGCCAAGTATGGCCTAACAGAGCGTGTTATTCTCTAGATCCATGCCTAGTAAAAATTATGTAAAATAGTCTGAAGAACTAAGTGAACTACCACTAGGATCCATCTAAGTCTTTATTCTAGATGAGCACCTTGCAAGTGCCAGTAGGTGAGTTTCCCGCATCATTTCCTCGCAAGGTTCGGTTCCATTGAGATGCTATTTGACCATTGTCTAGATCCTTGGTTGTGAGAACTGAACGACACGAGTTCTATTAAGACAATTGTGTGATGAGGCATATGGTTTCCCCTCTTTCTAGGTAAGACTCAATTATGACTTGGTCCAAGGTAGGTGTTCCTACTTTTTCAAGTATGGCCATAGGACTATTGTGCCTCAAGTCTTTTCCCAAGCTGTCTACATGCATTAGTTTGTGAAAGCTTGTGGTTCCCTCCTGCCCTAGTTACTACTAATTCTAAGTTTTGAGCTTTGAGTGTTCCTAAGATAAAGGAGGCGAGGCTTCGCTGACGCTACAAGTTTGTCCCAAGTCCAAACCCAAACTCTAGGTAGCAAAGCTTTCTAATCATGACTCTGGCTGATCATAGCTATTAGGTCTTAAGGAGGGCTATGGCTTGGTCGTACAAGGTAGTGGCGTGATAGCTCAAAAGTAGTAGTTAAAGAATGAGTTACTGAAGCTCATTCTTGAGTGTAGCACCTAGATCTTAGCTAAGGCTAGCGCTAGTTACTAAGTCTGGAGGAGGGCGAATGCTTGCTCCTAAGACCTAGTAGTGCCAAAAGGCGCAAAGCTAGGATTAGCTTAATGAGATTCTGAAGCTCATTCGAAGTTATAGCGCCAAGATCTTAGCTAACGTAAAAGTTGGCCACTAAGTCTAAGGAAGGACGAGTGCTTGCTCCCAAGAAGCAATAGTGCCTAAGGTGCAAAGCTAAGATTGGCCAAGTTTGCGGGTGACTTGTTGCTCTAGGGTCCAATGTTGATGTTGGAACTATGTCTGGTGATGCACAAAAACTTGATAGTCAAATTTTGTATTTTATAAAAAGCTCGCAAGTGCATGAGTCACTTGTAGTAAGCGACAAGTATACTCCAAAGATCGTCTCTCAAAGGAATTGCGGTGGTTTTTAAAAGAGTTAAATGTGATCTAAAACGAAGTGATAAAATAAATCCTAAACACTCTATCAAAGTTGGTTTTGTAAGCGGTTTCTAAAATTATTAAAATCTTAAAACAAATAAAATGAATGCGTGCATGAAAGTATTGCTGAAACAATGAGATAAACGAGTGTGGGAAATTGGCTAGTGAACCAATCATGGATAGATTGGTTTATGTGGTTTTCACAATTAAGCACGAAAAAGTAGAATTTAATGATTATTTTCACTAACCCTAAAAAATCCCAAATCAATGGTGATTTTTTCTTAATCAACTAATTAGCTTCTTTGATCCAGACCGTTAATTAGTTAATTAGCATTAAACCTAGGAAAATAATTCAATCACCTAATTCAAGACAAATCCACTGAAATTAGGCTCATGCTCAAAAATGCCCAATTGAATTCAGATCGTGTTTCTAAAACTCAACCCTAAAATATTCCATACATTCATAAATTAATTTGGCCAAAAGTAATTAATGAACATAAGTGTTATGATCAATGAACATGAAATAAATCTCTTTAATATAAAATAATCCACACAAACAATCATCCATTCATGGTCACATTACCAAAATCCCACACACAAAGGGTTTAGCTACTCATAATAGAATCCAAATCAATATTTTCTATTACAATTAGCATTCTATGAATTCTTAAAGAGAAAAGAGATTACAAGCAATAAAATACCCCACTTCCATTCTTGAAACAAGCTCTTGATGTTGGATGATCACCTTCTTCAAGATTGTTGATGGAGCTTCAATGGAGGAGCTTTAATGGAGTGATCCCTCTCTCAAAATTGTGAAGAAGAAAAGGAATTGGCACTGTTCACATTGTTTTCTTCCCTGTGTGTCTCGTGTGTCTCTATGTGATCTCCTTGTTGTGTTCAATTAGGTCTCTTGTTTTGTAAGGGTTTCCCACCTGTGCGTGTGTGTGGCTGAGAAGGAAAAATTGTAATTCGCGTGTGCGGGCCGCGGCGCACAATATTTTTCTAAATTACGAACCAAAGCAGAAACCTCCCAGCTGCGGCGCACAATAATCATGCCGCGACACGCAATGTTTTCATGATTTCCCAGGATGCATCCGAGAGCCCCTCGCTGCGGCATGTGGTTTCTTCTCCGCGAGGCGCTGTATTTTCCTGGAATTCAAATCAAAACAGAAACCTCCCCGCCGCGGCGCACAATAATCATGTTGTGGCGCGGGTTGTTGTAATGCCATGTAAATGCCCTTACATAATTTGCTGATTCTCGATGTAAGGGCATACGTTCTTAAGCTCTTGTTGGTCCCCCTTACATAGTGAATTGCACCCAATGTAAGGCTTACATTCTTTAACACATTTTGCTTCATTTTTACTCTCTTTTTTCACATTTCTTCCCAAACCTACTTTGACCTACAAAACAATAGAATACCCTCCAAAACAAGATTATATCAAAATTAAATGCAAAATAAATACTTAAAAACATAACAAATAATAGGTCAAAATAATGTTCATCAAATACCCCCAAACCTATATTTTGCTAGTCCTCAAGCAAAACTAAAATTGAAAAGACAAATAACAAAACTAAAATTGAAGTTAACAAAACTTGTCATGCTTAAGTTTCTTTCCAATTCATAACCAAAAATTTATACACAAATTTATCTAACATTCTAACACATCAAGGTTCACCATTTAGATCAATTTCGCTTCACACATCTAAATCCCAATACTAAAAGTGTATCAACATTGACTCCCCCAAACCTAGTGTCTAGAATGTGAATTCGTTTCAACTCTAATCCTCACGAGAATTACTCTCTAAATCACACCGATTCTATGGGTTCAAGCACTCATCAATGTATATGCGAATAGAAGTTATGTAAAGAAATGAGCTAATAGATTCGCATATGATTAAACAAGAAAGGCTCAAAAGTGCATAACATTGATCTCATGAAAGGAATCAAATGATAGGATTTATGAAGAAATCACATTACTAATCTTATGCATCAATTAAAATCCTCAAGCAAAAACTTCACGTGTGCCCTAGAATGAAAATGCTTTGACTTTAAGGGAACTTATTTCCTATTTCTTTTTCATTTTTTTTATTAACCATTCATACTTGAAGAACTTAGGGTCATATTAAACTTATTATCTCTCTCTCCCTTTTTTTTGTTTTAGACTCACATACATATGTAATTTGTGAATGGCTACTTCTTAGCTCTTCTTGTGTTGGATGTAGGAATTCCCCCATATCTTTTAAAGTTAAGCATGAATGAAATAGACAAACACTTCAAATTTTACTCAAATCATTTAATCTAAGCAATTCAATTAAGCACATGATCCTTCATTATATGTTTAAAAATCCTAACATTCAATGCAAAAACTTATAGAGATCATCTAACAATTTGAAATGATATGAAAGGTGTTTAAAAGAGTAGAAAAATAATTATCTCTCAGAATAAAGCGTTAAAGGCTCAATAATAATCTCACAAGGTAGTCTCCACTATTCAATTCCTAAACACAAGATTTGGGTTCATCTCAGTTTCAACATTAAAAGCATGAAACAAAGATTGCAAATTAAAACCGATCCTTACAACAAACCTTAAACATTTCAAAAATCAGATAAACAATGCATAAAGACTCGATTATTCATCAAAAATTGACCAAAAGAATGAAAATGTTGTTACCAACCAAAATGCACCCCCAAACCTAAACTAAACATTGTCCTCAAGGTTTTCAACAACACAGCAGTTCAGACAAAGCATTTAGAAAGGGCAAATAGAAAACCAAACGAAACTAAACTAAATTAAAAGAAGGGAAAGATAATACCTAAAACGGTGGGTTGCCTCCTACCAAGCGCCTAGTTTAACGTCTTAGTAAGACAATGTGCAGAGCTAAGGCTCATGCACTTCAATGCACTCTACATCTCCATGGGGAATGATTCCCTCCAAGTAAGGCTTTATACGATGTCCGTTCACTTTGAAAGTTGCTTGTGTCTTTGGATTGAGTAGCTCAATAGCTCCATGTGGAAAGACTTCCACAATCTTGTACGGTCTACTCCATTTTGAACGAAGTTTTCCTTGAAAAAGTTTAAAACGAGAGTTAAATAAAAGTACTTTCATTCCAGGATAGAGAGTCTTACCGACGAGCCCTTTGTCATGGTAACGCTTGGTGCGTTCTTTGTAAATCTTGGCATTTTCATACACTTCTTTCCGAATCTCTTCAAGCTCATCAAGTTGAAGTAAGCGTTTCTCTCCCGCTTGTTGACAATCCATGTTTAGTTGCTTGATTGCCCAATAGGCTTTGTGCTCAAGCTCAACGGGAAAATGGCATGCTTTGCCATAAATTTACCGATATGGGCTCATTGATGCACAAAAACTTGATAACCAAATTTTGTATTTTATAAAAGCTCGCAAGTGCACGAGTCACTTGTAGTAAGCGACAAGTATACTCCCAAGATCGTCTCTCAAAGGAATTGCTGTGGTTTTCAAAAGAGCTAAATGTAATCTAAAACGTAACAATAAAATAAATCCTAAACACTCTAATCAAAGATTGGTTTTGTAAATGATTTCTAAAATTATTAAAATCCTAAAACGATTAAAGGAAATACGTGAAAGTTTTGTTGAAACAATGAGATGAACGAGTGTGAAAAATTAGTTAGTGAACTAAGTATGGATAAATTGGTTTACGTGGTCTCCTCAATCAAGCATATAAAGTGAATTTATTGATTCCTTTTACTAATCCTAGAAAATCCCAAATCAATGGTGGTTTTTCCTTAATTAACTAATTAGCTTCTTTGATCCGGACCGTTAACTAGTTAATTAGCATTAATCTTAGAAAAGGTAGTTTAATCACCTAAATTAAGACAAGTCAATGCACTTAATTTAGGTTCATGCTCAAGAATGCCCAATTAAACTTAGACGGCGTTTCTAAAGTTCAATCCTAAAATAGTCTCAAACATTCATAAACTAAATTGGCCAAAAATAATTGATGAATATAGATGTGAAAAGCAATGAACATGAAACAAATCACTCAAATAATAATCAGACCATATAAACAATATCCATTCAAAATCACATCCCTAAAATCCCACACACAAGGGTTTAGCTACACATAATCAAACTCAAATCCAGATTTTTCATTGTAAATGACATCAAAAGAATTCTAGTGAGAAGGAGAAGGATTACAAATAAAAGTCTACCAATTTTCACTCTTGCAACAAGATCTTTGATGTTGGATGATCACCTATTTCAAGTCTCTTGATGAAGATCCAATTGAATAGCCTTTGATGAAGTAAGTTCTCTCCTAAAATTGTATGAAAAATCTCAATTTGGTACTGTTTACGCACTGTTCACCCTTGTTGTTTTTGTGTGTTTGTTGTGTTGGAGGCTGAAAAATATCTCTTGGAGGCTGGAGATGATGATTGTGTTTAATTAGGTTTTTCTTTGTATGTAAGGGTTTCCCAAAGAGCATGTGCGTGTGTGGTTGGGGGGAATTGTAATCCGCGCGCGGGCGCCGCGGCGCACCTTTTTTCATGCCACGGCACACAATGATTTTCAGAATTGCGAACCAAAACAGAGACCTCGTCGCCGCGGCGCACAATAACCATGCCGCGGTGCGCAATGTTCTTTAGAATTGCGAACCAAAACAGAAAGTCCCTCGCCGAGGCGCACCTTATTCATGCCCCGGCGCACAATGTTTTCATGGAATCCAAAATCAAGACAGAAACTTCCCCGCTGCGGCGCACATTTTATATGCCGCGGCGCGACTTGTTGTAGTGCCATGTAAACACCCTTACATAATTTACTGATTCTCGATGTAAGGCTTACGTTCCTAAGCTTTTGTTTGTCCCCCTTACATAGTGAATGACACTCAATGTAAGGCTTACATTCTTTAGCACTTTTGCTTCATTTTTGCTCTCTTTTTCCACATTTCTTCCCAAACCTACTTTGACCTACAAAACAATAGAATACCCTCCAAAACAAGATTATATCGAAATTAAATGCAAAATAAATACTTAAAAATATAACAAATAGTAGGTCAAAATAGTGTTCATCACTCATCCCAATAGGTGTCTTGTACGCTGTACGGTAAGCCCATAATGCGTCATTGAGCTTTGAAGCCCAATCATTCCTCGAAAGTTGCACCGTACGTTCCAAGATACTCTTTATTTGCCGTTTACTTACTTCAACTTGTCCGGATGTCTGTGGGTGATATGGAGTGGCGACTTTATGAGTGATGTTGTACTTTCTCAACAATCCATCAAAAAGTTTGTTACAGAAATGGCTCCCTCCATCACTGATTATTACTCTTGGTGTGCCAAACCTGCTAAATTGTTTCCTTCAAGAACTTCACAACACAGTTAGCATCGTTAGATTTAGTGGGTATAGCCTTTACCCACTTAGACACATAATCAACCGCAACTAATATATACTCAAATCCAAAACAAGGGGGAAAAGGAACCCATGAAGTCAATCCCCCATACATCAAACAACTCAACAACAAGATTATATGTCAGAGGCATTTCATTACGTTTTCCTATGTTACCAGTCCTCTGACATCTATCACAGTGCATGCAAAAATCATAAGCATCTTTAAACAGAGTAGGCCAATAAAAACCAGATTGAAGTACCTTAATGGTGGTTTTTTTACCGCCAAAATGTCCTCCACAATGAAGTACATGACAGAAGGTTAAGATGCTTGCATGTTCCTCTTTCGGCACACACCTCCGGATGACTTGGTCTTGACAGATTTTGAATAGATACGGGTCATCCCAAAAGTATTGCATGCACACATGAACAAACCTTTTCTTTTCTTGAAAAGAAATGTTAGGCCTCAACAAACCACTAGCACAGTAATTTACAATATCAACATACCAAGGGTTTGGACCCACAGAAAATAACTGCTCATTAGGAAAAGCCTCAACAATAGCAATATCTTTGTCACTCTCAGTAGTGTCAAAGTTAGAAATCAACCTAGATAAATGATCAGCTACCACATTTTTCGTTCCTTTTTTATCCCTGATCTCTAAGTCGAATTCTTGTAACAACAAAACCCACCGAATTAGTCTAGGCTTAGCATTCGATTTACTTAACAAATACCGCAAAGCTGCATGGTCCGAATGTACAATTACTTTAGATCCTACCAAATAAGACCTAAATTTATCAAGAGAAAACACAATAGCCAAAAATTCTTTTTCGGTGGTCGAGTAATTAAGTTGAGCGTCATTAAGAGTTTTACTAGCATAGTAAATGACATGCAAGCGCTTATCTACTCGTTGTCCTAAAACAGCCCCTATAGCAAAATTAGAAGCGTCACACATATTTCAAAGGGAAGTGACCAATCAGGTGCCATGATAATGGGCGTAGAAGTTAATTTTTCTTTTAAAACATTAAAAGCATTCAAGCAATCATCATCAAAGACAAAAGAAACATCCTTAGCTAATAGATTACATAGAGGATAACTTATCTTAGAAAAATCCTTAATAAATCTCCTATAAAAACCCGCATGGCCAAGAACACTCCTAATTCCCTTAACATTTATTGGAGGTGGAAGTTTAGCTATTAGATCAATTTTTGCTTTATCCAATTCAATACCTCTACTTGAAATAATATGCCCTAATACAATGCCATGTTTAACCATAAAATGACTCTTTTCCCAACTAAGGGTCAAGTTACTCTCAATACAACGTTCAAGCACACGAGTCAGATTATTCAGGCAATCATCAAATGAATTTCCAAAAACTGAAAAATCATCCATAAATACCTCTATACACTTCTCCACCATATTCGAGAATATTGAAATCATGCATTGTTGGAATGTGGTGGGGGCATTGCAAAGACCGAATGGCATCCTCCTGAAGGCAAATGTCCCGAATGGACATGTAAATGTGGTCTTCTGCTGATCTTCCGGAGCAATGGGCACTTGGTAATAACCTGAAAGACCATCAAGAAAATAGTAAAAATCATGCCCTGCTAAACGTTCAAGCATTTGATCAATAAAAGGAAGAGAAAAATGATCTTTCTTTGTGTACAAATTTAATTTACGAAAATCGATGCACATCCTCCATCCTGTGATCACTCTTGTGGGCACTAACTCATTTTTATCGTTGTTTATCACAGTGATCCCAGATTTCTTTGGTACTACATGTACCGGGCTAACCCATTTGCTATCCGCAATAGGATAAATAACCCCTACTTCCAAGAGTTTTAAAATTTCCGTTTTCACTACCTCTTGCATAATAGGGTTAAGTCTCCTTTGTGCTTCTCTCACAGGTTTGGTATTGTCCTCAAGATTTATCTTATGCATACACATGGTGGGACTAATACCTCTAATATCACCAATGCTCCATCCTATGGCTCTCCTATACTTCTTTAGTATTTTCAATAGTGCTCGTTCTTGGGTTCGGGTCAAGGTAGATGAAATTATGACTGGATAGGTATCCCCCTCACCCAAAAACACATACTTATGATGTTTTGGCAATTCTTTCAAATCAAGCTTAGGTGGAGTATTGTCTTCCCTAGATGGGGTTTTGGGTAACTCTAAGGGCATACTTGGTTCTTCTAATGGTTCAACATTATCTAACAACTCTATGTATCCCTCAGTTTCATCATCCAATTCCCTCTCTACCCTGTCAACTGTTAAGGCATACTCAAGTCTGTCTTTAATTTCATCCTGCAAAAAGGCATCATAAACAAGAGTATTGATGAGTGCTCGAAAAGCACTAATATTTCGTGATTAATTGTGCGTAATTGATTGATATATAGATTTATTATGATTATTATTTCGATTATTTTCATAAATCTATCCATTCGGAGTCACGGGTATATTTTAGTGCATTTCAGGTGTTTTTAGCGTCAAATGAGTCAAATGATGAAATCACGCAAAGACGGGACACCTACGGCGCTCGGATCACAAGTTACGGGCTAATCAAGACAAAATATGTAAGCCTTACATATAGTGCCATCACATATGTAAGGGGGGACGTGAAAAGAAGGAAATCATCGCGCGCCGCGGCGGAAGAATTGCATGCCGCGGCGTGAGGCTCTCGGGTTGAATTCTGGAAAACAATGAAGCATCGCGCGCCGCGGCGGGAGAATTGCATGCCGCGGCGGGGAGCTCTCGGGTTTTTGCATATTTTTCAGAAATTGTGTTGCGCCGCGGCGGGGAAAATGCATGCCGCGGCGCGCCTATTCCTATGGCACATAGGATTTGTGTAAACCCTTACATCTATAAAAACCCCCTTAGAGTCCCCCTTACATACAACTCGAACTCACTTGACCAATTCATACACAACTCTTCCTCTTCCCAATTTTGCGACCCAAACACGACATTCAATCAGCTTTGAGAGCATTGCCACACTATAACGAAGCGAGAGATACCATTCTAAGGATTCAAGGAAGCCAACGACGATCGAAGATAAAGCTTACGGAGGAGTACGTCAACCGATCCATAAGCGGTATTTAGATTTAGGTTTTCCTTGTTGTTATAGAATTAATTTATCTTCTCCATTTGTTAAAGTGTATGATCATATTTTATTTGTCTATGAATAACAATATGAACATGAGCGGCTAGTTTCATTATGGATGTTTAGTTTGTGTTGCCATGTTTGCTAGGATTGTGTATGGTGTATTTAATTGATTTATGAATGAATTACTTTTTGATTAAGAGCATGTTTAAATGTTTGATTATGAATAATCATGGGCCAATTTGGTGTTCGTAGTTAGACTGAAAAATCTGAGATTTTAGTTAGAGGAACGTCACCTTAACTCTTTTCCGAAACACTTAATCAAAGCTTCAAGTTAGTGACTTAGTCATAGCATTAATTTGATTGGCATGTTTTCCTTGCGCATAATTTGATTGCTATTTAATTTACCCCCGCCAAAGGCAGTTAATTAGTTAATCAACAAAGAGACCTACCCCCGCCAAAAGGAGTTTCGTAATTAAAAGGAAAGCCGGTAGTTTTAATTCATATAGGACGTTCATGCATATCACCATACCTTTTCGATGCAAACATGGTTAACCAAGCTAAACGTCCATACATCCTCTATTGATATTTGATTTGATTGAATCGATTGTCTGATTGCCATCTTGATTTCGTGTGATTTTCTTATGATTGTTCCCGTTACCAAAACCAAACAAACTCTTTTTACAGTTTTATTAGCATTAGGATTCTAGTTACTTAGAGTTTTAGTTTCACTAGAACTCTATTTAATTAGTGTTTTATTTTCATTAGAACTCCATTTAGATTAAAAAGCTAGTTATTTAAGACCACTGCAATTCCTTGAGAGACCGACCTTGGAAGTTGCTTATCACTTTACTACGAGTGATTCGTACACTTGCGAGTACACATTTTAACACATCAAGTATCAATATGATCAATATAAGAACATTCGTCAATTGAGGATATAGAAGGTAAAGGGGAGGAATCAAATACTCTAAAATTGACAGTTTTTCCCAAAACTATCATAGTTAGACTTCCACTATGGACATCTATAATTGTCTTAGTAGTGGCCATAAATGGTCTACCAAGAAGAATAGTGTGCTCTTTGTCCATAGATGGATGCTCCTGCATATCCAACACAACAAAATCTACTGGTATAATTAACTTATCAACCTGTACAAGCAAATCCTCTACCATTCCCTTAGGATATTTCACAGATCTATCAGCTAATTGTAAGGACATGGTAGTATGTTTCAATTCCCCTAGACCTAGTTGCAAATAAATCGAATATGGCATTAAGTTTATGCTTGCACCTAAGTCTAGCATGACTCTTACCACTTTCTTATTCCCCAAAGTAATGTTAATGTTAAAACTCCCGGGATCCTTAAGTTTAGGTGGTAAACGTTGTTGAAGAATTGAACTAAAAATTTCAGAAACAAGTCAAACAACTATCCTCTCATTTAAACCATACTTTCTCTTCCTAGTATTTAGATCTTTGAAAAATTTTGCATAGGAAGGCACATTTCTAATAACATCCAGTAAGGGCAGATTTATTTGGACTTTAGAAAGCATGTTAAAAAGATTAGAAAATTGTTTATCCTGTTTATCGTCCTTGAGACGGTGTGGAAAAGGTACCGGTGGTCGGTAAGGCTCAAATGATTTGTGCAATTGAGGAGTGGTGGATGACTCTCCATTTGATTCCTTGAAAGGCTCATCTTCCTTAGCCTTGGGTGCATTACTCTCTTCGGGTGTTGCACTACCTTCTTCCATGTTTCCTGCATTAAAAGGTAGATCATCAGATATTTCAGGTAAATTTTTAGTTACGATCTTACCACTGCGAAGAACCGTGATTGCCTTCGCTTGCTCGAGTTGGCTCGGTAGTTTTCCTTTTTCTTGACGTTGGAGGTGCTCTGCCAATTGACCCACTTGGCCTTCAACCCTTTTCATCGAAGCCTCCAATGAGTCCAATCTCTGAGTACTCTTCATTTGATTTTTCCAACTAACTTGAATGAATGCGTTCAAGTTGTGCTCCAAGCTTGGTTTGTTGGGAAGAGTAAGCGGTGGATTGTTGTTGTTGTTTGGATTGTGTGGGAAATTATTCTGAGCATAGCCTTGATTGTTTCCTTTCCAAGAGAAGTTGGGATGATTTCTCCAACCGAGATTATATGTGTTCAAATAAGGATCATTCCTTGGCCTCGATTGGTATCCCTCCATAGCATTAGCTTGCTCGTAACTTGTATCTACATTTTGATCACAAACAAAAGGACAAATATTAGCACCATGTCTATAAGTACTACAAATACCGCATACCTCTTGAGTCGGTGTGTTCTTGGAGGTTAGGAGCGCTATCTGTTTTGTAAGCTCCACAATTTGCATCGCCATGTCATTTCCCGGAGCTACCTCGTTAACTCCCATCCTCCATCCTCTAGAGCTCTTTTGTTGGGAATTAGCACCCAACATCTAATATAGGCCATACGTCTCATTAGCAGTCTTTTCTCCCATGGCCCCTCCCGCGGCATTATCCACAGTAAATTGACACTGTTGTGTCAACCCGTCGTAGAAAATTTGATTTAGGAGTTGCAAAGGAAAATGATGGTGTGGGTACTGTATCAGAAGAAATTTGAAGTGATCCCACGCCTCATGAAATGGTTCTCCGTCCATTTGAGAGAACGTTGCAATTTTGGTCCTTAGGTCAGCAGTCTTTTGGTGGGAATATAATTTTCCCATGAACTTATTGAACACTGCGTCCCAGGTTGAAAGAGATCCAGGCGGAAGAGTCATAAGCCATGACTTGGCCTTGTCTTTGAGCGTGTATGGGAAACACCTCATCCTCAACTGATCCTCACTTAGCCCCTGTAGCGGAAAAGTTTGCACAGTAGCATAGAAATCACGAATAAAAGTTAGTGGATCTTCGTTAGGAATCCCATAAAAAGATGGTAACATATTAAAATGTATATTTTTAAGCACATAATTTCGAGCTGCTTCCCCTAATTGGATGCAAGAAGTTGCAGTGCCAATGATTGGCCTTGCATACTCCTTCATCGTCATCTCTCTCTGTGGAGGTAGATGTTCTCCCATTGGTGGTGGTTGCTTGTCCTCCAAAATGTTAGTGCCAAATGGTCTCAAATGTGCTCGTCTCCTGTTGACGTTATCTACGAACGACACGAGTGGATTTTCAAGAGATCTCCTACCATGCATGCACAATCAAAAACAACAACAAATCAGAGCACCAGACACTATACGACTCCAACGAGTAACGAAAACACAAAAACAAGAAAAAAAACAATGAAGAAAATGACAAAGACTAAAAATTAAGTAAGTAAACTAAAATGAAAACAAATAACAATTTCAAAAACGCCAATTTTTCGGGAACGGCGCCAAAAACTTGATGCACAAAAACTTGATAATCAAATTTTGTATTTTATAAAAAGCTCGCAAGTGCACGAGTCACTTGTAGTAAGCGACAAGTATACTCTCAAGATCGTCTCTCAAATGAATTGCGGTGGTTTTTAAAAGAGTTAAATGTGATCTAAAACGAAGCGATAAAATAAATCCTAAATACTCTATCAAAGTTGGTTTTGTAAGCGGTTTCTAAAATTATTAAAATCTTAAAACAAATAAAATGAATGCGTGAAAGTATTGCTGAAACGATGAGATGAACGAGTGTGGGAAATTGGCTAGTGAACCAATCATGGATAGATTGGTTTATGTGGTTTTCACAATTAAGCACGAAAAAGTAGAATTTAATGATTGTTTTCACTAACCCTAAAAAATCCCAAATCAATGGTGATTTTTCCTTAATCAACTAATTAGCTTCTTTGATCCAGACCTTTAATTAGTTAATTAGCATTAAACCTAGGAAAATAATTCAATCACCTCATTCAAGACAAATCCACTAAAATTAGGCTCATGCTCAAAAATGCCCAATTGAATTCAGATCGTGTTTTTAAAACTCAACCCTAAAATATTCCATACATTCATAAATTAATTTGGCCAAAAGTAATTAATGAACATAAGTGTTACGATCAATGAACATGAAATAAATCTCTTTAATATAAAATAATCCACACAAACAATCATCCATTCATGGTCACATTACCAAAATCCCACACACAAAGGGTTTAGCTACTCATAATAGAATCCAAATCAATATTTTCTATTACAATTAGCATTCTATGAATTCTTAAAGAGAAAAGAGATTACAAGCAATAAAATACCCCACTTCCACTCTTGAAACAAGCTCTTGATGTTGGATGATCACCTTCTTCAAGATTGTTGATGGAGCTTCAATGGAGGAGCTTTAATGGAGTGATCCCTCTCTCAAAATTGTGAAGAAGAAAAGGAATTGGCACTGTTCACGTTGTTTTCTTCCCTGTGTGTCTCGTGTGTCTCTATGTGATCTCATTGTTGTGTTCAATCAGGTCTCTTGTTTTGTAAGGGTTTCCCACCTGAGCGTGTGTGTGGCTGAGAGGGAAAAATTGTAATCCACATGCACTGGCCGCGGCGCACACTTTTCTATGGCACGGCGCGCAATGTTTTTCTAAATTACGAACCAAAGCAGAAACCTCCCCGCCGTGGCACACAATAATCATGCCGCGGTGCGCAATGTTTTCATGATTTCCCAGGATGCACCTGAGAGCCCCTCGCTGCGGCATGTGGTTTCTTTGCCGCAGCGCACTGTATTTTCCTGGAATTCAAATCAAAACAGAAACCTCCCCGCTACGGTGCACAATAATCATGTCGCGGCGCGGGTTGTTGTAATGCCATGTAAATGCCCTTACATAATTTGCTGATTCTCGATGTAAGGGCTTACGTTCTTAAGCTCTTGTTGGTCCCCCTTACATAGTGAATTGCACCCAATGTAAGGCTTACATTCTTTAACACATTTTGCTTCATTTTTACTCTCTTTTTTCACATTTCTTCCCAAACCTACTTTGACCTACAAAAAAATAGAATACCCTCCAAAATAAGATTATATCGAAATTAAATGCAAAATAAATACTTAAAAACATAACAAATAGTAGGTCAAAATAATGTTCATCAAATACCCCCAAACCTATATTTTGCTAGTCCTCAAGCAAAACTAAAACCAGTGGCGTCTTGGCTTACATCTTCTGACCTTGGCAGATCCCTACGTTGTAACAATGAGGCCATTGTCTTGATCTTGGATTGTAGTCACTATGGATGTCAAAGGTGTGTAGTCCCGCTTCTTTCTCAAACCGAATGCAATCTATTGAGACAGTGGTGAAATAAGACAGGTGGATGTTGTGAATCTTGGCCTATGATTGAGAACTCTGGGATCTCAAGTAGATATAAGTATCCTAGTTTGAGAGTTGAGAACTTTGAGTGTAGAGCTGGTAAACTAATGTAGCTTTTCCAAATTCCCTATATGTAGATCTCAATGAACATTTTGAGTATGCCTCTAGTGTACCTCCTAGATGTTTAAGCTAAAATCTAGACATTGACTCTTTGAGTGTACATGAGTTAGAGTGAAAGTTTATGTAGATCCTACTCAATTGGAGCTGAGGTTACTCCCTACCCTCTAGGATGGGAGGTAGTAGGTAGGAATCCAACTTTCTTGGGATTTTTCTTTCCAATTGTTTTGTAGGTGATGAGGTACTGGGCCACCCCACACTAAGGATGTCTGGAATCTGTTGTGTATGGAGCACTTGCTATTTGGATTCTACTTTTGCTGTAGAAGTCTTTTCTAAGTGCCTCAATGTGTGAGGCTCTATCTTTCTTGGGGTGTGTACTTGGATGAGAATGAGAGTATTTTAAAGTTACGGTTTAGCGATGTAATTTTTTTTGTTAAGTAGAATAATGACACTAAATTCTAATAAAAAAAAAATAAGAATACTAAATTTATAAAAGTTTCAAATAAGTCCCCAAAAAATGCTAAAAAGTCATATTTAGATTATTATTTTGGACTTATTTCAAATTTTTATAAAGTTAGTGTCCTTATTCTGTTTAACCAAAAATTACAAGACTAAACTGTATCTTTAAAAAAATTATTCTTATTCTACTTAACCAAAAAAATTACAGAATCAAACTAGATTTCTAACAAAATTACATGATCATTTCAACTTGTTACCCCTCCAAATGTATCCTTCCCCATTTATTATAAAATTAAAACATCCATTCTTTTTTTCCTTCCTTTTTTTTTAATAAAAAAAAAAAAACCAACACTACAAATACGTAACAAAAGTGGTTAATGATAATTATTCAAAAGTAACATTTAAGAGAGATACAAGAGAAGAGAGAAGGGAGAGGAAAAAAAGAGGCTAGGGTTTATTAGAATGCAAAAGTGTTTGTAAATATTACAAGCTAAACCTTTTAAAGAAAAAATAAATAAGAAAAGAAAAAGACTAAAATAACCTTATAATAAAATATTAATTACTTTAATATCCCCCATCAAACTTACGATACAGCTGCAAGAAGCATCGAGAGTTTGTCAACTAAAAACAAAAGCTTAAAATAGTATGTGACTTGGTAAAGAAGTCTACATTCTGCAAAGAAGAAGAAACAAAAGGCAAGATAATGGTGCCTTACTTGAGGTGATGACGAGTAAAATGACAATCGATCTCGATATGCTTGTGATGAACAATATTTTGACCTACTATTTGTTATGTTTTTAAGCATCTATTTTGCATTTAATCTCAATATAATCTTGTTTTGGAGGGTATTTTATTGTTTTGTAGGTCAAAGTAGGTTTGGGAAGAAATGTGGAAAAAGAGAGCAAAAGTGTTTAAAAATGTAAGCATTACATTGGGGGACGTAAGCCTTACATCGAGAATCAGCAAAGCATGTACATACATGTACATACCTTTACATGCAAGGTGCGCCACGGCGAAGAAACGATATGCCGCGGCGAGAGGCTCTCGGGTTGCTTCCTAGAATTTCATGAAAACATTGCGCGCCGTGGCATGGTTATTGTGCGTTGCGGCGACGAGGTTTCTGCTTTGGTACGCAATTCTGAAAACCATCTCGCACCGCGGCATGGAAAAAGGCGCGCTGCGGCGCCCGCGCGTGGATTGCAATTCCCCCCAGCCACACACGCACATGCTCTTTGGGAAACCCTTACATACACGAAAACCTAATTAAACACAATGAAGATCTCCAGCCTCCAAGAGAGCGTGAACAGTAGCGTGAATAGTTTTTTTTCTTCTTCTCCTCCACATTTTGAGAGAGAAAATTACTCCATTAATGCTCTGCCATTGAAGCTCCATCAACAATCTTGAAGAAGGTGACCATCCAACATCAAGAGCTTGTTTTAAGAGTGGAAGTGGGGTAATTTATTGTTTGTAATCTCTTTTCTCTTTAAGAACTCATAGAATGTTATTTGTAATGAAAAATATTGATTTGGATTTCATTATGAGTAGCTAAACTCTTTGTGTGTGGGATTTTGGTGAAGTAACTATGATTGGATGATTGTTTGTGTGGATGATTATAAAATAAAGTGATTTATTTCATGTTCACTGTTCTTAACATTTATGTTCATTAATTACTTTTGGCCAATTTAATTTATGAATGTATGGAATATTTTAGGATTGAGTTTTAGAAACGCCATCTTAATTCAATTGGGCATTTGTGAGCATGAGCGTAATTTAAGTGCATTGATTTGTCTTGAATTAGGTGATTAAACTATTTTCTTAAGTTTAAGGATGATTAACTAATTAACGGTCCGGATCAAAGAAGTAAATTAGTTAATTAAGGAAAAATCACCATTGATTTGGGATTTTCTATGGTTAGAGAAAATAATCATTGAATTCTACTTTTTGGTACTTAATTGTCAAAACCACATAAATTAATTCATCAATCATAGTTCACTAACCATTTTCCCACACTCGTTCATCTCATCGTTTCAACTTCGTTCTTTATTCATTGATTTATTTATTTTAAGTAATCATACTTTTAGGAACCGTTTTCCAACCCAAACTTTGATTAGAGTGTTTAGGATTAATTTTAGCGTAACATTTTAGATTACATTTAACGCTTTTAAAAACCACCGCAATTCCTTTGAGAGACGATCTTGGGAGTATACTTGTCGCTTACTACAAGTGACTCGTGCACTTACGAGCTTTTACAAATACAAAATTTGGTTATCAAGTTTTTGTGCATCAGCTTGGTGTGTTCATGAAAAATTGAGTTGTGAGCAATCTAGATAGCACTCTAGTTGTCACAATACATAGGGGTGAGATGAGAAAGAGAAACACCCATATCTGCAAGTAGCCAATGTAACCAAACAATCTTTTTGATAGTAGATGCTATAGCACGATACTCTGACTCAGTAGAAGATTGAGAAACAACAGTTTGCTTCTTGCTCTTGAAAGAAATAAGAGAATCACCCAAAAAGATACAAAAACCAGTGATGGACTTGCGATCTGTGGGATCATGACCATAATCAGCATCAGAGTATGCACGCAGCTCTAAGGAAGAGGTGGATGGAAGTAAGAGACTCTGAAAAATAGTGCCCCGAAGATACCGCAAAATATGTAGAACGGTTGTCCAATGAATGGTAGTAAGAGAAGGAACAAACTGACTAACCATATAAACAGCATAAGCAATGTTTAGACGATTAATAGTAAGGTAGACTAAGCTGCCAATAATAATTCGATATAAGGTAGGATCTTGCAAAGGAGTGCCAACAGAAGGAGAATACTGAACATTGTGCTCACATGGGTATTAAAAATTTTAGTATCAATAAGGTGTTTCTGCAATATACTTAGATTGAGAGAAAAGATAACCTTTTGGAGAGAATGCAACTTCAATACCAAAAAAATACCGTAGAGAACCCAAATCTTTCATTTTAAATTGACGGGCTAATTCAGACTTTAGCAATGTAATCTCATCAACATCATTACCAGTAATAATCATATCATCAACATATAAAGAAAGAAAAATATGACCTATAATGGTATGCTTAACAAAGAGAGTAGAGTCATGATCACTAGAAGAAAACCCAAGAGAGGCAATAACAGTAGAGAACTTCTCAAACCATGCTCAAGGTGCTTGTTTTAAACCATATAAGACTTTTGAAGCTTACAAACTTCTCCATGATTATGTGGGACACTAGGCGGGGAAACGATGTAAACTTCTTCATGCAGATCACCATTCAAGAAAGCATTTTTAACATTCATTTGAGATATACACCACCCATGAGTAGATGCAACTGTAATAAGTGTGCGAACTGTAGTCATTTTCGCAATAGGGGCAAAAGTCTTTTCATAATCAATACCACTCATTTGAGAGTATTCCTTTGTAGTTACTCGAGACTTGTACCTTTCAATGGGCCCATCAGAATGAAGTTTAATTTTATATATCAAACGGGAACCAATAGCTCGTTTACCTAGTGGCAAACGTACTAAAACCCATGTGTTTGTTTGATGCAAAGTATAGATTGTTGCCAAAGGGGATCAAGGATAGCCTCTTTATAGGATAATGGCTTAGAGAGACAATAAATAGATGCTAAAAATAAAGTGAAAGAAATGGAATAGGAAGAGTAAACAAAATCTAGTAGTTTAGTAGACTTACGACTGGGCTAAGGATAGCAAGGAGGATCCACAATTCTAGGAGGAGTTAGGGCAACTGTAGAAGGAGAGGAAGCATCAGAAGTGTCAAGCTGTGGTGCACTAGTATCTGCAGAATCTATAGTTAGAGGAACTTATGGAGAAGAATCATCGATATAGTTAGAGAAAGGATCAATATGAATAAGATCTAATTTGGTCAGATCATGAACAGTAATAGGAATAGAAAAAGAAAGGTATATGCTCAAGAAAGATAACATGATGAGACACATATAGTTTTTGAGTATATCAATTAGCAACCAAATTATGCACAAGAAAAATATGCCAATCAAACTAATGCTATGACTAAGTCATTAATTTGAAGCTTCAATTAAGTTTTTTAAAATATAGTTAAGGTGACGTTCCTAAAACTAAATTCTCAGATTTTTCAACCTAACTATGAATCTCAAATTGGCCAATGAAAATTCACAATTAAATATCTAAACATGCTCTTAATCAAAAGGTAAATTTATTTATTTCAAAATAATAAAACATTCACAACAACAGTTCTAGCAAACATGGCAACACAAACTAAACATCTATAATGAAATTAGCCACTTATGTTCATATTAAAATTCATAGACAAATATAATTTGAATATACACTCAAAGAAGTAAGAAGAAAAGTAAAATTTTATAACATGAAGAAAACCCTAGATCTAAATACCGCTATTGGATTGGATGGCGTTCTTCTTCAAAAGCTTGATCTTCGATCGTCAATGGTCTCTTGGATTCTTAGAATTGATTCCCTTGTTTCGTTGAGTGTGAAAAAGCTCCCAAAATCTGGTTGAATCTTTTGTTTGTTCGCAAAATTGAAGTGTATAAAAGTTGTGTTTACAATGGACTCTAAAGGGGGTATTTATAGATGTAAAGGGTTACACAATTCCTGATTGAAATAGGAATAGGCACGCCGCGACATACAATATTTTCCGTCACGGCGCGCGTTCTCTTCAATTTCTTCACATGTACCCCTTTACATATGTGCTGGCTCGTTATGTACGACTTACATAATTTGACTCGTGTTGCCCGTAAACTTTGATCCAAGCGCCATAAGTGTTTCATCTTTGCGTGTTTGCATTATTCAACTAATTTGACGCTAAAAATACCTAAAATACACTAAAACATACCCATGATTCCAAATTGATAGATTTATGAAAATAATCAAATAAACAATATATAACAAATCTATTTTTAAATAATTAAGCGCAATAAATTACGAAATGTTGGTGCTTTTCGGGCACTTATCACAACCCCTAACCAGCTTCTTGCTAGTCTCTAGCAAGTGGAGTGATCTAAAAATTAAAATAAAAACAAAACTAACGTAAATCACTTTCGTAGATTGTCACGGTTTCATTTAGCATATGCAATAAGCCTTTAAACCCCTAGGTGGCCCTAGTGGACGAGTTATAGTCTCGTGAGGGTTTCTAGTGATGACACCCACAAACATCGTACGACTCTTACAACTAAAAAAAAAACTCTAAACATACTTGAATCAATCCATGCATATGTTTCAAAAATTATCAATAATGAATGGCATATGAATTAGTTAAAAATATCAATTAAGCTAAAAAACAGTCCAAATATCAAACCCATTTTAGTAATCGACTTTTGAATAACCAATCAAACCACAAGTCCGTTTGTTACACTATCTGATCGTGTCATGCATGATATTCATAGATTACATTTTAGATCTCAAGATTGTGCAAGTAAAATATAAATGAAAATTGCACTTACAAACTCCATAGACTCACTTTTCAAATCCATCTCCACTAATATAGAAATCAAACTACCTAGAATCAATAGAACTTCATTAAGCTTGTAAGTTGTGTTTTGGTGTGTGGTTATGAAAGTACGAAAATGATATTCTCAATAGGATAAGAGTACTTTTTATTTCACAAACTCATTCAACTTTTTCTACACAAATGTTCTTTTTCATCCTCCTATTTTATAAATTCCACATGTCCCTTGAATTTTTGTTTGATTTTCTTTCTTTACTTTTCTTACTTATTATTCAATATTTTTTTTTATATTAACACAAAGCGAGACATATACAATAGAATTGCTCATGAAAACCAAGTGTTACATTGAGTACTCTTATCGCTAAGGGTAGTACAATGTATATATCAATATTGAGTTCACGGGTGTCACTATGGATAAAATAATACGGGGAGACTTGAAAAGTTCTAACGGTCCAAAGATGGCTTAAATCACTTTCTAAGTGGCATTTGATTCTATTATTTCTCCTTAATGGGTTTTCAAGAAAGTTCTAGAGTTCGTTGAGACTTAAAATATATCACGAACATGCACACACTACACAAATCAAAGATAGTCATACTAACCATACAAACTACTACATATATACCACAAAATCCTCAAACTATATGAATCTAACATTTATGTGCCTCTTTACTTAGGTAAAAATTTAATTTCTTTCGTATATCACCGTCATTACAATCACATTAATATCATGGACTACCGGATTGACTCAAGTGGACTTGACACTATCCTAACAAAATTCAAGTAACAAAAGTTAAAGTTTAAAATTTGGTCTACATTCATGCTCATGGAATATTTTTCCCACCCCCAACCTAATTTCTGCATTGTCCTCAATGTTAAAAAAAAAAACAAAAGAAATTAGGTAAAGAAGTGAGAGAAGTTACCCCCTTTCGTATGAGATTGTGTACATTACACGTACGCTCTGGTTCATTATTCCTCACTTTTCTCATCATGTAGCATTTAGTGTGCAAGAAATATGCATAAAACCTCTAAATGTTTGCATCACAACTCAAATCCAAATTTAAAGATTAACTAAAGTCAAATGAAAGCAAAAACATTAAACAAAGTGAATTAAGATCCTTAAACAATCCAAAATAAAACAAAATAAATAAAAAAATGAAAGGAAAAGAAAATTAAACTAGAAAATGAAAATAAACGAAAGAAAATACAAATGGGAGGCTCAGTCCTCCATATCTTCAGGTTGTTCGTTGTCATCTTCGGGTTGGTCGATCGATTGTCTAAAAATAAAATCATGTCCTAGATACTGCAGAGTTGGGCCAAACTAGGTGAGGTCTACTCCACTCTGTGTTAACTGAAAGCTCATCATTCGGTGAAGTAGAGCTTGGTATTCGTGTTGGTACTTCATTTGATAGCTGAACCAAGCTTGTTGTTGAGTCTGGTACTCATGTATTTTATTAACCTTTGCCTCTAAATTTACCAACCTATCTTTTGTGGTAGCATTCTTGGAAGAGGTACCCTCACCCTTTCTACTACCTTGTCCTGCTTTTGTACTGCTAGTCAGGTGTTGCATGTAGGCAAAGGTTAATGTTTTACCTGGTTGCAATAAACCTCTCCCATGTCATATCGGACTCCGTGTTTGACACATAGGGCGATGATCAGTTGGGGAAAGAAATAACTGATGTTGTGATGCTCAGCTAAGTACACAACCCGTTGTTGAATTATCATTCTCACATCTATTGAGCGCTCAGTTTCTGTGGCAAATTACAAAATTGCCCACTCTCGATCGACAGTACTATAATACCGGCTTGGCATTAACCTAGAACACCGAAAAAGTATTACTAAATACGGGAATGGGTCCTAAGGTGCTTGGCTTGAAAAATGTTTACCATATCTCCCTTATACTCCCACTCCGCGTAACCATCGGTGAGGGTATTTATGATTTCATCGTAATCAACCTATGTTAGGTAGGTTTTATACCCGCTATTTTGGATATCCCTCAACCCATAGTAGGAGTTTATGGCTGTCCTATTAAAGGGGACCTCAACACCCCTCACCCATACCATTCCATCTCTAGCTTCTGGGACATTCGCGTAGAATTCCCGAACCAACGAACTTACACCCGCCTCCGGGGCGTGCGCAAATTTTCTCCATCCTAGCTCCTCAATCTTATCGAACATTCCCATTACGTCCACTTGACCAAAATTCATACCTCTCTCATTCACAAATCCCTTATTTCTTTTGGTGGCACATTTGTACCGCTCTTGTGCCTCCCGACTAACAAACTGAGAGACGTCATAATTTTGCTCTTCAACTACTTTCCCCTTTCCCTAAGAACGACTACTCTCACCGGCCTTTCTTTTTGGAGCCATATCAATTCTTATACTAAAATAGTTCACACCCACCAACTAATTCCAGAAAATGCAGAAAAACCCCACAAATCATTCCGCCCTTATCCAAGTTTTGTCACTTAAATCCAAATTTCACACACAATTCACAGATTTCAGAAAATTATTACTAATTTGAGATAGAATTGTGAAGAAATTTATCTCTTGGGAGTGCAATTGAACCCTTGAAGAAAACCCCCAACTTGCTTGAAACCCTAGGTTTTGAAGATGAAGGGATTCTTGATTTTTAGAGCAAATTTGATGAAATTGATGGAGAAAAAAGTGACATAAATGTTAGAATGAAGAAATGATTGAGTAAAGTTTTAATTTTGGTGAGGATTTGGGAAGAAATTGGAGAAAAATTAAGAGGTTGTTTGAGAGAAAATGTGGGAAAGTGAGAGAAAATGTTTTTGAAATGGTTTTGAATCCACGAACTGCCCATTTTTTGGAAAAATTTTAAGGTGTGCTGCGGCACAAGTTTTTTCCCACCCCGGCATGGACAAAATTTTTAAAATTGTGCATGAAACAGAATATTCCTCGCCGCGGCACAAATTTACCCCGCTGCGGCGCACACAGTTTTTTGAAAAATTTGTTTTGAAACAGAACGTTCCTCGCTACGGCACAAATTTACCCCGCCGCGGCGCACACATTTTTATAAAAAAATTTTGATTTTTGATTTTTTGGAATTTTTGAAAATGGGCAACGTATCCACCCCCAACCAAGATTTGGGAATGTCCTCATTGCCATGAAAAACTATTAAAAACAAAAATATGATAAAAAAGAACGCAAAAAATAAAAGAAACGAAAGAAATACAATACTAAATGAGTGCCTCCCATTAAGGACTTAGTTTTACATCTTAGCAAGACGTGGCCGCTCTCGTATCTATGGATCATGGAGACATATGGTTTCTATGCTTTTCAATGTGGTGTCTCCTTCCAAGTATGGCTTGACACGATGCCCATTCACTTTGAATGGTTCTTGCATTTTGGAATTTAGAAACTCGACTACTCCATGTGGAAGTACATTGGCAATTGTATACGGTGCGCTCCACCTAAAGCGAAGTTTTCCTGGAAACAAACGCAAACGTGAATTATATAACAGAACTTTCATTCTAGGAACTAAAGACTTACTGATGATCCCTTTGTACTGATAGCACTTAGTACGCCCTTTGTAGATCTTTGCATTTTCGTAAGCTTCGTCCCGAATTTCCTCATGTTTGCTCAGTTGGAGTAGTTGTTTTTTTCCAACTTTTTCCATGTCCATGTTGAGCTCTTTAATAGCCCAATAAGCTCTATGCTCTAGCTTAACGGGTAAGTGACATGCTTTACTAAAAATTAACCGATAGGGGCTCATACCAATGGGTGTTTTGTACGCTGTACGATATGCCCACAAGGCATCATTTAACTTAACTGACCAATCCTTCCTTCAGGGGCACACTGTGCGTTCTAATATTCCTTTGATTTGTCGGTTGCTCACTTCCACTTGCCCCGAAGTTTGGGGATGGAATAGGGTAGCCACTCTATGAGAAATGTTGTACTTTTTCAAAAGCCTATCAAAGAGCTTATTACAAAAGTGGCTACCTCCATCACTAATGATCACTCTCGGTGTTCCAAACTTACTAAAAATGTTATCCTTCAAAAATTTAACAATAACGTTAGCGTCATTAATTCTAGTGGGTATCGCTTCTACCCACTTTGAAACATAGTCGACTGCGACTAAAATATAAGTGTAACCGAAAGATGGGTGAAACGGACCCATGAAGTCAATTCTTCACACATCAAATAATTCCACTACAAGGTTAGATGTCAAAGGTATTTCATTACGTTTGCCTATATTTCCGGTTCTTTGACATCTATCACATCTCACACAAAACATGTTAGCATCCTTAAACAAAGTAAGCCAATAAAATCCATATTGTAATACCTTTAGGGCCGTTTTCTTACCACCAAAATGGCCCCCGAAGTGTAGCTCATGGCAAAAGGCTAGGATGCTTTCACGTTCCTCTTTAGGCACACACCTTCAGATGACTTGATCTTGACATACCTTGAACAAATAAGGGTCATCCCAAAAGTATTGCCTGCAAACACTAAAAAACGTTTTCTTTTCCTGAAAAGTGATGTTAGGTCTCAAAATGCCACTAGTAAGATAATTAACAATGTCAACATACCATGGATTTGGACCTATTGTAAACAATTGTTCATCAGTGAAGGTTTCTATGATTGTGTCCTTACTTTCACCCTCAACATTTTCATACTCAGAAATTAACCTAGATAGATGATTAGCCACTACATATTCAGTACCCTTTTTGTCTTTGACCTCTAGGTTAAATTCTTGTAAAAGTAGGATCCACCTAATGAGTCTAGGCTTAGCATTCGATTTAGTCAATAGATATCTCAAGGCAGCACGATCCGAATGAACAATAACTTTAGTTTCTACCAAGTAAGACCTAAATTTATCAAGTAAAAATGCAACAGCCAATAACTCTTTTTCAATGGTGGTGTAGTTAATTTGGGCATCATTGAATGTTTTGCTAGCATAATATATAACATGTAAATGTTTATCCAGTTTGTCTCAAAACAGCTCCTATAGCATAATCAGACGCATCACACATGATCTCAAATGGTAAAGACCAATCAGGAGCCACAATAATAGGTTCAGAAGTAAGTCTATTCTTTAAAGTATTGAAGGCAACAAGGCAATCATCATTAAAATCAAACGGAGTATCTTTTGAAAATAGATTACATAATGGATGACTTATTTTGGAAAAACCCTTAATAGACCGTCTATAGAAACCTGCATGTCCTAGGAAACTCCGTATCCCCTTAACAGATGTAGGAGGGGGCAACTTTGCTATTAAATCTATCTTAGCCTTATCTACTTCAATTCCTTTGCTAGATATGTCATGTCCTAACACTATGCCCTGTTGGACCATAAAATGACTTTTTTTCCAACTAAGTGTCAAGTTACACTCAATGCATCGTTCTAACACTAAAGTCAATTTATACAAGCAATCATCAAAGGAACTACCAAAAATAGAAAAGTCATCCATAAATACCTTGATGAATTTCTCCACCATGTCTAAAAAGATCGACATCATACATCTCTGAAAGGTGGCAGGTGCGTTGTATAGTCCAAATGGCATCCGCCTGAAAGCGAAAGTACCGAATGGGCATGTGAAAGTTATTTTCTCTTGATCCTCCAGAGCAATGGGTACCTGATAATAACCTGAAAGACCATCCAAAAAGCAGTAGAAATCGTGTCCAGCTAATCTTTCTAACATTTGATCAATCAAGGGAACGGGAAAGTGATCCTTCTTGGTGTACAAATTCAATTTTTGAAAGTCGATACACATCCTCCAACCCGTAATTATCCTAGTGGGCACTAATTCATCTTTCTCATTTTTAACCACGATTATTCCAGATTTCTTTGGTACCACATGAACTAGACTAACCTATTTACTATCAGCAATTGGATAAATTACTCCTACTATTAGGAGTTTCAAAACTTCTTTCATAACAACCTCTTGCATGATTAGGTTTAGTCTCCTTTGTGCTTCTTTAACAGGTTTGACATTGTCCTCCAAATTGATCTTATGCATACACATTGCTGGACTAATGCCTTTAATGTCCCCTATACTTCATCCCATTGCCTTTTTATACTTCCTAAGCTCTCCAACTAGTTTCTCCTCTTGTTTTTGGGTGAGTGTAGATGAAAAGATTATCTGATAAGTCTCATTCTCTCCCAAAAATACATACTTCAGATGCTTAGGTAGTTCTTTAAGTTCCAATTCAGGTAGAGCGATCTCATCATTATGTGGGACATCTAATAAGTCTAAGGGTGTACTAGATTCATCTAATGATATGGCATTGTTTAAAAGATCACTGTACACCCTAGCCGCTACCTCTAATTTATCATCTAATCTGTCCTGCACAAAAGTATCATGAATAATGGGATCTAAACATTCAACAAATGAGCATTCATTAATAGCAGATATAAAAGGATAAGGAGATTAATCAAAAACCTTAAAATGGACAGTCTATCCTAAGACTGTCATTGTCAACTTCCCACTTTGGACGTCAATGATGGTTTGGGTAGTGGCCATAAATGGTCTACCCAAAAGAATTGTATGCTCCTTGTCCAAAGTTGGGTTATCCTGCATATCTAAAACCACAAAATCAACAGGTATGATTAACTTATCTACCTATACAAGTAAGTCCTCAACCATGCCCTTCGGATATTTAACAGATCTATCCGCAAGTTGAAGGGACATGGTTGTTGGTTTTAGCTCTCCTAAACCTAGCTGTAAGAATATAAAGTAAGGCATCAAATTTATACTAGCACCTAAATCAAGCATAGTATTAGCTACTTTCCTATCCCCCATAGTGATATCAATGATAAAACTACCTAGATCTTTTAACTTAGGGGGTAAGTTTTGTTGAAGCACTGCACTAGCAATTTCTGACACTATAACTCTTTCATTAAGCCCATACCTTCTTTTCTTAGTGTTTAGCTCTTTGAAAAATTTTGCATAAGAAGGCATGTTTCTAATTACATCTAACAAAGGAAACTTGATATTAACTTTCAAAAGCATGTTAAATAAATCAGAAAACTGCTTATCTTGCTTACTGTCCTTTAAACAATGTGGGAATGGCACTGGTGGTCGGTATAGCTCTGATGACTTGTGTAACTTAGGTGAGCTAGATGACTCTCCAATTATTGCCTTTGAAGGCTCTTCATGCTTGTCATCTCTTTCCCCAAATTTCTTAGAAATGGTGTTGTCATCGTTCATGTTACCTGCACTATAAGGTAAATCATTAAAAAATTCAGGTAAATTTTTTGTAACGACCTTACCACTCCGAAGAACCGTGATAGCTTTTGCTTGTTCGGGTTGACTGGGCAACTTTCTTGTCTCAGGTTTGCACAGTTGCATATAATTCACGCATAAAATTTAAAGGATCTTCATTAGGGATACTGTAAAAGGAGAGAAGCATGGAATAATGAACATTTTTCAATTCATAATTCCTAGCTGCCTCTATGAGTTGAATGCATGATGTGGCGGTCCCAATGATCGGTCTTGCAAACTCTTTGTTCATCATCTACCTACCCACGTTGTCACCCATTACTGCTTGCAATTGTTGTTGGTCTTCTTACTCTTGAATTGGGTTTTCCAATTTCTTTGATCGGGGTTTGATCCTATGAATGTTGTCAATGAAGGGAGTGAGTTCCTTGTTAAGTGACCTCCTACCCTGCATGCACAAATAAAAAGCAAACAAAGATCAAGGCAGCAGAGAAATTGCAATTAAAAGTACTATTTTGATTTTTTTTTTGATTTTTTGTGTTTTTGAATAAAAGATAACAAATAAAATATAAGTAAAGCAAATAACAAATAAATCTAATTTAGAAACTCTAAAAAGTTAAAATGAAAATTATTTAAAATGCCAATTTCCCGGCAACGGTGCCAAAAACTTGATGTGCAAATTATAGTACTCGCAAGTGTACGAATCACTCGTAGAAAGTGATAAGCAAACCTCCGAGATTGGTCTCTCAAGGAATTGCAATAATTTTAAACAACCTTTTTCTTAATCTAAATAGAGTCCTAAAGCAACTAAAATACTAATTAAGTAGAGTTCTAATAACACTAAAACTCTAAATAACTAGAATCCTAAACCTAGTAAAACTGTAAACGGAGTGTGATTTATAGCAAGATCAATGGTAACAAATAATTAACAAAAATAATTAACGAACAATTCAGAATTAACTCAAATAGATTTTAAATATCAATGGAGGATGTATGGATATTTAGTTTGGTTGGTCATGCTTACATCGAAAAGTTATGGTGAATTAACATGAACGTTCTAATAAACATTTTTTACCGGCTTTCCTTTTAATTACGAAAATTCTTACGATTGGGTAATTCTCTTTGTTGATTAACTAAACAATATCCTACGATCGGGTATATCAATTGGCAACCAAATTATGCACAAGAAAAATATGCCAATCAAACTAATTCTATGACTAAGTCATTAATTTGAAGCTTTGATTAAGTTTTTCAAAATATAGTTAATGTGACATTCCTAAAACTAAATTTTTAGATTTTTCAACCTAACTATGAATCTCAAATTGGCCCATAAAAATTCACAACTAAATATCTAAACATGCTCTTAATCAAAAGGTAAATTTATTTATTTCAAAACAATAAAACATTCACCACAACAATTCTAGCAAACATGGCAACACAAACTAAACATCCATAATGAAATTAGCCACTCATGTTTATATTAAAATTCATAAACAAATATAATCTGAACATACACTCAAAGAAGTAAGAAGAAAAGTAAAATTCTATAACAAGAAGAAAACCCTAGATCTAAATACTGCTATTAGATTGGATGGCGTTCTTCTCCAAAAGCTTGATCTTCGATCGTCAATGGTTTCTTGGATTCTAAGAATTGATTCCCTTGCTTCGTTGAGTGTGAAAAAGCTCCCAAAATCTGGTTGAATCTCTTGTTTGTTCGCAAAATTGTGCATAAAAGTTGTGTTTACAATGAACTCTAAAGGGGGTATTTATAGATGTAAAGGGTTACACAATTCTTGATTGAAATAGGAATAGGCGCACCGTGGCATACAATATTCCCCGCAGCGGCATACAATATTTTCCGCCGCAGCGCAACACAAATTTTGAAAATAATGTCAAAACTCGAGAGGTTCCCGTCGTGGCATACAATTTCCTCACAGCGGTGCGCGTTGTCTTCAATTTGTTCACATGTACCCCCTTACATATCTGCTGACTCGTTATAGTAAATAGCAAACCAAAATGCAAAGTGCCTTTTAGATAACGAAGAAGACGCTTAAGCACAGCCCAATGCACATCAGTAGGGGACGCCATAAATTG
Organism: Elaeagnus macrophylla; assembly: GCA_029378325.1. NCBI lineage: Eukaryota > Viridiplantae > Streptophyta > Magnoliopsida > Rosales > Elaeagnaceae > Elaeagnus > Elaeagnus macrophylla. The sequence goes on along the minus strand of CM055644.1, from coordinate 13,975,953 downwards.
GCACAGTTTATTAACAGCAAAAGACACATCGGGTCTGGTTAGAGTGAGATACTGTAATGAACCAACCAACTTTCTGTAAGCAGTGGCGTTATCTAGAACAACACCATCAGCTTTGCTCAAAATGGCACCTAAACTCATAGGAGTCGACACAGGTTTAGAATCAGACAAACCATAAGAATTGAGCAAATCTCGAACATATTTCTGTTGAGACAAATGCACACAATCAGATGAATATCTAACCTTCATGCCAAGGAAGTAATTCAGATGGCCCAAATCTTCTAGAGCAAATCGGTGATGCAAATCCAAAACAAGTTGATCAACCAAGCTAGAGTTAGATCCTATGAGGAGTATATCATCAACATATACCAGTATAATGACAAAAGAAGCCGACTTGGACTGAGTAAACAAGGAGGTATCAGACTTGGATTGATGAAAACCCAAAGAGAGAAGGCAAGTACACAATTTGTGATACCAAGCCCATGGCACTTGTTTAAGGCCATAAAGTGCTTTCTTGAGCCAACAAACAAGACCTGAACCATCATCAAAATCGGGTGGCTGCGTCATGTAAACATCCTCAAGCAAGTCCTCATTAAGGAATGCATTATTAACATCAATCTGTCTAATCTACCAACCGTGGAACAAAGCTAAAGTAAGAACCGTGGACTTCACCACAGGACTGAAGGTTTCATTGAAATCAACCCCAAACTGTTACAAGAAACCCCAAACCACCAGTCTTGCTTTATATTTTTCCAAAGCACCTGTTGACAGTAATTTGATGAGAAACACCCATTTACATGTGATAGAAGTATGACCTATGGGCAGATCCACCAACTCCCATGTATTATTAGAAAGCAAAGCTTGAATTTCTTGCTACATAGCAAGCTTCCACTCAGGAACCTACAAAGCAACTTTGTAACTCTTTGGCTCAGATAAGATAGCAGAAGCAAAGGCTTTGGGCCGAAGTACTCCACTCTTTGATCGTGTAACCATGTTGTAGGTGTTAAAAGAAGGTGATACAACATCTGGCAATTATCTAATAAATCCAAAGAGTTAGAAGGAGACGGTGAGATTTCAACTATAGGAACACCAGAAGAAGTATACACTTCTAATTCATTACCAGGCTGAGTAACATCAGGAGACAAGTTAGAACTGGCTAAAGAGCTGGAAAGCACATTAGAGTAAATAGGCAAAATAGCATGTGAAGCTTCTGCACAAACAACGATCATATTTTCACATGAAGCCATTGGACAGCTCACAGTAGGTGCAGTGTGTGTAAAACCAGCAGGAGTAGTAGGCGTAGTGTGTGCAGAACTAGCAGGAACAATAGACACAATATGTGTAAAACCAGCATGAGCAGTAGGCGCAGTATGCACAGAGCCAGTAGGAACTGTATGCACAGAGCCAGTAGGAACTGTATGCCACCAGTATGCACAGTATCAACACTAGGTGCAGTGACAATAGAGACAATAGGCAACACAAGCGATGGGACATAAGGAGCCGTTGGAAGCACAGACATTGCAGAAGGAGCCATTGCAACAGGCAGCTTACCAGGCACAAGAATCGAAGCTTGCTTAGTTGGTGCACTTGGAGACAAAACTCCATCAGAAACCGAAAAGGGGAAACAAGACTCATTAAATTGCACATGCTTGTTGGAAAACACTTTACCAGTAGCCCGATTTAAACACAAATACCCCTTTTGATTATCACAGTAGCCAAGAAACACATAAGCAATGGCCCTAGGCTCCAGTTTATGACTGTTGTAAGCTCTTACACAGGGAAAACATTCACACCCAAAAACTCGAAAATGAGCATATGTAGGTGGTTTGCCAAACATAATTTCCAAGGGAGACATACCATGCAACACCTTGGTAGGAAGATGATTAAGCAAGTAAGTTGCACACTGCATTGCAAAAGGCCAATAAACAAGAGGCATGTGAGCAAAGAGAAAAATAAGGCCAACCCATGCTTAACAATTCGTCGATGTCGATGAACAACACCCTCTTGCTAAAGCAATCGCATAATGGGCTAAAACTCAATACCTCTATCAATTTGAATGGCTTTCAACTTAACATCAAACTGCCTTTCCACCATTGACTTAAACAAGGCAAATGTAGAGCTAGTCTGATCCTTTAAATGAAGAAAAAAAATCCAAGTAAATTGAGAATGATCATCAACTATGGATAAAAAATATCTCTCAGCAGAAGGAATATGTCTGGGAGCAGTCCAAAGATCCAAGTACAACAACTGAAAAGGTTGAGCAACCCTTTTATGAAAAGATACAAAAGGAAGCATGTGAGACTTTGCAAGTGCACACGAAGAACACAACTTATCACTACTGCTAAGACTACCAGAAATAGAAATTGCAGGATCATGACATTGGAGAGCACTTTTAACAGTAGCAAAAGAAGGATGACCCAACCTCCCATGCCAGGTATCCAAAGAAGCATGAAATCCAACAGGACAAAAACTTCTTTGAGTACCTTCTTGCACATCACTCTCCACCTTGTATAGCCCTTGCGAGCTAGGACCTTGAAGCTTCACCTCCTTGGAAACAAGATCCTTGACACAAAAACCATAAGGATCAAACTTAACAGAGACCCCATTATCAACACACAATTTATTTGCTGATACATGAGTCTTGTGCACACTGACTTAACTGAACTTGTTATCATACCGAACTTGTAATATCATAATTAGTTGGTAAACATCATAGTAAGCTGAACTGGACCAAATCTGTTGATCATGATGTCTTACCACGTCACAGCATATTTGAATGCTAAATATAGCCAACTATCATAAATACATTAGGGGAAGAACTCTGGCAACTGTAAAATATTTGTGAAACTTTCAAGCTTGTACAAAAATTAGTATTATTAATAAAATTGATTTAATCATAGCTTGCTTGCAAATTATCTTTCATTTACTTGATTGATTCTATTAATAAAAAAAGAAAATATATTCTCGTGGTGTAAAAGTTCTTGAAGTGCATTGAAATTGACATATATTTTTCTAACATTAGTTAACATGAATGCACTTTTCATAAATACGCAACTTGTATAAATTGGATTTACATGAACATGAATGTTTTTCAAAACAATGCTATCCATGCTTTAGAAATAATTAAATATCCACTCACAGTAAAATGTGTTTAAATGTCCACTACGTGTCCTGTAGGTTCTGGGTACTAAACTCTTCCTAAATAATAGCACGTGTATCAGAATAAAAATAATTCCATAACTTGCTTATTTAATTCAAATTGAAAGGTACTTTAACATTTATAAAAATAGGGAATGTTGATAGTTATTTGACTTTGACTATTGCAATTTAAATAGTTCTAGGGTACTCCTAAACCTCCCCTTGTATAATCATATATAACTTTTGGTAGAAATGTCTAAATTCATTTCTATAAAGACATACGAAAAATAGATATTTTAAATTTTAAAATTAGTTATTACACACTCAATTATCATATATATAACCCCTTTCAAATCCATAGAAACTAATTGCTTTCAACAATTTTTCTCACCAAAATTGCAACAGGACGTACCTTTAGTTAAGTTGCTATACATTTGTCTAGAAAACTCGAAATAACACACCGTAAAATCCATATTAAACTAGACATCTTAAGCTTTAAAATAAGACATAAAATGTCCAATTTCAATTAGTAAAACTATTTTATTTAACAAAAATACCGATTGGTTTTTCAAACAATTTTCCCAGCACCTCTTTCACTTGACATATTCTTGGTTAAACAAGCATAACTTTGTCTAAAAATATCAAAATGACAAACCGTAAAAAGATTCAAACACTAGACATGTCAAGATTTAAACAAGATATTACAAATATCAAAAATACTGACAGCCTTCGCTGTTCATGTTTCATAAAACAACCTTCATTTAATTAGGTATAACTTTGCGTAGAAAGCTCCAAATTACAAAATGTAAAATTTGTTATAAACTAGACATCCAAAGCTTTTCAAAAATATAATTTACAAATGTAACACCCCATTCCTTACATGAACTAAAATTTGAGTTAAACTTATAATTTCAAAACTTTTATGATCTTACCCTCAATATTTATAAAACGAAATTTACGAACTTAAATTCAAAATTGAAGATGTTTGAATAATCAAATTATATTTAAATTAATTTTTTTGTAAATTTGAACAAAATTAACAAAATGCCCCTAATTCTTAAAAAAAAAATTGTACAATTTAGGGGACAAGAATATTTTAATAATTTAATGAAAATGTCCTATATATATTTATATAAAGTAATAATAATAAAAAATAAAAGAAAATTGGAGGACACATGTCCAATATTTTGTTTGATACGTAGGGGACATATATATATATATATATATTGATTAAATGAATTATATAGATGAGTAGTGTCAAGGAAGCTTTATGTGGCAGCTCCTAAGGTGCTTATAAGTATTGGTTAGGGGGGCACCTTGTGGCAGCACCTAAGCTGCCCTTATTAGGATTGAGATACACGTGGGTATGGCATGAAGAATGGTTAATAAAAGGTGTTGTTCTTTTTGTCTTTGCGCTGGAAACAACGAGAGAAAACTAAAACAGAAAACAAAAGGGAGAAGACGGAGAAGATAGAAAGTACAAGGAGTTGGAAAAAAAAAAGAAGAAAAAGAAGAAGATGGCCTTAGGAATTAGTTTTGCTCTCCTTCTTATACTCTTCAATCCACATGGCAATTTATTATTGTATTTTAATTTGGATGAATGATTTTCTAATTGTTTTATGATTGCTATGTCTTCAAATGTATCTCTAGTATATTTGGAAATTTTTGGAAAGAAGATCTAAGGCTTTTTATTTATTTATTTGAACTTCATGCAAAACTATTTCTCCAAAAATTGAAATAAAAAATGAGAAAATTCCACAACTAATTTGGGTTTGAAAATTATATTTCTAAAAATCTCTGGATGTCTAGTTTATAATAAATTTTATGGTTCGTAATTTGGAGTTTTCTACGCAAAGTTATACCTAATTAAATGAAGGTTGTTTTATGAAACATGAACAGCGAAGGCTCTCGGTATTTTTGATATTTGGAATGGTTATACAATTTGGATTTGAGAAAATTATATCTTGTTTTAGATCTTGACATGTCTAGTGTTTGAAACTTTTTACGGTTTTTCATTTCAATATTTCTAGACAAAGTTATGCTTGTTTAACCAAGGATATGTCAAGTGAAAGAGGTGTTGGAAAAACTGTTTGAAAAACCAATCGGATTTTTGTTAATTAAAATAGTTTTACTAATTGAAATTGGACGTTTTATATCTTATTTTAAAACTTAATATGTCTAGTTTAATATGGATTTTACGGTGTATTATTTCGAGTTTTCTAGACAAATTTATAGCAATGTAATTAAAGGTACGTCCTGCTGCAATTTTGGTGAGAAAAATTGGTTGAAAGTAATTTCCTTTTATGGACTTGAAAGGGGTTATATATATGATAATTGAGTGTGTAATAACTGATTTTAAAATTTAAAATATTTATTTTTTTGTATGTTTTTACAGAAGTGAATTTAGATAGTTCTACCAAAAGTTATATATGATTATAAAAGGGTAGGTTTAGGAGTACCCTAAAACTATTTAAATTGCAATAGTCAAAGTCAAATAACTATCAACATTTCCTATTTTATAAATGTTAAAGTACCTTTCAATTTAAATTAAATAAGCAAGCTATAGAATTATTCTTATTCTGACACAAGTGTGGTTATTTAGGAAGAGTTGAGCACGCAGAACCTACAGGACACGTAGAGGACCATTAGAGACATTTTTCTGTGAGTGGATATTTAAATATTTCTAAAGCATGGATAGCATTGTTTTGAAAAATATTCATGTTCAAGTAAATCCAATTTATATAAGTTGCATATTTATGAAAAGTGCATTCATGTTAACTAGTGTTAGAAAAATATATGTCAATTTCAATGCACTTCAATAACTTTTACACCATGAGAATATATATTCAATCAAGTAAATGAAAGATAATTTGCAAGCAAGCTATGATTAAATCAATTTTATTAATAATACTAATTTTTGTACAAGCTTGCAAGTTTCACAAATATTTTATAGTTGCTAGAGTACTTCCCCTCATGTATTCATGATAGTTGGCTATATTTAGCATTCAAATATGCTGTGACTTGGTAAGACATCATGATCAACAGATTACGGCTTACATAATTTGACTCGTGTTGCCCGTAAACTATGATCCGAGCACCGTAAGTGTTCTGTCTTTGCGTGTTTGCATTATTCAACTCATTTGACGCTAAAAATACCTGAAATACACTAAAACATATCTGTGATTCCGAATTGATAGATTTATAAAAATAATCAAATAAACAATATATAACAAATCTATTTTTAAACAATTAAGCGCAATAAATCACGAAATGTTAGTGCTTTTCGAGCACTTATCAAGCAACCAATGTAGAATTGGAAGATGAGGCTGAAATATCGAAGGATTTCGACAGAGGTACAGCTGCTGTAGTATTAAATTGCGGGGGCCAATACAGACGTGGTTGTGATTGATTCCCAAACTGTAGAGGCCTGAATTGGTTTTGTTGAAACTTATGTGGTTGTGATTGATTGCCAAAATGATGTGGTGCTCAATTCAATTTAAGACACTGAACTTTCCAATGACCCTTTTCTTTGCAAAAGCTGCAAGTATCAAACCCAACCTTTGTATAAGTCTTGTTCCCATAGTAAGTAGGAGGTTGAGAAGAAGCTACAAAAATAGAGGGATTAGGTGTTAGGAGAATTCATTTTCCTGCTTGAGACTTAAGGCATATTTCATTAGCCAAAAGCTCATTGACCATCGAATCAATTGACAGAAGTGGGCTACGGTGTACAATGGAACTAGGGTGTCCGCGGTCCGGTCCGGTCCGGTTTTTGGTAAAAAAAAATAACCGAACCGAACCGAACATATTAATTTAACCAAACCGAACCGAACCGAACCGATTGACTAATAAAATTTTAAAACCGAACAATTTGGTCCGGTTTGGTCCGGTTTGGTTAACGGTTTTTAACGGTTTTTAATACTCATATAGATCATCATCACCTACATTATATGTTAATAATCTTAGTTTCAAATTTGATATAAGTCTAAAGAGTTACCAATATAATGTACAATATTTTAGTTGTTTTAAACAAGGCTTTAAATGGCTTAGTGTGTTTGGAAGCCTTTTGTTCACATCAAAATAGAGGATCTCAAAGAAACTACAAAATCAGAAATTTGTTGGGCATTTAAATATCAAACTGTTATAATATTTCCTCTGTTATGTTTGATCAAGTCCTATTGACGCCTCTGCTATTTATCTACAACCAACCAAAGACAAAATGACAAACCAGGATTCCATCACACATATTATAAACGAGAGTCGAACCATCTTACAAGTTAAAAAAAAAGGTCTTGAAATTGAAGCATCAAGCATCCTTCAATATTCAGGTTTTTTCTGATAAAAGTTTGTTATTTGTTTTGGAACCTAAATACAGAGTTAGGCTGTACAGAAAATCCAAATTCCCTTTGGGAGAAGAAGCTTATGATCATTTCATTAAAGGATCTACTTTTTACTCTTTCTTTTGAACATTTTCTTTGTCCTCTACCCTCCAATTTCGTGTCAAATTTCCAATTTTTCTTTAGCCTTTTAACTTGGGGCGAAAATTACTCAATTAGATCCTCAAAAAGGGAAAATTTTATACCTGTTTGAGTTCACCTTCTTATAATTGATTTCCATACCCAGGAAGAGTTTAGCTGCTTCCATTTGTTTAGCAAGATATCATGTAAAAGACTTTCATTTTCCATCTGATCTAGCGTAAATTGTTTAACAAAGAAAACTGGCACGAGAACAATACAGAATGTCAGGTAAAAAAAAAAAAGAATTGTCCGTATTCCAGCAATGACAACCACGTACACGACTGAACGATATTTAATGATCAAGATTTTGAACCCAAAAAGCTTCACAAAAAAACTCTAAAATGGATTCAACTGCATACAAATTGTCTAAACTCCAAGCTTGTCAAAAGCGTATAAAACTTACCTTTCTATCCTCTCCTCCATACTCCTCATCTGCTTCTTGTAATGGTTTTCTATATACTCTTTAGCAGCTGCAACCTTCTGCTGGGTAACACTTGATGGGGCTTGAAGAACATCAACACGACGGGGCGCAGGACACGGGCTGTATTGTTGGCTCGAGGACTGGAGGAGCTGAACGGTGTGGCGCAGGACGCAGGCTGGCTGGCGGCAGGCGACGCGGGTTGGCTGGCGGCAGGCGGCGCACGCTTGCGGTTCGCGACTTCGCGTTAGGGATTGGAATTTCAGTTCGAAATTCGAATGGTTGGCTGGGAATCCCAGTGTTAAGTGTTAACTGTTAAACTGTTAATTGATATATATATATATAAAATAATATTTTTAAATTATTTTAGAATTTTGGTTCGGTTCGGTCCGGTCTGGTTTGAAATTTCCAAAAATCGGACCGAACCGATAGTCAAACGGTTTGGAAAATAAAAAACCGGATCAGACCGTTTTACTTATTAAACTATCCGATTCGGTCCGGTCCGGTCCGATTTTTCGGTTTTTTTCGGTTTGGTTCGGTTTTTGGACACCCCTAAATGGAACCACGAAGGCCCTCAAAATTATCGCGAAGTGCCATTAAGAATTGAACCAAGCATTGTTCCTCTCTACAAGCAATATAAATTGCACAAGCTTGATGTTCTGCTGATTCTGTTAGAGCCAATTGATCCTAAAGGTCTGCTATTGCTAAATAAAACTCTTGAATAGTCATATTTTTATGTTCAATAGCTTGAATATTTGATTCTAATTGATATTATTTTGTAAAGTTTGACTGTGTATACATTCTTGTAAGATGTTCCCAAACTTCTTTCATTGTATCATATTTTGCTAATTGGGTGCCTATTGAGTATTCAACAGAGTTGTTTATCTAAGTAATAATTTTTGAATTATCTACTTTCCAAATATCTAGCAAAGTTGCATAATCAATTTTCTCTGCCGTAGGTTTATTCACAATTCTAGATATATAACCCCATGTCTTTTTACCTTTGAGAAAAATTTTCATCACATGACTCTAATACGAATAATTCTTCCCATCTAACCTCGCACTAATTAACTGTAACAAGTCATCTTTACCACCAGTAATTGCAAAAATAAATCAAAAACTTTCACATTGTCAAATTAAATAAAAATTTTAATATTGCAGTACAAACAAATATATAAAAAAAAAAATACTATTTAATGTAAAAGACAAAATTCGTGAATAATACGAATAATGTTGGGATGCCACTACTCAATTGCGTGATACTTTATTTATTTTCTGCCCTCTTATCTTCTTATATATATAAAATATATATATACATATGCGTTACGGTTGACCACCAGAATATGAAAGACTAATATATGCTAAATATTAATTACCTTCTGAGAACATGAAAGACTAATATATGCTAAATATTAATTACCATATGAGGACATACTGATGAAGTCAATGAAAAACTTTGGAATTCAGAATCCACCGTACGTCTTAATCTCACTTTAATCTTGATCTACGCTAAATCCTCGGTAGGCGATCAGTTGAATTTTTTTTTATATTCAATTGAATATGCAAACTGAATCTAGAATTTCTTTAATAATTTAATTCTGATATTATAATAATTATTTAAAATTAATATTTAAGAAAGATACAGAAAAAAAAAAAGAGAAAAAAAAAAAAAAAAGAAAAGAAAAAAAAAAGACTAAGATTTATTAAAATATAAAAGTGTTTTGTAAATATTATAAGTTAAAATAATTTTATAATAAAATATTAATTATTTTAATAGTTAAAATAATTTATTTGATAAGCGTCTTGAACAAATAAAACTTGAAAAACATAACTATTGTCGATAGCAAAATAAAATTCCCTTGGTTAATCCATTTATGTAAAATCATATAAATCTCATTCATATATTTGTTAAAGAGTCCCACATCGACTAAAGAGCTCAGTGAAGAGCTAGATATAAGTCTGGGCAATCCTTAACTCAATGAGGTCTTATTGGGTTGAGTTAGGCTTGGATTTCTACATGGTATCAGAGCGGGTCCCTGTTCTCGATTGTGCCCAACACGGTCAACCCCGGTCAACCTCATTTATGTCTATCGGTGCTGGTGCCGATATGAGGGGAGGTGTGATGAGTGCTCGAAAAGCACTAATATTTCGTGATTAATTATGCTTGATTGATTGATATATAGATTTATTATGACTATTATTTCGATTATTTTCATAAATCTATCCATTCGGAGTCACGGGTATATTTTAGTGCATTTAAGGTGTTTTTAGCGTCAAATGATTCAAATGATGAAAACGCGCGAAGACGGAACACCTACGGCGCTCGAATCACGAGTTACGGACTAATCAAGACGAATTTGTAAGCCTTACATATAGTGCCATCACATATGTAAGGGGGGACATGAAAAGGGACCTAAGACTTGCAAATCCCCAAATCATTTTCCATACCACTTCCACAAAAGAGTGTGTGCTGTACTTCATAGAAAACAACTACCGAGATGGAAGGACAAGCTTAATGACATATTAGCTCGAAAAATTGATATCACACACTTCAAGATCTTTGATGATGGTGGATAGAAATGAATTAGCAACGTCTTGCTAAGACGTTAAAGAAAGCGCTTGGTGGGAGGCAACCCACCATATTCGGTAGTATCAACTTATTTTCTTTTCTTTATTTTCTTTTTATTTAGTTTAATTTTCTTTTTCAGTTTTTCTTTTATTTTATTTATTTTGGATTGTTTAACTTAGTTTAATGTTTTTCTGTTTTCATCTGACTTAGTTATAATCTAAAATTGGGTTTGAGTTTGAATTGTGTTGCATACACTTTGAGGTTCAATATATGTTCATACACATAAATTCTTCATGAGAAAAGCGAGGAACAGTGAACCGGAGCATAACGAGTAATGACACAATCTCATACGAAAGGGGGGTAACTTCTCACACTTTTTTCTTATTTCTTTTGTTCTTCTTTTTCAACATTGAGGACAATGCAGAAATTAGGTTGGAGGTGGGAAGAATATTCCATGAGCATGAAATATGACCAATTTTAAATTTTTAACTTTTGTCACTTGAATTGTTTTAGTGTCGTGTCTACTTGATTCAATCCGGAAATCTATGATATTAACATGATTGTAATGAAGATGACATATGAGAGATGTTAGATTTTTACCTAAGCAACGAAACACACAAATGTTGGATTCATCTAATTTGAGAATTTTGTGGTACTTGTGGTAGTTTGCATGGTTAGTATAACTATTCTGATTTGTAGAATGTATGCATGTTCATGATATGTTTTAAGTCTCAACAATCACTAGAACTCATTTGAAAACACGTTGAAGCGAAATAATAGAAACAAACACTACTTAGAAAATGATTTAGGCCATCTTTGGACCGTTTGAACTTTTCATGCTTCCCCGCAATATTTTATCAATAGCACACCCTTGAACTCAACATTGACATACATTGAACTACCCTTAGTGATAAGAGTACTTAATGTAATATTTGATTTTCATGAGCAATTATGTTGTGTTTATCTTGCTTTATCATAAATAAAAAAAAAAAAAAAAAAAATGATGATGATTGAAACAGTAAGCAAGAATAAAAAAAAAAAAAAAAAAGAAGAAGAAAATCAAGCAAAAGATCCAAAGGACATTTGAATTGAAGGGAGGATGGAAAAGAACACTTGGTAGAAAAAAAAGTTGAAAATATGTTTGTGAAATAAAAGGTACTCTTATCATATGAAAACATCATTTTTGTACTTTCATAATCACACACCTAGCCACAACTTTACAAGCTTAATGAAGTCCTATTGATTCTGGGTAGTTTAGTTTCTATATTAGTGGAGATGAGTTTGAAAAATGAGCATATGGAGTTTATAAGTGCAAAAATTCGCTTTCATATTTTACTTGCACATTTATGAGACATTGAAATGTAATCTATGAATATCATGCATGACACGGTCAGATAGTATAACTAACGGGTTTGTGGTGTGATTGGTTGTTCAAAATTCGATTACCATGATGAGTTTGATGTTTGGACTGTTTTTGAGCTTAGGTGATGTTTAACTATTTCATGTATCATTCGTTGTTAACAATTTTTGAGACGTATGCATGGATTGATTCAAGTATTGTTAGAGTCTTTATTAGTTTTGAGTCTTTATTTGTGTCAGTTATGATGTTTGTGGGTATCATCACTGGAAACCCTCACGAGACTATAACTCGTCCACTAGGGCCACCTAGGGGTTTAAAGGCTTGTTGCATACGCTAAATGCAACCGTGACAATCTACGGAAGTGATTTAGGTTAGGTTAGTTTATTTCATTTGTTTTTAATTTTATTTTAGGTCGCTTCACTTGCTAGAGACTAGCAAGAAGCTGGTTGGGGGTTGTGATGAGTGCTCGAAAAGCACTAATATTTCGTGATTAATTATGCTTGATTGATTGATATATAGATTTATTATGACTATTATTTCGATTATTTTCATAAATCTATCCATTCGGAGTCACGGGTATATTTTAGTGCATTTCAGGTATTTTTAGCGTCAAATGATTCAAATGATGAAAACGCGCGAAGACGGAACACCTACGGCGCTCGGATCACGAGTTACGGACTAATCAAGACGAATTTGTAAGCCTTACATATAGTGCCATCACATATGTAAGGGGGGACGTGAAAAGAAGGAAAGCATTGCGCGCCGCGGCGAGAGAATTTTGCGGCATGAGGCTCTCGGGTTTGATCCTGAAAACATAGAAGCATTGCGGGCCGCGGCGAGGGAATTGTATGCCGCGGCGGGGAGCTCTCGGGTTTTTGCATATTTTCCAAATTTTGTGTTGCGCCGCGGCGGGTAAAATGCATGCCGCGGCGCGCCTATTCCTATTGCAATCAGGAATCCCTTACATCTATAAATACCCCCTTAGACCCCCTTTACAAACAGAACTCGAATTGATACACAACTCTTACACTTTACAATTTTGCAACCAAACAAGAGATTCAATCAACTTTGGGAGTTTTGCTACACAAAAACAAAGCAAGAGAAACCATTCTAAGGATCCAAAGAAGCCGTCGACAATCGAAGATAAAGCTTACAGAGAAGTACGTCAACCAATCCATAAGCGGTATTTAGATCTAGGTTTTCTTTGGTGCTGTAGAATTCTATTTTTCTTCTTCTTTTGTTGGAGTGTATGTTCATATTTTATTTGTCTATGAATATTAATATGAACATGTCTGGCTAGTTTTATTATGGATGTTTAGTTTGTGTTGCCATGTTTGCTAGAACTGTGTATGGTGTATTCTATTGATTTAATATAAACGAATTACTTTTTGATTAAGAGCACGTTTAAATGTTTGATTATGAATGATCATGGGCCCATTTGATGTTCGTAGTTAGATTGAAAAACCTAAGAATTTAGTTAGAGGAACGTCACCTTAACTCTATTCCGAAACACTTAATCAAAGATTCAAGTTAGTGACTTAGTCATAGCATTAATTTGATTGGCATGTTTTCCTTGCGCATAATTTGATTGCTATTTAATTTACCCCCGCCAAAGGCAGTTAATTAGTTAATCAACAAAGAGACCTACCCCCGCCAAAAGGAGTTTCGTAATTAAAAGGAAAGCCGGTAGTTTTGTTCTTATAGGACGTTAATGTTATATCACCATACCTTTTCGATGCAAGCATGGCCAACCAAGCTAAACGTCCATACATTCTCCATTGATCTTCAAATATATCTGAATTGATTGTTTAATTGCGATTTTGTTTTCGTTTAATTGCTCGTACTTTGTTTCCGTCACAAAAACAAACACCCTTTTTACAGTTTTACTTGCATTAAAATTCTAGTTACTTAGAGTTTCAGTTTCACTAGAACTCTATTTAATTAGTCTTTTATTTTCATTAGAACTCTTTTTAGTTTAAAAGTTAGTTATTTAAAACCACTGCAATTCCTTGAGAGACCGACCTTGGAAGTTGCTTATCACTTTACTACGAGTGATTCGTACACTTGCGAGTACACATTTTAACACATCAAGGTGTTGAGGAGTCCCACATCGACCAGGGCGCTCAGTGAAGAGCTAGATATAAGTTTGGGCAACCCTTAACTCAATGAGGCCTTATTGGGTTGAGTTAGGCTTGGATTTAGGGTTTGGACCAAAGAGGTGCAAATGGACTTATGTGATGATGGGTTTATGAGCTACAGTTTTTATATGGACTTTGGAGAATGGGCTTATGGCTTGTGTAAATGGACTTGATTTATTGGGCTAGGGCTTGTTAAACTAAGAGGAAGGCTGATCCAACAGGGATATTGGGAATTAATTGTGTGCTGTTTACTGTCTGGTTTCTTGTTTGCAGGTGGCGGCGCAAAGGAGGAGGTGGCCGGGTGACGAACTGAGGATCCTGATCAGGCAGCGGACGGAGCGACAGCGGAGAGTGGAGCGTGGGGCAGAGATGCGGAGCTGAACCATAGAGGCACGCGGTGAGAGCGCGCGGGTCTAAACAGAGGAGCGGGGCAGAGGCTGATGGCTCGCAGAGGGATAGGCGCGCTGACGGACAGGCTTGCAGAACTGGGCTGCTGGTGGATCTGGTGACTAGCGCAGCACTGGTGAGGTGACTGATATAAGGACAGACGGCGCAGAGGGAGGTGACTTGACGGGCTGATGGGTCGCGGAGACTGGTGCGACGGACAGGAGCGTGGACAGACAATGCTTGGAGAGGGCTGTGGATGGTGAGAGGACAGATGCGACAGGCGGCGGACAGGTGCACTGGGCAGAGCACTGACGGACGGCGAGCTGAGAGGCAGGTGCGCGGCGCAGAACTGGTGAGTGGCCGCATGATTGGGCTGCTGGTGGATCTGAGGCCGTGTGGTGATGCTGGAGACTGGCGCTGGTGGCACTAACGGCGCACGGAGACAGGTAAGGACCGTCGGCAGCTCTGGTTTGGATGGTGATGATGAATAGTAACTGTATATGAGGGTGGCGGCTAGGTTTTCTTCAACATAGAAAACTGATTTTTTTTTTTTTAAATCAAACAGAAACATGAGAGAAGATAAAGCTAGAATTTAGAAAATTATTTGCTAGTGTTTATGATCGAACATCGCTTTGATACCAAGTTAATAATAAACTAGAATCATAATCCTAATATAACTCTAAATAAGACTCCTAAACTAATAGAAAAATATTATAATAATTATCTAATATCCAACTAGATAATATTAAACTATTTCAACACTCCCCATCAAGCTGAACATAATTTATGTTCAGATTGGACAACATAAATAAAAATAAGCAAAACGTTGGCCGGTTGACCTTTCTAGAAAACGACGACGGGTCGATTGATCTTTCTAAAAAACGCAGCTACAATGACAACACACGATGGTAGTCCGGTTGACCATTCTAGAAAACGACGATAGGTCAGTTGATCATTCTAGAAAACGCGGCTACAAAGTCGAGAGCTTGACATGAAGACACCAATCTGAAATTGGTGATGACGACATACGACGATAGGCCGGTTGACCATTCTAAAAAACGACGGTGGGTCGTTGATCATTCTAGAAAATGCGGCTACGAAGTCGTAAGGTTGACAAGAAGACAGTCTTTAACTCTCCCCCACAAATTGGAGCATAAATATCACACATGCCCAACTTGAATAGTGAGGTTAAGATTGAGATTGATACCAACAGTCGTGAATCCTTGAAGGCGACAGTGGTAAAAATAGGTCGATACTAACAGTCGTGAAGTTGACAAACGACATTGTGACAGAGAACGGCGTTGATGAGCTGTGGTTGAAGGCGATTGCTGCTAAACTGAGATGGCAGACAATAGTGATGGAGATGACAATGGGGTATATGTATGACAGATGATGCTAGTGATGACCTCCCTAATGATAACACTGATGATGAAGCCCCTGATGATAACACTGAGGATGAAGCCACAGCAAAAACTACACCATGATGAAGCCAACATGCCCAACATGAAGCCAACGTGCCCAACGTGCATAGAAGAAGTCAACGTGCATAGAAGAAGTCAACGTGCTCAATTGTAGATGGCTATAACAGAACTCCCCCTGCCGTCTACAATTGGTGTCAGCTAGAAAGTACAACTACCATATATTTATAGAAAATAAATCCATGATTTTTTTTTTGCGGACTGGGCTGCTGACTGTATGTGGACTGCTGACTGGACTGGACTGGGCAACCCTTAACTCAATGAGGCCTTATTGGGTTGAGTTAGGCTTCTACAATATTAAGAACAATTTTATAGGGTAGTATATATTTTCACAAGTGTAAAATATATACTACAAACTTTTGGAAAACTTCACCGGTGCTTTTTTGAGATTCAAGATAAATAAAATAGTATATAACAAATATATACATCAAACACAACTATAAAATTTTTCATAAATAGTATATAACAAATATATACAACAAACACATGCTTTAAATATATTTAGGTATTATCCAAAATTATACCATAACTTTTCATAATTTTTCACAAAATTATGATACATTTATGTAAAAAAAAAAAATTAAGGAAAATTAGGGGTGCACATAATAACCGATAAATCAACCTATCCAATCAAAATTATAAGACATAATAATCGAGCCAAGTCGAACCAATTTTTTATTTTATAGGTCCAAATAGATTAGTTTAGGTTTCAAAAATGTAAAATTTGATATGTATCGGGTCAGTTAAGGTTTTAAAGCTTGTAAATTGAAATTTAACCAACCTGAAAAATATACATAGTTATTTTTTATTTTATATATTTATAGTACATATTCATATATATTTATAGTCATCAAGTTAATCTTTTATGTCAATTTAGAAGATGGAAGCAACTTATATTATTTTTTTTTTCTAATGTTCATTTTTATAAATATTTAATATAATTAATAAATTTAAATTATTTTTTGTTCTCAAATTTTAAATACTTTACTCATTTTAAAGAGTTATTTTCTACTTGGAATTGATATACAATTTTAGTATAAAAGCTAATGTTCAACTTTTTTTGAATTAAATTGTAAATTGAACATTAAATTATTTATTAATTCAACATTAATATTTCACTTTAAAAATAAGTATGACCAAACTGCAAATCAAACTTATCTAACAAACATAAATAGGTTGGTCTAATGTTCTATAACCGATATTTTATAAGTCAGTTTTGGTTCTTAATTTATCTAACTAATATATATCGGTTCAGTTATCATTTTAGGCAAAAATTGACTAAAATTGAACCGCGCTCACTCCTAAGAAAAATAATAAAAATAGCACATTTAAAACTTGTAACAACAAAAATATTACCCATTGTATTAGAGCATATGCTAGAGTAGTGGTCACTGATAATTTGTTATATGAGCTGTCAGTTTATTATTATTTTCTCTAAACTCTACGGCCCATACATAGCACTAATTAGTATAAATATTATATTGTACTGTGCTTTTTATGATGATGAATATAACAATAGCCATGTTTCCTTTTCTTTGCATGTCTTTTCTTCCATTCTTTCCATTTTTATTCTTCACTTTGTGATAATATATTTAATTTTCACTATTAAAAAAATAATTATTACATTATTTTTCTTTAAATGTCGTTAAATTAGACACTGTTCAAATTAAACAGTAGTAATTTAGACCCGTTCAATATTATTTTTGTTATTATAAATTTAGGGGTATTATTTTTTGTAATTTCCCAAAAAATTGACAAATATCTTTAAAAAAATGACAATACAAATCAATAAAAATAATTACAGTCATCTTCTTTGGAAAATAAAACTATTTTTAATGTCTAAACTGTTAATTCTCTCCTTTAACCAGCATTTTTTTCTCCAGTTTATAAGTACATGTTTTTAACAAATTATTTCATTGAAACTATACAAACTGGTTTGAAGAAAATCTCAGATATTTTAATTTTAGGGTTGATTTGAAGGAGAATTAAACCTTAAATAAGTTTCGGAAAAACAACAAAACTTACATCTCTTAAAACTTGTAATAACAAAACTAGCACCCTTGTGTTTAAACTTATATTTTTACAATTAAAAAAAATGATTAATGTGTCATTTTTTTAACACACATTTAATTAGAATGGAACGACGATAATTTAGACTCGTTTAATATTGAAATATTGAACGTTCAATATTTTACGTTCAATATCATTGGGGGTACTAGTTTTATTGTTATAAGTTTTAAGGGTGTTATTTTTGGTAAATTCCCATAAGTTTTTTAGTTTTTACCCAATCACTTAGCACTCTTTCATTATTTTACCAATTTTTTGTTGTAGGGGCTAAAGATCTCCACTTCTTCATGTATCTGAAATTAAAACAAGAACATAGGAGTAAACATGAAAAGATAAAAAATTATGAATAAAAATCAGAAAGGAAGAATAACTTTTTTTTTTATGCAATATATAAAAATAAATTGAGTGTTTGGCTTAATACAAAAACTATATAAATAGGAAAAAAATTTAGGTGGGGTTAAAATTTAATTTTCTTTTATACAAAGTAAAAAGTTAGTAGAAGTTATAGTAGACTATACTTAATCTAATACTAAATTTTTTTCATGTCATATTATAATAGAGACATAGAGTTAACACATTATAATTAACTTAAAACGAAAATTAAACAAAAAAATAACAAGTTAATAAGTATTAGTATTATTTATGAATAAAATAAATTTATTAACTAAAAAATCTAATCAAATAAAAAGTTCAATCAAATACATCAAAATTTATAGTTGTTAAAACTAAAATTAAAATAAACATATGAAAATGCAAAAAGTAAAATATGATTTAGAATTTTAAACTTGAGACTATATTTAAAAATATATGTTTATAAACAATATAA
This sequence comes from Elaeagnus macrophylla, assembly GCA_029378325.1. Taxonomy (NCBI): domain Eukaryota; kingdom Viridiplantae; phylum Streptophyta; class Magnoliopsida; order Rosales; family Elaeagnaceae; genus Elaeagnus; species Elaeagnus macrophylla. The sequence goes on along the minus strand of CM055644.1, from coordinate 13,957,061 downwards.
GAATGACTAATAATAATAAAAATAATAAAATTTTTATATAAAAAAAACTCAAATGAATTCTAAAATATTATTAAAATAAAATGTCAAATAATATAATATTAGATAAAGTTATAATTTTGATTGAAATAAAATATAATAAATATAAACTTAAAAGCTTTAATATGAAGCTTATTATATACTTATTTTTAAAATTTTATTTTTATAATGTTGAGTCTAAAGTTAAATATTTAAACTTTTTTTGGATTATTACATTTAAGAAAAATTCTATACAGTATACGACTATAATTTTATTTATGTTACTAATAGTTATCAAATAAATGAAAAAAAGTGTATACCTAACCACTTTATTTACAATTTATGTCATTTTTATCTATGTATTTATTAAATATTATTAATATATACTAAAATAAGTACATAAAAATTAGACACAATATATTACTACAATTGCAGTCCCGTCCAACCCCACGTAGATCTGCCATTGTACATACAAACTCTCAATATTATAATATTTATACGTATTCTTGATTTTCTAAAATAATAAAAATATTAATATGGCAATATATAAAACATATTCTCTTAATAAATATCATTTCAATATGTATACATAAAATTGCAAATATGGTTTATTCTTTTACTTTTTATTTTTTGGCTGCTCATATAGTTATCTTATCTACATAAGTAGATACAAAAAAAACTTGTTTAGGTTAGACTTCCAGTAAAAGGATAATTGATAAAATTATGTTGATAATAAATTTTGAAAAGATAATTAATGATAATAATTTAAAATATAAAATAATTTTGTTCATATATATAAAGCCTAGATTAATTTATTTCATTATGTAATAAATACAATCATCGTATGCAAGAATCTCTCATTAATGTAAGATTTAATTTCAATTTAATATTATTATAATATTAACATAGGATTTAATTTCCATTTATTATTATTATTTTCTCTTCCCAGCTATCAAATTAAAAAAATAATAATTTAATTGTATAACATAACTCTTTTTTATACATAGAATTTCATTTTTAACTCTCATTAGTTAAAAAACTATATGTTCATTTTTCTTAAAAAGTAAATAAATATAAGTTTTTGATTGTTAGAAGAAAATAAATATATTTTTTTACTAAAAAGATAAAAATAAAATCTATTAAATAATTGAATAATTTATGTAACGTGATTATATCTAGCATTTGTTAAAGGCATAAATGAGTTGGAATTTTCTGAGACGAAATTAGCTAGTATTTTTTTGGAAAAACAACAAAACTAACACCCCTAAAACTTATAATAACAAAACTAGCACCCCTTGTGTTTAAACTTATATTTTTACAATTAAAAAAAATTATTAATATGTTATTTTTCTTTGAACACCCATTCAATTAGAATTGAACGATGACAATTTAGACCCGTTCAATATAATATTGAACGTTTAATATTTCACGTTCAAATTAAACGTTCAATATTATTGGGGTGCTAATTTTGTTACTATAAATTTTAGGGGTGTTATTTTTAATAATTTTCCCAATTTTTTTTTCATTTATTTTTAAATAGAAACACAACTTACATGCTTATTCTTGTAACTCAAATTCTAAACCTTCTAAATATTCAAATAAACTTTATAATCCTAACTGCAACTCAAATTACAAACATTATAACTGCTCAAATAATGTTTTATCATATTGATTGCTTGTTTGTTTAATATAGGGCAGTTTATATTTTTTATTTTATTTTACAATGAAGTATAAACTACGTTATTTTCCTAACGCAGCTGTAACAAATGTCATTATCTTTTTAATTGCTAAAATTATATCCTAACAAAAAAAAAAAAAAAAAAAAAAAAAAAAATATATATATATATATATATATATATATATAGAGGCAGAGCCGGGAAAAAAATTTGAGGAAAGGCTAATTTTATTTTTATTTTTATACAAAATATAAAATTAGTAAGAGTTATAATAAATTATACTCAATTTAAAACTAAATTTTTTCATGTCATATTATAATAGAGACATAGAGTTAACACATTATAATTATTTATAGCAAAAATTAAATAAAAATATAACAAGTTAATAAATATTAGTATTATTCATGAATAAAATAAATTTATTAACAAAAAAATCTAAGCAAATAAAAAGTTCAATCAAATATATTAAGATTTATAGACATTAAAATTAAAATAAATATATGAAAATGTAAAAAGTAAAATATAATTTATAATTTTAAACTTGAGACTATATTTAAAAATATATGTTTATAAACAATATAAAAATGACTAATAATAATAAAAATAATAAAATTTTTATATAAAAAAATTTCAAATAAATTTTAAAAGATTGTTAAAATAAAATGTCAAATAATATAATATTAGATAAATTTAAAATTTAGATTGAAATAAAATATAATAAATATAAACTTAAAAAATTTAATATGAAGCTTATTATATACTTATTTTTTTAATTTTATTTTTATAATGTTTAGTTTAAAAATATTTAAACATTATTTGGATTCTTATATTTAAGAAGATTTTTTTTAGTATACTACTCTAATTTTATTTTTTTCACTAATAGTTACCAAATATATGAAAAAAAAAGTTATATATTTAACTATTTTATTTACAATTTATGTCATTTTTATCCATATATTTATTAAATATTGTTAATATATACTAAAATATATAAATAAAAATTAGATATAATATATTATTATAAATAAAATATTTATTTAATATTAAAAATATATATATAATTAATTTTTTATAAAAAAGTTAATCAGGACAACAACCTCCCTCGTTTTTATAATAATAAAATTTGTGTTTTTTTTATTATTTTCTTTGGTTTGGTCAGTGATTTCTCGGACACTGTTTGACAGATTCTTGCATGTATTATTACAAAATGTAATGAAAGGCTAGAATGAATTTGAAAAATTACCAAAAAATAACGTTCAATATTTATAATTATAAAATTAATATTTTAATAATATTGAATGTTTAATATTCAATTTAAACGTAAAATATTGAACGTTCAATATTAATTAAGTCTAAATTATAAAGAAAAATGACATATTAATTGGATGTTGTTGAATATTAGATGGATGTTCAAAGAAAAATGATATATTAGTCATTTTTTAATTGTGAAAATATAAAGAGGTACTAGTTTTGTTATTAAAAATTTTAAGGGTGTTAGTTTTATTATTTTTCCAATGAATTATCACTTGTCAATGCCCCTAATAAATGCAAGAATCTCTCAAAGAGTATCTGAGAAATCACAAAATCAAACCAAAAAAAAAATAATATTTATTTAAATTTATAATAATAAAATTATCATTCATTTAAATTTATATTTTTATAATTTAAAAAATAACTAATATGTTATTTTTTTAACACTCATTCAATTAGAATTGAACGATAAAAATTTTGATCAATTTAATATTAAATGTTCAATATTTCACGTTTAAATTGAATGTTCAATATTATTAGAATATTAATTTTATTATTATAAATTTGAGAAAACAACAAAATTATCACCCCTTAAAACTTATAATAACAAAACTAACACTACTTGTATTCAAACTTATATTTTCACAATTAAAAAAAATGACTAATATGTCATTTTTCTTTGAATACCTATTCAATTAGAATTAAACGATGATAATTTAGAATATTGAATGTAAAATATGAACATTCAATATTATTAGAGGTTTTAGTTTTGTTATTATAAGTTATAAGTTATAGTGGTATTATTTTTGATAATTTTTTTTTTATAAATTTTAAGATATTATTTTTAATAATTTTTTAAAATTGAATTGCTACTGACAATTGATGTAATTATCAAACCTACAGACAGACCGTACCGATTAGACCATTTTATTCATTTTAGATTTAAAAATATTTACTGCACACATGGTTTTTAATAGAACCAAGGACAATAGTTTATTAAAACTGATTTAAAAAATATATATAGTTTACTAAAATTGAAAAAGAAAAAAAATTATTGACCAGGGAGTTGATCTAATTAAGACGAGTTAGATGAAAGCTAAATACCTACAATAGCTTCTCCTTTGTGTCCTTTTGTTAGGCACGTCATTAAATTGCCAGCAAGTAAGCCACTGTATAGTTTAAAAGGTGGGTTACACCTAAGTTCCTATAAAAAGGATATTTTAATTTTTAAATTTTAATTAATATATATATTTTTTAAATTTATACTTTAATTTAAATTTTAAAAATTAAAATATTTCATTTTATTAAATTTTAAGCTCATTTTATTAAATTTTAAGGACTAAAATATCTAAATAAAATTTGATTATAGATTTATTTTTATACATGATGTCCTAATAATTATTAAAATTTAAGAATTAAAATATACCAATTAAAAATTTAAAAAATAAAATACCCAAAAACATAAATTTAGGATCATATAAATATTTTTTGCTAGTTTAAATCGGACAAATCTGGTGCCTTTGACTTAAATGGTATTATCTAAATTTGCAAATTTCTAAAATTTAGATCGAACAGTAAACACTCTTATTTTGAACGATGTAAATGTTGGGACATATTCGAAACTATGCAACTTCCATTATTCGTTGGGACAAAAAAGTATTTAGTCTTTAAAGTCTTTGAAGACTATTATAAATCAATTATGTAACTGTATTTGTAGTATTCAATTACACTCTACTACGTTATTTGAGTTATGACATAAATTTTTTATATTTTTAGTTTTTCTTGAATTTTATATTAAAAAAAATGTTTTAAACCTAAATTCGAATAATGTCAAGTCATATGCTTTAAATTATGCTATTTTCCTCGACTAGTAAGGGGTTACGATTCTAAAATGCTGGCTAATTTGAAGAAATAAGCCAATTATTTTACGTAATGTAGTTAGAAAAATTTGACCCTTTAACAGTATTGTTCTTTATTCAACAACAACAACAACAATAAAATGCAGAGTAAAACTATTTGACTGGTCAATAATTTAAAAAAAATGGTAAACTGCAACTAGGTGGAAAAAATTATTTAAGAGTTTACTAAAAATAATACCTTTAAAATTTATAAACAAAAATAATATTCTAATAATATTAAACGATATTTAATTAGATAATAATTAATATTAAACGGATTTAAATTGTCATAATTCAATTTGAACGACATCCAATTAAACGAGGGTCTTAAAAAAATAATGTAGCAATCATTTTTTTAATTGTAAAAATATATAATTTGAATATAAAGGATATTATTTTTGTTATTATAAATTTAAAAAGTGTTATTTTTATTATTTTTCCGATTATTTTTCACTAATTATATCTATTTCTCATTCTTACTAATTTCCCAATTCTTCTAAATCCCTAATTCTTCGATATCTAAATCCTAATTTCCCTTCTTTTTTTCTTTACTCAATTTTATTCTTTTTATATTGGTATCCGAGTATGTCCGATTTTCTTTTACAAGAAAATTGTCTTTTTCTGGTTCTCATGTCTTCCTAAACTCAATTATCTTCCATTATTAATGTGACTTATTATATAATACAGTATATATGATTTTACTATGTATTTAAGATGTCAATAATAATTACTTGAAATTAGTCCCATCTTCAAACTTAAATGGTTGCACCATATACAACTCTTCACACAAGTCCTCACTCCTCATTAAGAAGAAACATTATTTACATCTACCTGTCTGTTGGGAAAACTACATTTTGTAGGTAAACATTTATTGCAGAGGAAGAGTATTAGGTTTTTAAAAAATTTCAACTAACAAAACATTTTTATTTAATAAAATTAAATAGCGAGATAGTACATTTAATAATCATATATTGATTTCTTTAATAGGACTTTAGCTCCGGTAAACTTTTTTATAAAAGAATTAATTATGTATATATTTTTAATATTAAATAAATATTTTATTTATGATAATTTATTGTGTCTAATTTTTATGTATATATTTTAGTATATATTAACAATATTTAACAAATATGTGGATAAAAATGACATAAATTATAAATAAAGTGGTTACATATATACTTTTTTTATGTATTTGGTAATTATTAGTAACAAAAATAAAATTAGAGTAATATACAACAAAAAATTCTTCTTAAATATAAAAATTCAAATAATGTTTAAATATTTTTAAACTCAACATTATAAAAATAAAATTAAAAAAAATAAGTATATGATAAGCTTCATATTAAAGTTTTTTAAGTTTATGTTTATTATATTTTATTTCAATCTAAATTTTAATTTTATCTAATATTATATTATTTGACATTTTATTTTAATAATCTTTTAGAATTTATTTGAAATTTTTTTATATAAAAATTTTATTATTTTTATTATTATTATTCATTCTTATATTGTTTATAAACATATATTTTTAAATATAGTCTCAAGCTTAAAATTATAAATTATATTTTACTTTTTACATTTTTACATGTTTATTTTAGTTTTAATGTCTATAAATCTTAATGTATTTGATTGAGCATTTTATTTGCTTAGATTTTTTAGTTAATAAATTTATTTTATTCATAAATGATACTAATATTTATTAACTTGTTATATTTTTGTTTAATTTTTATTATAAGTTAATTATAATGTGTCAACTCTATGTCTTTATTATAATATGACATGAAAAAATTTAGTGTTGAATTGAATATAATTTATTATAACTCTTACTAATTTTTTATTTTGTATATAAAAAAAAAATTAGCCTCCCATCAAATTTTTTTCTGGCTCTGCCCCTGTTAGTAACAATGTATCGGGAATGTGTAGTGCACCTATGTGGAGCATGCCCAAAAAAATTTAGAGGTGTTAATTTTTTTTATACGAAATAAAAAATTAATAGGAGTTATAATAAATTATATTCAATTTAACACTAAATTTTTTCATGTCATATTGTAATAAAGACATAAAGTTAACACATTATAATTAACTTATAACAAAAATTAAACAAAAATATAAAAAGTTTATAAATATTAGTATCATTTATAAATAAAATAAATTTATTAACTAAAAAATATAAGCAAATAAAAAGCTCAATCAAATACATTAAGATTTATAGACATTAAAACTAAAATAAACATATGAAAATGTAAAAAGTAAAATATGAATTATAATTTTAAGCTTGAGACTATATTTAAAAATATGTGTTTATAAACAATATAAGAATGACTAATAATAATAAAAATAATAAAATTTTTATATAAAAAAATTTAAATAAATTCTAAAAGATTATTAAAATAAAATGTCAAATAATATAATATTAGATAAAATTTGGATTGAAATAAAATATAATAAACATAAACTTAAAAATTTTTAATATAAAGCTTATCATATACTTGTTTTTTTTAATTTTATTTTTATAATGTTGAGTTTCCAAATATTTAAACATTAAGAATTTTTTGTAGTATATTACTCTAATTTTATTTTTGTTACTAATAGTTACCAAATACATGAAAAAAATATATATTTAACTATTTTATTTACAATTCATGTCATTTTTATCTATGTATTTGTTAAATATTGTTAATATATACTAAAATATGTACATAAAAATTAGATACAATATATTACTATAAATAAAAAATTTATTTAATACTAAAAATATACACGTAATTAATTTTTTGTAAAAAAAGTTGGCTGGAGTTGAAGCCCCCCTGGCCCCCACGTAAATCCGCCTCTAGTGTGGAGGTGGTATGGAACTGACCAAAGAACTTTCACCTAAGTTCATCTTGGACACACTAATAGTATCAGGTACAGTTTCACCAATACCTACAACAAATATTAGGTTAAGCAAAACTCCACATTTCCAAAAACTTGTGACTTCTGAAACTGGAGGCTAAGGAATTGTGAAGTACCAACTCTCTATTTATAGAGAAGGTGTGGTGTAGATCTAGCAGTCCCATTGATGTAAGCGCCCTGCAACTTTTATGGGAAAATAATTACTTTTTATTCTAGTTTCCTTTATAATATTTTTGGTATAAAAAATATATATCGAATTAAATATCTGATATTTACACAAACATAATTCTATCTAAACTGGGAAGATATCAGATATGGCAAGTAGGTATCTACTTGTAGCTAAAATACAAACACCACATTTACATGCTCCATGTGGCCTTAGGCATTCAAACATGGTGCCATATGTCACCCGGTTGGCTTGCCAAATTACCATTTTCTGGACGAGCTCACCAAAAACCAAAACAAAAGACATTTCAAACCCAACGAAACCCCAAGTCTGCAACGGGGCAACAAAAACCAACGCATACCTGTAAAAAGCAAACATCCATACATACAGTGTATTCTAACACCTACTATTGAATCACCCCTACAGGTGCACACTCAAAATACAACACAACAACAACAAACACAATCTATATGCAATACATAGATTCAAATACCCCCTGAATATATGCAACACTCATTCTAAGTGTATACATTTTAGGTAAACAAGATCAGTGTAACCATGAATCAACCACAACAAGTTGTGCAAAACTTCTACCTCTTTTTGACATAAAATGTCAAAGGACTGCCTCTATATGAGGGAGAAAGGGCAAGGGCATACATAATGCAATAATCTTGCACACTCATGCAACTAGTTGAGACAGATTAAATCACATCACATCACAACAATAAACAATACTTCGTATAACCAATACGAAATGTTGAATATACTGAAGACAACACTGAAAACACATACAAAACTCAAAGTCAACACACAAATAAACAAATCACTTCAAGAAACCACATAGCCTAAATGACACACATTGTAAACAACCACACAACTACAATAAGGTTGTAAGTCTTGTAAGTACTTTGTGTCTTTGTTTGGATTCTCGTGTGCAAAAAACATGAATTATGTTTATTTTACTTAATATTTTGTCTTTCTCTGTGCAAAGTCAATTATTGTCAGTTTAGTATTGTACATACTCATATAAAACTTCACTTTACATGTTTGCATGATACACATACTACGGGATAGTTGGGAGTATGTAATTTCAATGCTAAAAGGAAGAAAGTGTAAAGGAAGAGAATAGAGAAGAAGAAGTTGTTCAACCAAAGAAGAGCAATTTATACACTCTCACTATACCTTCCACTCAAAGACTGCAGAAGTAAAAGAAAAATAAATAGTTTTCCAAGTTCATAAAAATCTTTAAAAAATTGCACATCAATATATTGTTCTTAGATGCACTTGAGCAAATGTCCTCTTATGCAAAGTTTATGAAGGAAATACCTTTCAAGAAGAGAAGATTGGGTGATAATGAAACAATAACCTTAATTAAAGGTTGCACTGCTATCTTGGACAAAAAGCTACCACAAAAATAGTAGGTCTAGATAACTTTGACATACCCTACACTATAGAAAATATACACTTTGGGAGAGCACTATGTGACTTGGGAGAAAGCAAAAAAGCTAATGCCATTTTTAGTCTTCAAAAGACTAGGGATTGGTGAAAATATACACTTTGGGAGAGCACTATGTGACTTGGGAGAAAGCAAAAAAGCTAATGCCATTTTTAGTCTTCAAAAGACTAGGGATTGGTGAAGCCACTTCAGCAACTTTATAAATGGCAAATAGATCAATCAAGCGCCCCAGGGTGTAGTTGAGGATGTGTTGGTGAATGTAGAAAAACTCATCTTCCTGATAGATTTCATTGTGCTAGACATGAAGGAGAATCGTGAAATTCCTATCATACTCAGTTGTCCATTCCTAGCAACCAGAAGAGCACTCATTATTGTACAGAAACGTGAGCTCACCATGAGAGTGTAAGACAAAAAGGTAACATTTAATATTTTTAAAGCACTCAAATATCCTAAAATTGATAACTATAGCAATTGCTTTATGATTGATGTTATAGATAAACTGGCTTCTGATGTGCTTAATAATTTAATTCCTAGTGATACTTTAGAATATGTGCTTGCAAATTTTGTGGACACACACATTGTTGAATTCTCTGACACTCATTTAGACACATATTGATACGAATCCTTCGTCACAACCACCATCGCAACACCCTCTCCGGATCCCGCACGGGCCAATCACGAGATCAAGAGCCAAACAACTTGAAGAGGCTCTAAATGGACTGGTCCGAGAGTCGATTAAAGACCAAGAGGGCATGGGAATGGAGGTTGAGGCATGTGGGAGGCCAACCAACCTGCTGGAGGCAAAATTGGAGCAAAGTGACTTGCGCCGCGGCACGGAAATATAGCCGCCGCGGCGAGGAAGTTTCTATTTTGGAGGGCAAAATGGCGAGCTTGGCGCGCCGCGGCACAGGAATTGCACGCCTCGGCGAGGGAGTTTCTGTTTTGAAAGGCAAATGGCGAAGCTGGCGCGCGCCGCGGCGAAGGAGTTTCTGTTTTGAACCGAAAACATGTGCGCGCCGCGGCATACATTTTGGGCGCCGCGGCGAGAGTGGACGTGCGGGTGCTGACAGGCCAGACCTGCACGCTGACACGGACATCCTTCGGCAGACGACGCCAGACTGCGTGCCTGGCACCAGACCCATACCGTGCGCGCCGCAGCGGGGATTCAAATTTCTGTAATTTTTGGACCATTGATTTCAGATCAATGGCCAGGATGCTTTGCCCATTTTTAATGTTTTATTTCTTGTATATATGAACCCTAGCAGCTGAATATTGTAACTTAGTTCATTTTCATTTGTGAAAAATACAAAATTTCTTGTTTGAGAGCTCAAAGCTCCAAGTGCTTCCTCAACCGAAACTTATCAAAGGAGCTTGCAATCCCTTTGTGGCGTTTCACCTCGTCTTAGCTAGTGGTGCGTAATATCCATTCGTTTAAGGTGAGTTTTCGTGCAATCAAAATCTAGTTCTTCTCGTAGGATTTGCGTGCTAACATTGTTGTCGGGTCATTGTTCGTATTTTTTGTGGTTGCCAAACTGTGTGATTTGGAGGTCATAGGAATCGTGGCGATTGGTTCGCATCATTTGGTATCAGAGCCTAGGTTGTGACTCTAGATTCCTATCCCTTTGTGTTGTTGTTTTTCTTCTACAAAAAAAAAAAAAAAATTTGTGCATCTTTCAAATTCTGTGCTGATTTTCATTTTCCAGAATTTTTCTTGTTGTTCTTACAAAATTCTGATTGTGTATGTGTTCCTGAAATTAAACTCTGAATTGTGTTGTGTTCTTGATTTCTTCTTCTTGAAAATTCTGTCAAAATTCTGCCAAAATTCTGCATTGTGTTGTTGTTCCTGATTGTTTCTCTTGATTCTGAAATTTTCTGATTGTGTTGAAGAATTTCAGATTGTGTGATGTTAAATTCTAAATTTGTGGGCTGTGTGGAAAGTTTTTCGTGTTGAAAAATTTTTCTAAAAATTGTTCGTTAAGTGAAGGGCATTTTGGTCATTTAACCAAAGTCTCGTGTTTTGCTCGTGTGAAATTTCTGAAGTTTAAAAAAAAAAAAAAAAAAAAGAGAGAAGAGCTTATGAATTCGGAAATTGTATAAAAAAAAAAAAAAGTTTGAGAAAGTTGAAGCCTAAGGAAAAATTTTCAAAATTCTCGTTTTATACTCATTAATCCTTCACGAGTTTTGAATTGAATTGCTTGAAAGAAAAAATTCCTTTCATTGAGTTAGAGTTGCCAAACACTTTGAGTTAGTTTCTTGTTTTGCCTTGATTGGATATTGCAAACTACTTGATTGTGTGTGTGAAACGCTAATAGTGATTGGAAAGATTCTAGAGGTTTCGGTTTGTTAAAGGACGAGGAGTGATTGAGCAATCAAACCCCGAGCGATCGAAACACGTGAGGTAAAGAAGTATAATTTTCAGTTTTTACTTGATTAACTAATTTTCTGCTTGTGGAAGTTGTTGTGAACATGACTGACAAGAATAGTCCCGAAGAGCGCCCTTACACTGCATTCTTGTTGCGAGCAGTGCAACAATCTATGGAACGGATGAATGCCGTCATAGTAAACCTAAGTGATCGGGTAGAGAGACAAGAGGCTACACTTGCCGCCTTGCAACAACGAGCACCCCAAGAGGCTCCCGAAGATAGGAGACCTAATAGGAGACCTTTAGTGGAGGAAGAGTTAGATGAAGAAAATTGGGAAGACGAGTATGAGGAAGAATATAGGAGGATGCCCTATGGTGGTAGGAATGGGCATGGAGGAGGAAGAAATGGACGGGGTGGTATGTGGAGACCCCCACCTCGACCCTACGACGGGGTTGATCGGAATTTGGGCAATATAAAGATTAAGATGCCAACATTCCAAGGCAAGAACGACCCGGAGTTGTATTTGGAGTGGGAAAAGAAGGTAGAACACATTTTTGAGTGTCATAATTACTCCGAGGAGAAGAAGGTGAAGTTGGCGGTAATCGAGTTTAGCGATTACGCCTTGAATTGGTGGGATCAACTAGTGGTCCTTAGGAGGAGGAGTGGTGAGAGAGCCATTGACAGTTGGATGGAGATGAAGGCTGTCATGAGGAAACGGTTCGTCCCGAGTCATTATTACCGGGAGCTCTATCAAAAGCTTCAAAGGCTTAACCAAGGGTCTCGATCAGTGGATGAGTATTTCAAAGAAATGGAGATGACCATGGTAAAGGCAAATGTGGAGGAGGATAGGGAGGCGACCATGGCTCGATATATAAGTGGGTTGAACTCCAACATTGCCAACATTGTGGAGTTGCATCATTATGTGGAGTTGGATGATATGGTGCAAATGGCCATAAAGGTGGAGAGGCAATTGAAGAGGAGGAGTAGTTCTATGATGCCTACAAAACCCGCTTACCCGGTACCAAGACCCGCCTTCCCGGTACCTAAACCCAACCTTACCTCACCATGGAAGCCCAATTGGAGGAAGGAGGGGGAGACTAGCTCCAAGCCTAGGATTGATTCTTATAAGGGCAAGGAAGTGGAGGTTGGCAAAGGAAAGGCTAATGTTGAGGTTCCAGTCAAGAACCGAGAGATTGTATGTTTTCGGTGTCTTGGGCGAGGACATATGGCTCATCAATGCCATAACAAGAAAACCATGATTGCTTTGGCTAATGGAGATATAGAGTCGGAGGAAGAAAGTGGAGAAGAGGAGATGCCCCCACTAGAGGAAGCTAGTGAGGAGGAGATTGGGCCGGTTGAAGGAGAGGCCCTAGTTATAATGAGGTCTTTAAGCATCCAACACAAGGATGATGATGTGGAGTTGCAAAGGGAAAATATTTTTCACACAAGGTGCCATGTGAACTCCAAGGTGTGTAATGTGATCGTAGATGGTGGGAGTTGCACCAATATGGCTAGCACTACCTTAGTGGAGAAACTAGGGTTAACAACGCTCAAACACCCGAAGCCCTACCGATTACAATGGTTGAATGATAGTGGGGAAGTGAGGGTTAGTAAGCAAGTGTTAGTGTCCTTCTCAATTGGAAAGTATAAGGACGAAGTCATGTGTGATGTGGTACCAATGCAAGCAGGACACATATTGCTTGGTAGACCATGGCAATATGACAGAAAGGTCACCCATGACGGGTTTAAGAATAAGTATTCATTTGAGAAGGAGGGTAAAAAGATCACATTAGCACCCTTGACTCCAAAGCAAGTATATGAAGACCAAGTGAGAATGAGCAAGGAGAAGGGAAAGAAGGAAGAGGAGGAAAAGGAGGGAGCAGTGGAAAAAAAGAAAACAAATTTTTATGCACGGGAACGTGATCTAAAACGAGCCATTTTGGCAAAACGACCGGTACTTGTACTCTTGTACAAGGAGGTCAATTTTTCATCTAACTCACTTGACAAACCCTTGTCAAGTGAAACTGTTTCCTTGTTGCAAGAGTTTGATGATGTGTTTCCGGAGGAGATCCCGGATGGAGTGCCGCCAATTCGGGGGATCGAACACCAAATTGATCTTATTCCGGGTGCTTCGCTTCCAAACCGACCCGCTTACAGGACCAACCCGGAAGATACTCGGGAGATTCAACGCCAAGTTGAAGAGTTCTTGTCCAAGGGGCAAGTAAGAGAGAGTATGAGTCCGTGTGCAGTGCCAGTGTTACTAGTGCCTAAGAAGGATGGTTCCAGCCGAATGTGCGTTGATTGTCGAGCAATCAACAATATTACGGTAAAATATCGACATCCTATCCCTAGGCAAGATGACATGCTAGATGAATTACATGGTGCATGCATATTTTCCAAAATAGACTTGAAAAGTGGTTATCATCAGATTAGGATGAAAGAAGGAGATGAATGAAAAACCGCTTTCAAAACTAAATACGGACTGTATGAATGGTTGGTCATGCCATTTGGGCTAGCTAACGCCCCTAGCACTTTTATGAGACTCATGAATCATGTGTTGCGTGCTTATATTGGAAAGTTTGTAGTTGTTTACTTTGATGACATCCTCATTTATAGTAAAAACTTAGAAGAGCATGTAATACATTTAAGGTGTGTGCTAGAATTGCTTAGAAAGGAAAAACTTTATGCCAACTTGAACAAATGTCATTTTTGCATGGACAAGATAGTCTTTTTGGGATTTGTTGTTAGCTCAAGGGGTATAGAGGTTGACCTTGAGAAGGTCAAGGCGATTAGGGATTGGCCCTCGCCTAAAACTGTTACGAAAGTACATAGTTTTCACGGCTTAGCTAATTTCTATCGTAGATTCGTTAGAGATTTTAGCACTATAGCCGCACCTCTCACTGAGGTCATAAAGAAAACAGTGGGTTTTAAGTGGGGAAAGGAACAAGAAAATGCTTTTAATCTGTTAAAGGATAAGTTGTGTACTGCGCCTGTTTTATCCTTACCTGATTTTACTAAAACTTTTGAAGTTGAGTGTGATGCATCAGGTATAGGCATAGGGGCTGTTTTGATGTAGGAAAAACGACCGATAGCCTATTTCAGTGAAAAGCTTGGAGGAGCGTCCCTCAACTACCCAACGTATGACAAGGAGCTCTACGCCTTGGTCCAAACTTTGGAAACTTGGCAGCATTATCTGTGGCCGAAAGAGTTCGTTATCCACTCGGATCACGAGTCTTTGAAGCACTTGAGGAGCCAAGGAAAGTTGAACCGGCGACACGCGAGGTGGATGGAGTTTATTGAAACCTTCCCTTATATCATTCAGTATAAGCGAGGTAAGGAAAACATTGTCGCGGATGCATTGTCAAGGAGGTATACCTTACTCTCTACTCTAAATGCTAGATTATTAGGGTTTGAGTATATCAAAGATATATATGCTGATGATGATGAGTTTTCTGCTTTGTACAATGCGTGTCAAATATCTGCTGTTGATAAATTTTACATGTTAGATGGGTATCTATTTAGGGAAGACCTTTTGTGTATACCTAATTGCTCTATGAGAGAGTTGTTAGTGAGGGAGGCCCATGGGGGAGGCCTAATGGGACACTTCGGTGTTGCCAAAACTTTGGATGTTCTACGGGAACATTTCTTTTGGCCCAAGATGAGGCGTGATGTAGAGAGAACTTGCTCTCGGTGCATCACATGTAGGCAAGCGAAGTCCAAAGTCCTACCTCAAGGACTATATACACCCCTACCGGTGCCAAGTTCACCATGGGTGGATATATCAATGGACTTCATTTTGGGATTGCCTAGGTCTAAGGGGGGAAAGGACTCAATTTTTGTAGTTGTTGATCGGTTTTCAAAAATGGCACATTTTATTGCGTGTCACAAAACCGATGATGCAACTAATGTAGCCAATCTGTTTTTCAAAGAAATTGTGCGGCTTCATGGAGTCCCCAAGAGTATAGTGTCGGATAGGGACGTTAAGTTCCTTAGCTATTTTTGGAAGACCTTGTGGGCTAAGTTGGGGACAAAACTTTTGTTCTCCACCACTTGTCACCCCCAAATCGATGGCCAAACGGAAGTAGTCAATCGCACATTGTCTACTTTGTTACGTGCCATCATAAAAAGCAATTTGAAAAACTGGGAAGAGTGTTTACCTTTTGTAGAATTTGCTTACAATAGGAATGTACACTCAACCACGGATCACTCCCCATTTGAGGTTGTATATGGCTTTAATCCACTAACCCCTATGGACTTGTTACCTTTACCTATTTCAGAAAGGACTAATTTGGAAGGAGCAAGGAAGGAGGAGGTGGTTAAGAGGCTACATGAGCGGGTTAGTGAGAACATTGCGAAAAAGAATAGAGAGAATACCCTCAAAGCCAACAAGGGGAGGCGACAAGTTGTTTTTGAACCCGGAGATTGGGTTTGGGTGCACCTAAGGAAAGAACGCTTTCCTGAGAAGCGGAGGTTAAAACTTCAACCGAGAGGAGATGGGCCGTTCCAAGTGATCAAGCGCATCAACGATAACGCTTACAAACTTGACCTTCCCGGTGAGTATAATGTTAGTGCTTCATTTAATGTTGCTGACTTGTCTCTTTTTGATTATGCAGGTGACGATTCGAGGTCGAATCCTTTTCAAGAAAGAGGGAATGATACGAATCCTTCGTCACAACCACCGTCGCAACACCCTCTCCGGATCCCGCACGGGCCAATCACGAGATCAAGAGCCAAACAACTTGAAGAGGCTCTAAATGGACTGGTCCGAGGGTCGATTAAAGACCAAGAGGGCATGAGAATGGAGGTTGAGGCATGTGGGAGGCCAACCAACCTGCTAGAGGCAAAATTGGAGCAAAGTGACTTGCGCCACGGCATGGAAATATAGCCACCGTGGCGAGGAAGTTTCTGTTTTGGAGGGCAAAATGGCGAGCTTGGCGCACCGCGGCATAGGAATTGCACGCCGCGGCGAGGGAGTTTCTGTTTTGAAAGGCAAATGGCGAAGCTGGCGCGCGCCGCGGCACAGGTATTGCACGCCGCGGCGAAGGAGTTTCTGTTTTGAACCAAAAACATGTGCGCGCTGCGGCATACATTTTGGGCGCCGCGGCGAGAGTGGACGTGCGGGTGCTGATAGGCCAGACCTGCACGCTGACACAGACATCCTTCGGCAGACGACGCCAGACTGCGCGCCTGGCACCAGACCCATACCATGCGCGCCGCGGCATGGATATTTTGCCGCCGCGGCGGGGATTCAAATTTCTGTAATTTTTGGACCATTGATTTTAGATCAATTGCCAGGATGCTTTGCCCGTTTTTAATGTTTTATTTCTTGTATATATGAACCCTAGCAGCTGAATATTGTAACTTAGTTCATTTTCATTTGTGAAAAATACAAAATTTCTTGTTTGAGAGCTCAAAGCTCCAAGTGCTTCCTGATGTGTTAAAATGTGTACTCGCAAGTGTACGAATCACTCGTAGTAAAGTGACAAGAAACTTCCAAGGTCGGTCTCTCAAGGAATTGCAATGGTTCTAAATAACTAACTTTTAAATCTAAATAGAGTTTTAATGAAAACAAAGCTCTAATTAAATAGAGTTCTAGTGAAACTAAAACTCTAAGTAACTAGAATCCTAACGCTAATAAAACTGTAAAAAGGTTGGTTGATTTCGGTAACGAGAACAATCATACGACAATTAAACTAAAACAATATCGCAATCAAACAATCAATTCAATTAAATCAAATATCAATAGAGGATGTATGGACGTTTAGCTTGGTTGGCCATGTTTGCATCGAAAAGGTATGGTGATATAACATTAACGTCCTATAAGAACAAAACTACCGGCTTTCCTTTTAATTACGAAACTCCTTTTAGCGGGGGTAGGTCTCTTTGTTGATTAACTAATTAACTGCCTTTGGCGGGGGTAAATTAAATAGCAATCAAATTATGCGCAAGGAAAACATGCCAATCAAATTAATGCTATGACTAAGTCACTAACTTGAATCTTTGATTAAGTGTTTCGGAATAGAGTTAAGGTGACGTTCCTCTAACTAAATTCTTAGGTTTTTCAATCTAACTACGAACATCAAATGGGCCCATGATTATTCATAATCAAACATTTAAACATGCTCTTAATCAAAAAGTATTTTATTCATAAGTCAAAAAGATACACCATACACAATTCTAGCGAACATGGCAACACAAACTAAACATCCATAATTAAATTAGCCAGACATGTTCATATTATTATTCATAGACAAATAAAATATGATCATACACTTTAACAAATAAAGAAGATGAATTAATTCTATAACAATAAGGAAAACCTAAATCTAAATACCGCTTATGGATTGGTTGACGTACTTCTCCGTAAGCTTTATCTTCGATTGTCGTTAGCTTCCTTGAATCCTTAGAATATTGTCTCTCGCTTCGTTATAGTGTGGCAACGCTCTCAAAACTGATTGAATGTCGTGTTTGGGTCACAAAATTGAGAAGAGGAAGAGTTGTGTATGAATTGGTCAAGTTATTTCGAGTTCTGTTTGTAAAGGGGGTCTAAGGGGGTATTTATAGATGTAAGGGATTCCTGATTGCAATAGGAATAGGCGCGCCGCGGCATGCATTTTCCCCGCCGCGGCGCAACACAAAATTTGGAAAATATGCAAAAACCCGAGAGCTCCCTGCCGCGGCATACAATTCCCTCGCCGCGGCGCGCAATGCTTCTATGTTTTCAGGATCAAACCCAAGAGCCTCACATATGTGATGGCACTATATGTAAGGCTTACATATTCGTCTTGATTAGTCCGTAACTCGTGATCCGAGCGCCGTAGGTGTTCCGTCTTCGCGTGTTTTCATCATTTGAATCATTTGACGCTAAAAACACCTGAAATGCACTAAAATATACCCGTGACTCCGAATGGATAGATTTATGAAAATAATCGAAATAATAGTCATAATAAATCTATATATCAATCAATCAAGCATAATTAATCACGAAATATTAGTGCTTTTCGAGCACTCATCACATCCTCAACCGAAACTTATCAAAGGAGCTTGCAATCCCTTTGTGGCGTTTCACCTCGTCTTAGCTAGTGGTGCGTAATATCCATTCGTTTAAGGTGAGTTTTCGTGCAATCAAAATCTAGTTCTTCTCGTAGGATTTGCGTGCTAACATTGTTGTCGGGTCATTGTTCGTATTTCTTGTGGTTGCCAAACCGCGTGATTTGGAGGTCATAGGAATCGTGGCGATTGGTTCGCATCACATATAATCATGATGATAAATTAAATGAACTTCACACATGTGACACTGCCACACATGATGCTATGGTAGATGAGATAAATGCACATGCAGATAACTTATTATGTCTTGATTGTGAAACTATAGAACCTATAATGCATATTGACATTACTTAATGTGTGAACTATTTAGAGGCTAGCCCTCCCACGTGTGAATCTAATGCTATTGTGGAGTGCCTTGAGACAGGTACTAAGATCAAACCATCCATAGAAGAGCCATCTCACTTATGTTATGCATTCTGGGGTGAGAAAGAGACACTCCCTTTCATAATTTATGCAAGCCTTAATAGTGAGCAAGAGGAAGCACTACTAATGGTGCTTAAAAAGTTTAAGAGAGCTATAGGTTGGTCCATTACAGACATCAAAGGCATAAGCCCATCCATATGCATGCATAGGATCTTGTTAGAGGAAGAAGCAAAATCCACAAGTGATGCATAGTGCCACTTAAACCTAATTATGAAAGATGTGGTGAAGAAAGAAGTGGTTAAATGGCTTGACATGGGGATCATTTACCCAATTTTTGATGAGTGGGTGAGCCTAGTTTATTGTGTACCCAAGAAAGGAGGTATGATGGTAGTGGCCAATGACTCTAATGAGTTTATACCTATAAGAATAGTCACAGGATAAAGAGTATGTATGAATTTCAAAAAGGTGAACAAAGCTACAAGAAAATAAGATTTTTCTTTCCCTTTCATGGATCAAATGCTTGATAGACTAGCAAGGAATTCATTCTTTTGCCTTCTAGATGGGTACTCTAGCTACAACGAAATGGAATGGCACCAGAAGATCAAGAAAATATAGCTTTTACTTGCCGTTATGGAACATTTGGCTTCAGGAGGATGTCATTTGAATTATACAATGCACCTGCCACATTTCAATGCTGCATGATGGCAATCTTTTTAAACATGGTTGAGGAGCATTTGGAAATCTTTTTGGATGACTTCTCGATTTTTGGTGATGATTTTGAAGAATGTCTACACCATCTAGCTCTAATGCTACAAAGGTGTGAGGAAACAAATTTGGTTTTAAATTAGGAGAAATGCCACTTATGGTACAAGAAAGCATTATATTGGAGCACAAGGTGTCATCTAAAGGAATTGAGGTGGACAGGGCCAAGATAGAGGTAATTGAAAGGCTACCACCACCAACAAGTGTAAAAGGAGTTAGAAGGTTTATTGGGCATGCTGGCTTTTATCGAAGGCTTATCAAGGACTTCTCTAAAGTATCCAAACCCCTTTGTAACCTATTGGAAAAGGATACACTCTTCAAGTTTGATGAAAAATACTTGGAGACATTCTTAGCCCTGAAAATGAAACTAATGTCAGCACTGATCATAGTGGCTCGGATTGGAGCAAACCCTTTGAGTTAATGTGTGATGCTAGTGACTATGCCATTGGGGCAATTTTGGAACAACAAAGAGAGAAGATGTTTCATGCCATTTTTTTTATGCAAGCAAGGCACTTAATGATGTCCAAATGAACTTTTCTACTACAGAAAATGAACTCTTACCCATTATTTATGGCTATGAGAAATTTAGAGCCTATCTATTGGGAACTAAAGTGATTGTCTTGTCTGCATAGATCACTTGGCAATCAAATATTTAATGACAAAGAATGATGCCAAACCATGATTAATCAAATGAGTACTTTTTATGCAAGAATTTGATGTAGAAATTTGTGATAAAAAAGGGCATAGAAAACCAAGTAGTCGACCATCTATATAGGTTGGAAAAAGGAACTGACATGGATGATAACAATATCATTGGAGAATCATTCTCAGATGAGCAATTACTTTCAATAAACGAAGTTGAAGTCCCTTGGTATGCAAATTTTGCAAATTTCTTAGCAGCCAACATTCTTCCAATAAACCTCACATGACATCAAAAGAAGAAATTCTTCCATGATGTAAAACAATATTTTTTGGGATGACCTTTACCTTTATAAGGAGTGCAGTGATGAAATATTGAGAAGATGTGTCTCTTGCTAAGAAATTGGAAGAATTCGTAATCATTGCCACAGCTCAGACAATGGAGGCCATTTTGGAGCTCAAAGACGACATTTAAGGTACTCCATTATGGCTACTTTTGGCCAACAATATTTAAAGAAGCCAACATGTATTTCAAGATATGTGATAGATGTCAAAGAGTAGATAACATCTCCAGGAGGGATGAGATGCCTCTGAACACTATTCTTGAGGTTGAACTATTTGATGTGTGAGGCATTAACTTCATAAGACCATTCCCATCTTCAATTGGTAATCAATACATCTTGGTTAGAGTAGATTATGTGTCCAAATGGGTGGAAGCAATAGCTAGTCTAAATTGTGATGCAAAAACTATCTTGAAATTTTTGAAGAAGAATATTTTCACTAGATTCGGTATGCTAAGAATAATTATTAGTGATGAAGGTAGTCACTCTTGCAATAGAGCTTTTAACTCTTTATTATCTAAATATGGGATCAAACACAAAGTGTCAACCCCCTACCACCCTCAAACCAATGGTCAAGCCGAGGTATCAAATAGGGAAGTGAAGAAGATATTAGAAAAGATAGTCAAGATCTCTCAAAAGGATTGATTAGTTAAATTAAATGATGCTTTGTGGGCATACATGATCACATACCAAACACCCATTGGAAACTACACTGTATAGGCTTGTGTTTGGAAAAACATGTCATTTACTAGTAGAGTTGGAGTATAAAACATTTTGGGCATTAAAACTACTAAATATGAGCATGGATACAACTGGTGAAAAGAGGTTACTACAACTAAATGAGCTCGAAGAGCTAAGATGGAATGCTTACGAAAATGGCAAGCTATACAAGGAGAAAACAAAAACATGGAATGACAAAAAAGAATTTTACAAGTAGCTTTGAATGTGGACAACAGGTGCTACCTTATAATTCACGACTAAAACTTTTTTTGGGAAAGTTAAAAAGTAGGTGGTCGGGTCCCTTCACGATCCCTAAATTAACCAACTATAGAGTTGTTGAATTAGAAAACCATAATAAGGAACGATTTATGGTTAATGGGCATAGAGTGAATCACTATCATGGCAGAAAAGTACCAAATGGCAAAGTTGTAAAAACCTTTATGGATGCACCTTAGGAGTGGGCATAACTGTCTAGCTAAGGATATTAAATGTGGCGCTTGTTGGGAGGCAACCTAATGCTTTCACTATTTATTTTTATTTGTTTTGTAGGTAAATAAATGTGGAGAGATATGGTACAACAAATGCTAGATAGTTTGGACAGTTTTGGAGATAAAAAAAAATTGACGTTCCAAAGTCATGAGAGTTTTCCTTTCCTTACTCTGTTACATTCTTATTCGCACATTAAAGACAATGTAAAATTCAAAGTGTGGGGGAGGAAACTTCATTCTTCAGTTTAGTATTTAGTAGAAATTTCTTTTTTTAGGATGCTTTTAAACATCATTTGGGTATAAATTCATAAACATATGAAATTAAATGCATGTATGCTTGATATGAACCCAATGATAGAATTTGTTATCATGACTAGGAGAAGGAATGTTGCATGTTTATTGAGATGCCTACATGAATTTTGTGTATGCTTGCTAGTTTTTTATTTGGTTGATTCATTTTTATGTACATGTCATGATTGATAATGGTGTTTTTATTGGAAGAAAATTTGGTGTGAGTTATGCTAGTTGATTAGATTCTCCATGCTTTAAAATTTATTTGATCATCCCTTGAGGCAAAATCATACATAACATTTACCTTTGGAAGTGATTTAGACCTTTATTGAACCAATTGAGCCTTTCAAGCTAACAATTATTTGTGTGGTTAGTCCCCATCTGAGCCTAATAAAATAACTTTTATATTTTTAAACCACATGTGATAATGACCAAAATTATATATTACCTTTATCTTTGCATTCTTAGCTTGCATGAAAATTGAATCATGTGTTATGCTATAAAGTAAGGTAAAATGTAATGCACCCTAAAATTCACAACACCATCCCTATGAAAAAGAAAAAGAAAAAATTCAAAAAAAAAAAAAAGGTTTGTAAGTGATGTGGAGTTACAAAAAAATGTGGAATAAAGAAATAAAAAATAGTAAGATAGGGTGCACTAAAACATTAAACAAAAGCTCAATTGTGCCTTACATGTTGCATGATAACTAAAAAGCAAGCTAAGATGTGAAATGAGTCTAAATGTCACCATTTATCTACCCCCATCTAAGCCTATCATTACAAGCATACAAAACCCTATTGATCCTTAGCTAAATGCACTATTTAAATTAGTAGATAGAGATGTGAAAAATAGACAAATGAAATGTGTTCTAAGACTTAATCTATTGACATGCTCATATAAGTTGATTTCATGAGTGCATTGGATGACATCATGTGCAGCACACACACAAATCATTTCATCAAAAATTTTGTATACACTTGTGTTGATGGAAAGTTGATTTATGGAATGTGAATCTCTTCATAATATGATTGCACAACCTTTGAGGGGAATATTCTTTATTAAATATGCATGTACTAGAGGATATGTGTTTGTGAATATTCTACCCATGTTTAGTTAGTGATTTGTTTTTCATTGTTTAACTTTGTCTTTGCTTGAGGACAAACAAAGAGTTAAGTTTGGGGGTGTGATAACTCTACAAAATTAGAGTTGTTTGCTTACTTCTAAGCTAATTATTTGCCTTATTACATAGATAATATCATAAGAATGTCCAATTTACGTCTCAATATGTCAATGTAGGTGAAAAAGAAGTGAACAAACTGAAAAGGAACCAAAACAAAAGAAAAGCATGTTGAGTTGCGACGGTGGAATAATCGAGCTGCAGCACATAGAGGTCTTGAGATCTTGTCAAACACAGGGTTAGGCTGCGACGGTGATTCATTTGAGCCATGGCGTGCCTAAAGAAATAAAATCACCCAAGACCCTTAGGTTGTGGTGGTGATTCATTTGAGCCATAGCGCTTTTGAAGAACAAAAATGATCCAAGAAGCTTAAGTCGTGGCATAAGTGATTTTGAGCAGCAGCACAACAATGTGGCAATTTGATTCTACAACACGGGGCCACAATGGTGAATAGTTTGAGCCAGAGTGCATAACCACTAGAATTCTCGAATAGGATGAGCTGCAGTGCTGGATTATTTACACGGTAGTGTGCGTACTTTTGTTTGCAAAAAATTTCCAGATTTTTCAGAGTTCTATTGGGAATCAAATATTTTTCTTCCTAAATAAAGCATTCATTGATTCATTCACTGATTCATTCCTTCAATAGAGGATTAGTGTGTTATTGCAGGTGATTGTTTTGTAACTCTTTTCCTCATCTCTCTTTACCAATTTGATGTGTTTTACCATGAATATTCTAGAATTTATTATTGTTGACATGGTAGCTAATCTTATTAATCTAGAGGTTTTACGAACCCAATTTTTTACATGTGATAATCTTTTAATTACTCCTTTGTGATTTTTTATTCAATTATATTATTTGATTTGTGCTGAATGTGTTAATTGTTTGGCCAATAATTATACCATAAAGGCATATAAGTAGCTTTGAGAGAAGTATCTATGTGTTTGTCTTGATCGAATAGCATGTATAGTTTCTAAGCCTAGAGGTATGATTTGTATGTATGTGGTCTATAATTAATGGTCTTAATGAGTAGTTGTTTACTTTAATTAGTATAAGAGTGTAATTAGGTTAAATTATTGAATTGCATGTAGTTTACTTGGGAGAGAAATACACGCATAGGGTAATGTCAATTGATCAAATAATTGGTGAGTAATTGCTTGGAGGATGTTAGTGATTCACATGTTAGGAAATTGAGGGATTAATGACTCCTAGGTCAATCTCTTCTATATTTTGTTATCCAAATATAGTAGTGATAGTAGTTTGGTACTCATTTATAAGTTATATCAGTCCCTATGGGTTTGACACTTGTTTTTAAATACTTATCACTTGCACTCGTCCCATGCACTTGCGATTTAGTGTGGATAACCACAAAGTACACAGGTCTAGTTAGCTTGTCTACCTATTCTAACAAAATTTTCACTATTCCCCTTGGATATGGAGTAGAGTAGTTTGCAAGCTAAAGAGTCATAGTTATTGTTTTAAGCTTTCCTAAGCCTAGTTGCAAGTACACTGAATATGGCATGAGGTTTATACGTAGTCCTAAGTCCAGCATAGCCTTTAACACTCTTTTGTCTCCCGAAGTGATATTAATGTTGAAAATATCCAAATCTTTCACTTTGGGAGGTAAGTATTGTTAGATCATTGGACTAGAAAACTTTGACATCTCATTCTCCTTGCATCTCCTCTTTTTGGTTATGAGGTCCTTGAAACGTTGTCTATAGGCTGGACTACTCCTCATAACAACTCAAAGAGACATATTAAGATTAATCTTAGAAAATAAAGTAAGAGTGTTAGAGTATTATGCATCTTGATTTTTCTGTTTCAACTGGTGTTGGGGTGGTATTGGTGGTCGGTATGGGCCTATTGACTTGTGTAATTGAAGAGTGTTACATGACTCTCCAATTGCTTCCTTGGGAGGTTCATCATGTTTGGTATTTGACTCATCACCATCGAATTTTCTCCTTCCATGTTACCTGCACTAGACAACAAATCATTAGAGTTATTAGGTAAATTCTTAGGTACGTCCTCATCACTTTGAAGCACTTTGATAGCCATTGCTTATTCTAGTTGACTAGGCACTTTTCTCTTTCTTTTCTGTACATTTGCTTGCTAGCTGCCTCACCTATATTCCCATTCTTTTCATTATGGCTTCCAAAAAGTCCAACCTATGATCAATTTTTGCAAGGTAGTCCTTACTGGTTTGAATGAAAGCATTAAAGTTGTCCTTTAAGGTTGGCCTAGTGGCTTAATTTGGTGGAAATTGTTGATTAATGTTTAGCCCTTGCACTTGGCGTTTGGCAAATGGTGGGTTGTTTTGCTTTCGAGCAAAATTAGGGTGATTCTTCTAGCCCAGATTGTAGGTGTTTGTATAAGAGTCATTCCTAAGTCTAGTTTTCTAACCCTCCTTGCATTCACTTTTTCAAGATTTGTACCTAATTGAGAGTCACAAACAAAAGTGCAAGCATGAGCACCATGCCCTTAAGTACTACAAACACCACAGACTTCTTAGTTTGATGCATTTTTGGAAGAAAGGAATGCAACTTGTTTAGTTAACTCTGCAAGTTACAAAGCCATTTTATTACTAGGAGCGACCTCATTTACTCCAACATTCCTTCCTCTAGCACTCTTTTTGTTGGGAATTAGCACCCAATATCTCATATAGCTCATATGTTTCATCTATCTTTTTTTCACTCATAGCTCCACTTGTAGCATTATCAACTATATATTGAAATTGTAGTACCGTTTCATCATAGAAAAACTGGTTCTGCATCTGTAGTGGAAAGTGATGATGTGGACATTGTATCGAGAGTAACTTGAACCTATCCCAAGCTTCGTGAAAGGGTTCTCCATCCATTTGAAAAAATGTGGCAATTTTGGTTCTTAGATCAGAAGTCTTTTGATGGGAATAGAACATACCCATAAACTTGTTATAAATGGCTTCCTAAGTAGCCAAAGAACCAGATGCCAATATCATAAGCCAAGACTTAACTCTATCTTTGAGTGTGGAGGGAAACATCTCATCCTAATTTGATCCTCATCAAGTCCTTGCAGTGGAAGGGTTTGTACACAAGCATAAAATTCTCTAATAAAGTTTAAAAAGTCTTTATTAGGAATATCGTAGAAAAAAGACACATGAAATAATGAATATTTTTCAATTCATAGTTCCTAGCTACACCAAAGGTTTGTATGCATGATGTGGCAGTGCCAATAATTGGCCTTGCATATTCTTTCATTACCATATGCCTAGCTCTATTGTCACTCATTATCACTTGCACTTGTGGTTGGTCCACTTCCTCTTGAATATTAGTATCTAGTTTTCTTGGAAGGTGCTTGATTATGTGAATGTTGCTAATGAAATGAGCGAGGTCCTTGTTCAAAGATCTAAAGATCAAGGTAGAAGGGAATATGAAATAAAATTAGAGTGCTTTAAGAGTAATACTAAAAATAATTTTTTTATAACGAAAATAAAATACAATAAAAGTAAACAAAGCAATTAAAATTAAATAAATACTAAACCTAATTCAGAATCTCTAAAAAGTTGAAAAATATTATTTAAAATGCTAATTTTCTGGCAACAGCACTAAAAACTTGGTGTATAAAATTTAATACTTGTAAGTATACGAATCACTTATAGCAAGCGATAAGTAAACTCTGAGGTTAACCTCTCAAGAAATTACCATGATTTTAAATAATTATCCTAATTTATTAAAAATCCTAAAAAAAAAACTAACAAAAAAGCAGTAAATCATATAGCAGAGAGCAAAAACGAGAATGAGCAATGATTGTGGCAAACAAGCAAAGAAAACAATATTTCAAATTTAAACCAGCTTAAAAAAGTTGACAAAAATTAATAGAGAATATATGAACGTTTAGCTTAGTTGACCATGTTTGGTTTGAAATATTATGGTAAATTAATATAAATGAACTTATGAATAAAGATTATTGACATTCCTTTTATTTATAAAAATTTTTATAAATCAGATAATTTTTTTTAGTGATTAACTAACTAGTATTCCAAAAACCACAACAAGTTTATATTTTTATCCTCTCGTAATAAAGAAAATTAAAATAAAAAATTAAAAAAAATAGAAACCACAACAAAATCTATCCTACAAACTTTCGGACCAATAAATTACTTCAAGCTTTTATTATGAAACTTTCAAATTAGAGATATAAAGACGCGTTGACATGGCCCACTCTTTCATATATTTCGTACATATTTAGAGAAGGGATTCTAAATATATATATAATTTTGCAATCTAACAAAAAGTAGAGTCAAGTAATTAAATTGACGAGAAAGAAATAAAAAAAAAAAATGTGGAAAGTAAAGTATGGAACTGGAGCTGAAGACCCATACTTGTATAGTACCAATGGCTTTGTGGGAAGACAAATATTTGAATGGGATTCTGAAGCTGGTACTCCTGAAGAGAGAGGTGAGGTTGAAGAGGCTCGCCAAAATTTCTTCAGAAATCGCTACAAGGTTAAGCCTTGTAGTGATCACATTTGGCGCTTGCAGGTAACTTATTAACTAATTGTTAAAAGATGGAAAGAAAGAAAAAAAAAAAAAAAAAACCCTCTTATGTACCATTTAATTACATTACATGTATATATTTAATTATTTTTAAAAATAATAATTACATTGTTTGTAGCTAACCACTTTAAATTACAAAAAAATAATTTGTTTCTAAAAAAATTTCTTTAAATTATTTTTTAATATAACTCAAACTCACACACTTAGAACTGAGAGACAGCTGCTAGCTCCTTATCATATCCCATTATATTTAATTTTTTAAAAATAGAATAAAAGGACTCTTGCTTTAAAAAAAAAAAAAAAAAGTGTTGTAGAAAGTCCTAATTTTGGGTTCTACAACCCAGCAATATATATATATATTTTGCAATTAGCTTATAAATTTTTTAGTTGTATAGATAATAAAGGAAAACGTGTGTTGAATTGGGAATTGTTAATTGTATTGATATTTTTTTTTTTTAGAATCACCAAGAGATTTGAGTGTGGGAAGACTCATATCCTTCCATTAAGAACTTAAATTTAAATCATTATGTAAGTGTGTTTTTTTTAATTAATTAAAAAAAAATTTAGTGCTTTTTTTAAATAAATAAAAAAGGGAAACATGTGTTGAGATCTGCACATAATAAATGGTTAGTTTTCTAAACAAGGTTTATATGTTTTTAAACTCTTAAATAAGACGGCTTACTGTTAACAACGACATGACTTTTTTCGAACAAATTTTCCAAGATGACACTCTTTATTTTAACTTAATACCAAAACGGTTGCTATAGAAAAAATAATAATACTAAAAATAAAAATAATACATTTTAAAATTTATAAAAATAAAAATAGCACCCTTTGTATTTTAATTTATATTTTCATAATTAAAAAAAATACTTGATATATTATTTTACTTTGAACAACCATTTAATTAAAATTGAATGACAGTAATTTAGATCCGTTTAATATTAAACGTTCAATATTACACGTTTGTTTTAAATATTTAATATTATTGGAGTGTTAATTTTATCATTATAAATTTTAGGAATTTTTAGTAATTAAACAAAAAAAAATCCAAAAGAGTAGAAGAAACAACCTTATAGATTCGGTCCACACGCTGTCCATTTTATTAATATTTTTTAAAATAAGAATTAAACTTGTACACAAATATAATAGCTGAATTCGAACCACATTATTTTAATAATCATAAATATTTGTAATGTTAGATATCATTAATTGCAAATATTTGTAGCCATAAACATTTAGTTATGATAATATGACTATTCTTAATTTAATTTATATAAAAAGTTTAATTTTTTATGAATAATAATATTGTTACAAATTATTTTGTTATTCTTGCAATAATAATAATAATGAATAATTGTAATAATAATATTATTTTTTTAATTTTAATTGAAGAAAGTTTATTTTAGAAAGAAATCATACATATCATTCAAACAAGTAAAAGATGGTATATATTAAGAAAAAAAAAAAAGAAGCAAAAGATTGTATAAGAGATTAAGTGAATAATGTCCTTGCATACTAAGAGGTCAATTATTTAGTGCCAATTTTGTGTGTTAGCATAAACACGTGAAAAAGTTTGTCCAAAAAAACAAAAACAAAAATTCGTGAAAAAGGACAGAAATTGTCTTTGTTACATTAAAAAATGGAATATACTGTACATATATATATATATATATATATAATGGAATATACTGTACATATACATATGTATATGTATATGTATATATACGTATTTGTCTATTGATGGGTGCTCCATTAAAAGTGATAAACCTAATTTATGGTCGAAAAGTTAATGGTTTGGTAATTTATAAGGTTTTTATCTTTATAAAAAATGCATTTTAATCTATTTTCTTTTAAATAATACATTTTAAATTCCTAGCTTTTTCAAAGGTGTGTTAATTAAGTCTAATTTTTTTTTTTTAAAATTTAATTTTTGGTACATAGTTTTCTCATGTAACTTTTAAATAAGATAATTTTGGAATTTAATTTTTTTTTGCTAAAAATATTTAAAAAAAATAAAAAATTATATTATGAGATAGAAAAACTTAAATAAAAAACAACCAAATTTTTTTTAAAAAGAATTACATTTTTTTGTCTTTTTTTTTTATTATCAAAAACTAATTTTTTTTTTTAAATTATTTTAGTAAAAAAAATTAAAATTTCAAAATTAATCTTTTAAAAAATCAATAATATAATTTGTTCTGGTTAGGTAAATGATAGTGGGGGGGCAAAAATAGTTTAATCAAATTAATTATTGATATCTTGAATTTTAATTCTTACTTTACCTTATGTTTGAAAAATTGTAGATGCTAAGAGAGAAAAACTTCAAACAAACAATTCCACCAGTAAAGATTGAAGATGGTGAGGAAATTACCTATGAAGCTGCTGATGCCTCAATGAAGAGAGCTATCAATTTTTGGTCATCCTTGCAAACAGAACATGGTCATTGGCCTGCTGAAAATGCTGGTGTTATGTTCTACATTCCTCCCTTGGTTAGTAAATAGCATTTATTCATCGTACATAATTGAATGATTAAATCATATTATTAGTCTTTAAACTTTAATCAAATTTATAATTAAGTTTCAAACTTTTAAATTTTATAATTTAGTTTCCAAACTTTTAAAAATTCACGTATAAGTTCTCAAATTTTACTTCAAAAACATGTATTTTAGTATCTAAGATAGAACCTATATATGAATTTTTAAAAATTTTGAAAGTAAATTGTAGAATTTAAAACTTTAGAAACTTATATGTGAAATTTAAAAAGTTTGAGAATTAAATTATAGAATTTAAAAGTTTGGGAACCTAAATGTAAACTTAGTTAAAGATTGGGGACCAATGGAATAATTGAGCCTAATTGAATTAGTCCAAAGTAGCATGTTGATTATACATAGTGTGCATATACCTAATGTTTACCTATATATATACACTATGTACAAACTAACGTGCTATTTTGCTAAATAGATTATATTCATTTATTATTTCATAGGTATAACTTGAAATAATGCTAAAAATAGCTAATTTTTTTTATTAAATATGTTAAAAATGCAGGTTTTTTGTATGTACATCTCTGGGACTCTTAATACTGTATTCAATGAACATCATATTAGGGAAATGTTGTGGTACATGTACTGTCATCAGGTAATTATATAAAACTAAATTTGTTTGTATAATCTTTGATTAAATGCTTGTTTGAGTGTTGAACTTTAACTGGATGGTTATGTGTGTATTTGCAGAATGAAGATGGTGGGTGGGGCTTACACATAGAAGGTCCAAGCATGATGATGTGTACAGTTCTCAATTACCTTGCAATGCGCATACTCGGTGAAGGACCTGATGGTGGCCTTGAAAATGCTTGTGCTAGAGCTCGAAAATGGATTCTTGATCATGGTGGCGCCTATAACTCTGGATCATGGGGAAAGACTTGGATGGCGGTAAGTACTCCATACGATTTGAAGACTCAAAATAGCATGTATATAGTATATTTAATCGAATTTGTTCTACAATAACATGTTAACTTCTGTGTTGCGTGTATATATATATATATACATATCTAGTTTATGTATACTCTGTAATATATATATTAATTCGATCTTATACACAACAAATAAATTATTTTAAAGTCAATTCAATTATGTACAACTTGTATGTACTATTTAAAACTTAGACACTACTAATAGTTATCAGTAATTTAGAGGCAATCAGTTATTTTAGTTGTTTTCTTGTGTGATGAAGTTTCTCTCCAGTTTAGATACTTGGAGTCTATGAATGGGATGGATGCAACCCAATGCCTCCAGAGTTTTGGTTCTATCCAACTTTAGTTCCTCTTCATCCATGTAAGCATAATTTTTTTTTCAAACTTTTGTGAATTTATATGGATAATATTGAACCAGATAAATCTTATAAAATGAATGAAGATTTTGTCACCGATAATAAAAAGACAATCAAAATATATAATTTTTTAAAAACTTTTAAAATGAAAAACTTTTTTAATACATCTAAATTTTTAAAGACTTTTATAAAATTCTAATTGATATACATAAACTTTTATATATAGTATTTAAAAATACTAATCGAATACATTTTCAAACTAGTTAAAAATAAATTAAAAGTCCAAAAATATGTTTGCCTTCTTATATGTTAAAATATCATATTTGATTGAGTGATTGATTTCATTCTAATGGTTTATATATGCTAATGCAGCCAAAATGTTTTGCTATTGTCGATTGACGTTCATGCCTATGTCGTACTTCTACGGGCGTAAGTTTGTTGGGAAAATCACACCTCTCATCCAACAACTGAGGGAAGAAATATACAATGAATCATACACCTCAATCAAATGGAGTAGAGTGCGCCATACTTGTTGCAAGGTGTGATTCACATGAACTAAGGGTTCATTTGTTTATGCTTTTTGAGACAATATAAAAGCGGCATGAAAAACTTTGTCATAAGCACTTTCAAGGCACAGAAAACAATTTTTTTTTCTTGTTTCTGAAATCACTTTTATTTACAAACTGATTGCTTCATTAATATGCAGGAGGATAACTACTATCCCCATGGTAAATTGCAACGATTAATGTGGGACAGTGTTTACTACCTTGCTGAGCCTCTTCTTTCTTACTGGCCCTTTAATAAGATAAGAGAAAGAGCTGTTAAAAAAGCAATAGAACACATTCATTACGAAGATGAGAATAGTAGATACATTACAATTGGATGTGTAGAGAAGGTACGAGTTGAATATGCCAAAAAAAGAAGGAAAATAAAAATTTGTTGTCTTTAGTTAATTATCTAATTTCATTTTTGACAGCCATTAATGATGCTTGCTTGTTGGGCTGATGATCCCAATGGAGAATATTTCAAGAAGCATATTCCAAGAGTTGCTGATTACTTATGGATTGCTGAAGATGGGCTTACAATGCAGGTTAATAGACTTACTCTCTATAGCAACCAGTTTTAAAGAAAATAGTACAATTCAATGTTCGATTTATTAGTTTATTCTGCCAATTGGTATGATCTGCTCTGTGACATAAGAAAAGTGTTGATCTTGATATTTGCAATTTATGTGCAGAGTCTTGGGAGTCAATCATGGGATTGTAGTCTTGCTGTTCAAGCTCTACTTGCTGGCAATATCAATGAAGAAATTGCACCTGTATTGAAGAAAGCACATGATTTTCTAAAGATATCGCAGGTACAAATAGTTATTTCTAGTACTTCTACAAATGATCCTTCACTTAACCACAAGTAATTATTATTTTTGTATTATCCTAACAAAACAAAACTATATATCAAAAATGTTACAATGAAGGTTAGGGTCAATCTTCCTGATCATGAAGATCATTTTCGTCACATTTCCAAAGGCTCCTGGACATTCTCAGATAGAGATCATGGATGGCAAGTTTCGGATTGTACTGCAGAAGGTTTAAAGGTAATTATTAAATGAACATATTATCACTTTGTTCAAGGTGAAGAACAAGCCTAAACCATAAAAACTATTGCTTTTTCCTGATTACTATATTTGTATTCCAGTGTTGCCTCTTGTTTGAAATGATGCCACCAGAACTAGTTGGAGAACCAATGGAACCAGAGGGATTATATGACGCTGTTAATGTCATAATGTCATTACAGGTTGGTAATGGGTTAAATTGCCTGAGACTACAAATTCTTATGCATCGACATAATGCCACTATGGTAAAAGCGGTTTTAACAGGAAAAAAGCAATTTAAGACCAAACAGGAAGAATGTTGGAAGCGGTTTTAGGCCTTAAAAAACACATTTTATGCTGGTTGAGTGAAGCACATATAATCCTTCTTACACCACTTCTAACAAGGAATATATGTGCTTACCGACATTAGATCAATTTCCTCATACATTTTCCTCATATGTGCTTATCGACATTATACATTTTCCTCTGCCTCATCCCACTTTTTTCTGAAATCATTTATGTCTGAAATTACTTTTAACAGAATCACAAGCAATTAGATCCTATGAGACAATAATTATTTTCCTGGCTGCTAAGCAATCTATGTTATTTATAATCTGTTTCATAAGAACAATTTTTTGGCATCACTAACATGGATTCAATGAAATAAAACAGAGTAAAAACGGCGGCGTCTCAGCATGGGAGCCAACAGGTGCTCCAAAATGGTTGGAGGTGAGTAATGAAAATTCTAGACACGATTGAAGAATATTCATATGAGGATGTTTCATAACACACCATTATTTTCCTTTCTTTAGTGGCTTAATCCTGTGGAGTTTCTAGAGGATCTAGTCATTGAATATGAGTACATCGAATGCACATCCTCGTCGATTCAAGCATTAAATCTATTTAAGAAGTTACACCCTGGCCATAGAATAAAAGATATTGATAATTTCATTACCAGAGCTGCACAATACCTTGAAGACATACAAATGCTAGATGGATCATGGTATGCATATATGATATTTTCAATTAAGGTTGCGTTTACTAATTTGTAATAGAAATCAACTGCTAAGGCATTCGTGTTTACAGGTATGGAAATTGGGGAATATGCTTTGTATATGGCACTTGGTTTGCTATTAGAGGTTTAGAAGCTGCTGGTAAGAACTACAATAATTGCAAAGCAATACGTAGAGGTGTTGATTTCTTACTCGAAACTCAAAGAGAAGATGGTGGCTGGGCAGAGAGCTATACCTCGTGCACTAACAAGGTTGGTTTGCTTTTCATGTAATGTTATTGTATTAATTTCAATGTTAAGTTATACATAATTGAATTGATCTTTAATTGTACATATGTATATATTTAATTCATGTGCATTTTGTGCATAAATAAATGTACATTATGTACCGTACAAATAACACGTTATTTTGTGGTCGATTTCATTATGAGTGAGGGACACAGAGGATCAAATTGTCTTTACAAAATGAGTGATTTAGTCTTTTAGCTTTTAACTATAATACTTTAGTTCTATAACTTTAAAAATATATACACTTTAGTTCTAAAAGTCAAAGCTCCAAGACTATGTTGAACCCTTTTTAGGTATAAAATATACATTTTTTTTCAAAGTTGTAAAATTAAAGCGCTTTAATTAAAAACTATTGGACAAGAGTGCTTCTCTACCCAAGCTACGGGATGAGTGGGGTACTTCTCCATTCTATTATTATTTATAACTTATACATGCTATTTAAAGTCAAAATTCATTAATTTGATAACGAGGGACTTTAACAACTTTATCTGTGTTTGGTATGCAGGTGTATACTCCTTTTGAAGGAGATCATTCCAATTTGGTGCAGACTGCACTAGGACTAATGGGTTTAATACATGGTCGTCAGGTAAATATTGTGTTTATATATTTGATAGTGCATGATGTACGTATTTGTTCTATGGAAATTATAATGTTTACATGTTTTTAAATCCTCATTCATATTTGTTAATAATTTTCTTTTCTTTAGGCCGAGAGAGACCCTACCCCAATTCATCGTGCTGCAAAGTTGCTGATCAATTCTCAACTAGACGATGGCGATTTTCCCCAACAGGTAATACTTTTCTTAAATTTGAAATATTATTCAAGCATGGGAAAACAATGAATGATGACAATCCATAATGAGATCAGTTCACGCTCTAAATAAGATGGTTTTTTGGAGATTTGATGAAAATTTTCCCAAAATTGCATTACCTGACTCATGTACATGAGCGATTTTTATACATTTTTCACTTAAGTCAAATAGACTTGCGATTTTGGAGCCTCAAACTCTAATGCGATAAGCTCTGAAGAAGAAACAAAACGAAAGTTGAGGCTTTCTTATTCACTAACAGCTGGTTACTTATTGGTCACAGGAACTTATGGGAGTTTTCATGAGGAACTGCATGCTACACTATGCAGCATATAGAAATATTTTTCCAGTGTGGGCTCTTGCAGAGTACCGTAACATGGTTCCGTTGCCATCCAAAAGCACTTAGAAATAAAAAACTTTATGCACTTACAAATGTAAAAGGCAATTGAATTGTCTAGATGTTTATGTATTATGTATAACTACAAATGTACAAGTACTTATATCGATGAGGCAAGCTGTTGATTTATAAATTTCCAATTTTTCTTACTAATACTTTTGGGATTTTGTTTAAAATAGACTAATTCTATATTATAGTTTAAAAAAAGGTCATTTTATGTTAAATTAAAAAAAAAAAAAATTTCCTTCCTCAACAAGTTGCCGGTAAGCTCTTTCTTTTTCTTCATCTTCTTCCCCTTCCTTTTTCTTCATCTTCATCTTCATCTTCTTCCTTTTTCTCTTCCTCTTTCTTCACATTCTTCTAAGATTTTGCTTTAATTTTAATCTAAAGAAATAAAATTCATAAACTGAAAATACTCAACACTCTGCAACTTTTGTAACTGAATTTTCTTTGCTTCTTTCTTGTTATTTCTTATGCATTTTTCTTGTTTATTTATAAGCTGAGTTGACTTACACATTCATGCCAGCTCAGTTACTATCATGGGAAAAGAATTAACGCGAAAAAGGAAACAAACAACACTACATTTGAATGTTAACAAAGAAATAATAAATTGGTTGCAACTAACAGAAAAATAACAAACTAATTTCAGCCAATTATAGTCTGATAACAATCAGAGAACACGTGAGCATTCTTGGACAAGTTGGTGATAATCAAATTTAACCAGCATTGCACTATTCATCATCTTCTTCAAGTTATCTGTGGTATATCTGGTATATTTGAGGTATATCTATGGTATATCTCTAGTATATCTATTATATATCTGGTATATCTGTGGTATATCTCTGATATATCTGGTATATCTGTGGTATATCTAGTATATCTATGGTATATCTGTAGTATATCTCTAGTATATATGGTATATCTGAGGTATATCTGTAGTATATTTCTAGTATATCTGGTATATTTGTGATATATCTGGTATATCTGGTATATTTGTGGTATATCTGGTATATTTATGGTATATCTGTGGTATATCTGGTATATATGTGGTATATCTATGTTATATCTGGTATAACTGTGGTATATCTCTAGTATATCTGTGGTATATCTGGTATATCTGTGATATATTTGTGGTATATCTGTGGTATATCTCTGATATATCTGAGGTATATCTGTGGTATATCTCGTATATCTATGGTATATTTGTGATATATCTCTATTATATCTGGTATATTTGTGGTATATCTCTAGTATATCTGATATATCTATGGTATATCTGTGGTATATTTGGTATGTCTGGTATATCTGTGGTATATATGATATATCTGTGGTATATCTAGGTATATTTGAGGTATATTCGGTATATCTCAGTATATCTTATTATATCTTGGTATATCTGCGGTATATCTTGTTATATCTTGTTATATCTAAGGTTTATCTAAGGATATCCGAGGTATATCTCGGTATATCTCAGTATATCTTGTTATATTTTGGTATTTTCTGATTTCTTAATATTTGGAAATGAAACTAGATAATATTAAAACTTTTAGGATTTTTGTAAAATAATAAACATATTTTTCAATCCAATTTTCTTGCTGAGGAAGGAACTATGCTTTATTTTTTTACGTGTCTGAAAGTTCCTGAAATGTACCCATTTGCAGCTGAAGTTCTACTATCACTGTTGCTGATCAGAAAAATCCATTTCTAGTTCTTCATTCATCTTTGTATGTCCACGGACTACCACTTCCTACTGTTTTCTCTCCTATTTGTTATATCTTGGTGTTTTTTGATTCCTTAATATTTGGAAATGAAACTAGATATCATATTAAAGAGGAAGACGAAGAGAAAAGAGGAGAGAAGAGTAAAGAAGAGAAAGAGGAAGACCTCTAACTTAGAAGTTTTAGGTTCAAAGTCAAAAATTGCCTATTTTTACACTAAAACCTAAATGAGCCTTTTTTTTAAACTATTATATAGGATTTGGCCATTTTAGACAAAAATTGTACTAATTGTTGCTCAACATTTGTCCACAAAGATTTTCCACCATTTTCTTAGATTCTAGTAAAGACTCCATCTTTTAATCATTTTTCATGTCAGAATTTCTATTTTCTTGAATAAAAGCATTCAAGTTATCCTCTAAAGTTGGCTTATAGTGTGGGTCGTATAAATTAACATTTATGCCTTCCATTTGGTGTTGAGCATAAGGGTGGTTAGTGTATGCATCCCATGAAAAATTATAGTGATTTTTTTGCACTCAAGATTATGGGTATTAAAATAAGGATCATTCTAGAATTTAGAGTGGTATCCCTTGTTAAGATCAAAGTTCTGATAGGTAGATGTATAGTAATTACCTATAAAAACGCAAACACTAGCATTATGTACATATAAACTATAAATATCACATACCTCTATGTTCTGTTATGTCTTGTGGCTCTTGAAAAGACTTATGTCTTGACTCATGGAATTTTGTATCCATCCTAACTAGGTACTCTTTTGAATTTGTTGATGTTGTCAATGAACAGTACATTTTATATACCAATAAAAAAATAAGAAAATTAAAGCACTTGAAAATATACCACGGGCAAAGCAAATAAATAACAAAAGAAATAAAAATAAAAGTAAGAACAAAGATTGAAGATAAAAATAAAAATAAAAATATAAATATAAATTACTAACTAAAACTAATCCATAATCTCTAAGATGTTAGAAAAAAATTATTTAAAATACCAATTTTTTGGCAATGGCGCAAAAAAATTGATGTATAAATTATAATACTTGCAAGTATACGAATCACTTATAGTAAGAAAAAAGCAAACTTTTGTGGTCGATCTCTCAAAAAATTGCAGCGGTTCTATATAATATCTTTAACTTCTTAAAAATCTTAAAAACTAATTAAAAATTGTAAATTAATTTGAAAATAAGATCAAGAACAAAGATGGCAAAGAATGAATCACAAAATATTGTTTCAACTTAAAATCTAACTTCCACAGGTTTTTAGTAATCAATGAAAAATTTATAGACGTTTAGCTTAGTTAACTATGCTTGCATCTAAATACTATGAAAAATTTATAGACGTTTAGCTTAGTTAACTATGCTTGCATCTAAATACTATGGTGAATTAACATGAACAATCTAAAAAATTAAGATTACCGACTTATATTTTGTTTATGAAAATTCATACAGATCGGGTAATTTTTTTTTGTGATTAATTAATTAATATCCTACGAATCAAGTATATCAACTAACAATCAAATTATGTTCGAGAAAAATATACTAAATAAATCAATGCCATAACTAGGTCATCAATTTTAGTTCTTGATTAAATTTTTCAAAATATAGTCGATGTGATGTTCTTAAAACTAAATTCCCAAAATTTTTAATATATTTGTGAACATCAAATTAGCCCATAAAAATTCACAACTAAATATTCGATTTGTAATTTTACCATTAATTCAATGTTTGATTTGCTAGTTTATTCTGCCAATTGGTATGATCTGCTCTGTGACATAAGAAAAGTGTTGATCTTGATATTTGCAATTTATGTGCAGAGTTTTGGGAGTCAATCATGGGATTGTAGTCTTGCTGTTCAAGCTCTACTTGCTGGCAATATCAATGAAGAAATTGCACCTGTATTGAAGAAAGCACATGATTTTCTAAAGATATCGCAGGTACAAATAGTTATTTCTAGTACTTCTACAAATGATCTCTTCACTTAACCACAAGTAATTATTATTTTTGTATTATACTAACAAAACAAAACTATATATCAAAAATGTTACAATGAAGGTTAGGGTCAATCTTCTTGATCATGAAGATCATTTTCGTCACATTTCCAAAGGCTCCTGGACATTCTCAGATAGAGATCATGGATGGCAAGTTTCGGATTGTACTGCAGAAGGTTTAAAGGTAATTATTAAATGATCATATTATCACTTTGTTCAAGGTGAAGAACAAGCCTAAACCATAAAAACTATAGCTTTTTCCTGATTACTATATTTGTATTCTAGTGTTGCCTCTTGTTTGAAATGATGCCACCAGAACTAGTTGGAGAACCAATGGAACCAGAGGGATTATATGAAGATGTTAACGTCATAATGTGATTACAGGTTGGTAATGGGTTAAATTGCCTGAGACTACAAATTCTTATGCATCGTCATAATGCCATTATGGTAAAAGCGGTTTTAACAGGAAAAAAGCAATTTAAGACCAAACAGGAAGAATGTTGGAAGCGGTTTTAGGCCTCAAAAAACACATTTTATGCTGGTTGAGTGAAGCACATATAATCCTTCTTAAACCACTTCTAACATGGAATATATGTGTTTACCGACAGAAATACATTTTCCTCTTCCTCATCCCACTTTTTTCTGAAATCATTTATGTCTGAAATTACTTTTAACAGAATCACAAGCAATTAGATCCTATGAGACAATAATTATTTTCCTGGCTGCTAAGCAATCTATGTTATTTATAATCTGTTTCATAAAGAACAATTTTTTGGCATCACTAACATGGATTCAATGAAATAAAACAGAGTAAAAACGGCGGCGTCTCAGCATGGGAACCAACAGGTGCTCCAAAATGGTTGGAGGTGAGTAATGAAAATTCTAGACACGATTGAAGAATATTCATATAAGGATGTTTCATAACACACCATTATTTTCCTTTGGGTTAGTGGCTTAATCCTGTGGAGTTTCTAGAGGATCTAGTCATTGAATATGAGTACATCGAATGCACATCCTGGTCAATTCAAGCATTAAATCTATTTAAGAAGTTACACCCTGGCCATAGAAGAAAAGAGATTGATAATTTCATTACCAGAGCTGCACAATACCTTGAAGACATGCAAATGCCAGATGGATCATGGTATGCATATATGATATACCTGCATGCTATTTTCAATTAAGGGTGCGTTTATTAATTTGTAATGGAAATCAATTGCTAAGGCATTCTTTTTTACAGGTATGGAAATTGGGGAATATGCTTTGTATATGGCACTTGGTTTGCAATTAAAGGTTTAGAAGCTACTGGTGAGAACTACAATAATTGCGAAGCAATGCGTAGAGGTGTTGATTTCTTACTCGAAACTCAAAGAGAAGATGGTGGTTGGGCAGAGAGCTATACCTCGTGCACTATCGAGGTTGGTTTGCTTTTCATGTAATGTTATTGTATTGATTTCAGTGTAATAAATGTACATTATGTACCGTGCATATCTTTAATATATGTACATGTTCAGTATAAATAACATGTTATTTTGTGGCCGATTTCGTTATGAGTGAGGGGTGCAAAGGTCTTATTGTTTTTACAAAATGAGTGATTTAGTCTCGAAATTTTGAAAAAATACACTTTAGTTCTAAAAGTCAAAGCTCCAAGACTAAATAGAACCCTTTTTAGGTATAAAATGCACATTTATAAGACTAAAGCACTTAACTGAAAACTATTGGACAAGAGTGCTTCTCTACCCCAAGCTACGGGACTAGTGGAGTACTTCTCTCTTCTATTATTATTATACAACTTGTAAATGCTATTTAAAGTCAAAATTCCTTAATTTGATAATGAAGGACTTTAACAACTTTATCTGTGTTTGGTATGCAGGTGTATACTCCTTTTGAAGGAGATCATTCCAATTTGGTGCAGACAGCCCTAGGACTAATGGGCTTAATACATGGTCGTCAGGTAAATATTGTGTTTATATATTTATAGCACATGATGTACGTATTTGTTCTATGGAAATTATAATGTTTACATGTTTTTAAATCCTCATTCATAATTGTTAATGATTTTCTTTTCATTAGGCCGAGAGAGACCCTACCCCGATTCATCCTGCTACAAAGTTGCTGATCAATTCTCAACTAGACGATGGTGATTTTTTAAAATTTGAAATATTATTCAAGAATGGGAAAACAATTAATGATGACAATCCATAATGAGATCAGTTCACGCTCTAAATATTATGGTTTTTTGAAGATTTGATGAAAATTTTCCCGTACATGAGCGATTTTTATACATTTTTTACTTAGTCACATAAACTTGCGATTTTGGTGCCTCAAATCTAATGCGATAAGCTCTGAAGAAGAAACAAAACTAAAGTTGAGGCTTTCTTATTCACTAACAGTTGGTTACTTATTGGTCACAGGAACTTATGGGAGTTTTCATGAGGAACTGCATGGCACACTATGCAGCATATAGAAATATTTTTCCAGTGTGGGCTCTTGCAGAGTACCGTGACATGGTTCCGTTGCCATCCAAAAGCACTAAGAAGTAAAAAACTTTATGTACTTACAAATGTGAAAGGGACTTATAAAAGGCTATTGAATTGTCTAGATGTTTATGTATTATGTATAAATTACTAGTTTTTCTTTCTAATACTTTTTGTTGTACTAATTGTTGCTCAATCATTTGTCTACAAAAATTTTCAACCATTTTCTTAGATTCCGATAAAGACTCCATCTTTTAATTGTTTTTCATGTTAGGCTTTCTACTTTTTTGAATAAAAACATTCAAGTTATCCTTCAAGCTTGGCTCAATAGATGGATAGGGTGAGTTGTATGGATTAAAATTATATGCTTCCCATGAAAATTTTGGTGATTTTCTCACTCAAGATTATGGGTATTAAAATAGGGATCATGTCTAGAATTTAGAGTGGTATCCCTCATTAAGATCAAACACTAGCATTATGTCCATATAAATCACAAATATTGCAAACCTTTATGTCTTGACTCATGAGGTGCTCTTTGAATTTTTTTATGTTGTCTATAAACAATACCTTTCATATACTAACAAAAACAACAAGAAAATTAAAGCACCAAAAAATATACAACGGGCAAAGCAAAATAAATAACAAAAGAAATAAAAAAAAGTAAGAATAAAAATTGAAGATAAAATTAAAAATATAAATATACA
This sequence comes from Elaeagnus macrophylla, assembly GCA_029378325.1. Lineage (NCBI taxonomy): Eukaryota > Viridiplantae > Streptophyta > Magnoliopsida > Rosales > Elaeagnaceae > Elaeagnus > Elaeagnus macrophylla. Next base: position 13,914,100 of record CM055644.1, on the reverse strand, counting down.
TATAAATTACAAACTAATCTAATCTATAATCTCTAAGATGTTTGAAATTTTTTTATTGAAAATGTCAATTTTTCGGCAACGGCGTAAAAACTTTGATGTGTAAATTATAATATTTGAAAGTGTATGAATCACTTATAGCAAGAGATAAAAAAAACATCTGAAGTCAATCTCTCAATTTCTTGATAACATTTTCAACTTCTTAAAAACCCTAAAATCCAATTAAAAAATGTAAATTAAATCTAAAATACGATCAAGAACAAATATGGTAAAGAATAAATCACAAAATATTGTTTTAACTTAAAAACTAACTTTCACAAGTTTTTAGCAAACAATGGAGAATATATCAACGTTTAGCTTAGTTAACTATGCTTTTATTGAAATATTATGGTGAACTAACACGAACGATCTAATAAATTAAGATTACCGGCTTTCTTTTTATTTATTAAAATTCCTACAGATCAGGCAATTTTCTTTGGTGATTATTTAATCAATATTTTATGGATCAGGTTTATCAACTAGTAATCAAATTATGTACAAGAAAAAATATATCAAATAAATCAATGCCATAACTAGGTCATCAATTTGAGTTCTTGATTAAGTTTTTCAAAATATAGTCAAAGTGATGTTCTTAAAACTAAATTTTCAAATTTTTCAATCTATTTATGAGCATCAAATTGGCCCATGAAAATTCTCAAATAAATATTTAAACACATTCTTAATCAAAATGCAAATTTTATTTATTTTATGCAATCAAAATATTCACCAAAATAAATCGAAGCAAACATGACAACAAAAACTAAACATCCATAGTTAAATTCAGCCACTCATATTTAGATTAAAATTTATAGACAAATATAATTTTAACATATATCACAAGGAGAGAAGAAGAATAAAAACAATCTAATTACACCAAGAACCTAGTAAGTCTAAATACCCGCAAATTGAATTTGATGATATTTCCTTCACTAAAAGCTTGTAGCTCTACCTTCTATTATGTCTTGAGTCCTTGAGATTGGCTTATCTTTCCTAATTGGATGTAAAAAAACTCTAAAAATCTTAAAAGTTTCGTGTAAATGTCGGCTTAAAATTGTGTATTTTCATGTGTGTAATGCTGTAAATGTAAGGATTTTTTTTTTATAGATGTAAGAGTTGTACAGAATTGGGAGTCTCCAAAAATATACGCGTGCCGTGGCACAAATTTTTATCCGCAATAGCACTAGCCTCAAAATTGCTCCACAAAAATTCGAGACCAGTTCGTCGCAGTACAAGCTGAGTTTCTTATCTACGTACATAACTCTTAGATACTTATTAGTTTTTTTATCTAAGGCTTACATGCCTTAGTCCTTTTTGCTCCTATGTTGCTATTTGAGTGCTTCAAGTGTCCCATCTTCGTGTGTTTACATTATTTATCTCTTTTGAATCTAAAAATACTTGAAATACACTAAAACATACTCGTGATTATGAAATAATAGATTTATGCAAATAAATAAATAAAAGTGTTTTAATTAAATCTATTTGTAACAAATTAGCACATTAAATCATGTAGCATTAGTGTTTTTCAAGCACTCATCACAATCTCCAACCAACTTCTTGCTAGTCTATAGCAAGTGAAACAATCTAAAAACTAAAATAAAGAATCAATAAACGAGCTTACACTACCTTAAATTACTTTTGTAGATTGTCACGATTGCATTTAGTATATGCAACAAGCCTTTAAAAACTACTAGGTGGCCTTAGTGGACGAGTTATAGTTTCGTGAGGGTTTTCAGTGATAATACCCACAAACATCCTACCAAACAAAATAAACTAAAACTAACTATGAATAAACAAAACTATTAATTTAAATTAACAAAATTTCTCATGCTTTAGTTTCTTTACAGTTGATAATCAAGTTTTATGCATATTCATGTTCTACTTCTCAACATGCATCAAAGTCTATCATGCAAATCAAATTCATATCATTCATCCATATCTCAATGTTTTAACATAATCATATCAAATTCTCCAAATCAATGTCAAGAATTCGAATTCGAATTTGTTTCGACCCTAAGCCTCACAAGATTTACTCTTAATATCACACCGACCTTAAGGGTTTAAGCACTCAATAAGGTATATGCGAATAAAAGTTATGTAAAGAAGAAAGCAAATAGGTTCGCATATGCATAATAAGAATAAAAGCTCAAGTGCAACAAAATTAATCTCATGAAAGGAATCAGATGCTAGGATTATGATGGACTCACATTGCTTATATCATTAAAAATAAAATGAAATTTATGTTGTTTATTTTCATAACTCTGATTGAATGATTTGAGTAGCAATTAAAAATTAGTGTATAATTATCTTCATGCTTGACTTTTAGTGCATAATGTTAAATTAGTTAGGATTGCAAATGTGACAAATGATGTAGACAAACTGCATTGCTGTGACAAAGTGCACCAGTAATTAGAATTGTAAAAATTACAAAGGATTCTTCTGAATCTGCAATGTTTATAATTTCCTAGGCTCAATGAAACACATTTATATGCACAACTGAGTCTAAGAACAATATTAATGCACCAATTCCTTTGGGTTATGTGAGACAATTATATATTCCTATATTAATTGCAATTTTAATTCTTATCCTTAAATTCAAATTAAACACACATTATTCAAGTTTCATCCAACTTCAACTAATTTTTCCAAATTAATCTCAGTTTTCTATTCTATTCATTGGTGATCAAGCAATCAATATGAATTAATCAATAAAATAAGCATTGAATAACTAGCACCCTTTTGTCAAGCAAAGCACAAATCTTTAAAATTGAAGAACAAGACTACAATTACTTGCACATCTACAACCCTAACTGAAAGAAAATTAGCCAATCATATCTATGAAATCAAATATTAAATCATCCATATTCAAAATCAGATCCATTGAGTTATAGAAATTTGAAGAACAATAAAAGAATAATAGAAAAGGGAATAATTAATAAAACTTCCTTTAATTAAATCTCAATCAATTGGATTCTAAATCTCTAACTCTCTTGCTTTCCTCACTAATAATCCTTGCAAATCAAGCCCTTCAATTGATCTCTTTCCAGATCTTAATCTACTGCTCGTTTTGCTCTATTTCTGGTGTTCTTTTCTGCCTCTCTGCTGTGTTTTTTTCTGCTGCCCAAATTAGTCCTGATTTTATCTCCTTTATATGTTCCTTCTAGGTTTAATTAATAAGAGATTATTTATTTATGTTAACTTCCACGTTTGCCCTTAAATATGTGAGTCATAAACTACCCTTATCATCATTTTAATAAGAAGGCCAAGCCCAATTGTTGATTTGGCAGTTTAACGCTATTTTTTCCTGGTGCGCGTTGCTGCAGCAACATTGTGGCAAAGCTGGTAAATGCTTCTATGTTGCTCTTTTTGTTCTTTGTGAAGGCACACATAAAAACCTCATGAATGAACTTTAAATTATAAGTCTTTTTAATACAATGCAAGATAATTTCAGAATTAATACTAAAGAATTCACCATTTTCATAAATTTCATAAATTGTATTCAAATGAGCATAATGTGCAACTCTTTTCACATGACTAAGCAAGTTTAAAGAAATAAGAGATAATATTTACTCTAATAAATTAGAGTTATCAATAGTCACTTAGCAAAAAAAATTATTTCATAAATTGTTGGGAGTTAAAAAAAAAAATAAGTATCGTTAAAAATTTTATCACTTTGATGGACTGTTATAATGTTAACTTCTTCTTTTTGACTTAGAAGTTGTTGAAGTTGCTCAATCATTTGCTCACAAAGTTTTTCCACCCTTTTCATAGATTCCAGTAAATACTCCACCTTTTGATCATTTTTCATGTTGGAATCTCTACTTTCTTGAATGAAAGAATTCAAGTTATCCTTCAAGATGGGCTCATTAGATGGATAGGATGGGTCATATGCATTAAAATTTACGCCTTCCATTTAGTATTGGATATAAGGTGGGTTATTGTATGCTTTAGTAAGTTCCTTTGTGTCTTTGTTGGTTTTCTCATGTTAAAACACGGAGTCTGTTTATTTTACTTAGTGTATTGTCTATCTCTTTGTAAGGTATTTTGCTTGCGATCAGTATCGCACACACTCACATAGATCTTAACACTATTATATGTTTGTATGATGCACACACCATGGGGTGGTTAGGGGCATATTTGTTACATATTAAAATATATTTTTACTTCCATGTGTTTTCTTGAGTTGGTGGATATTTATGAATTTTTATTTGGTAAAGTTTTGCCTTAAAAACTTATTTTTAGTGGCTCGCTGGGGTCTCGCAGAGGTCTTACCGGTGGCTCACCAAGGCGGTTGGCGAAGGGTCCACGAGTGTGCACAGGGTAGAACTGTGACTCGTTAGACGTTACTGATATCTTGAATGGGGGTTCACTGGGGTGGTCAGAGAAGCCTCGAGGGAGTGCACAGTGATGTGTCGATGAGGGTCCTGAAAATTGAAAAATTAGCAATATAAATACCCCTTCCTCTCACTTATGAAATACATTTTTTACACACATCTCTTATCCTCTCTCTTGCATCTTTCTCGTATATTTTTCACACTACATATTTGGTGTTGAGTTTTTTTTATATCGTGTAAAAAATAACTTTTGGTGTATGAGAAAAATATTTTATTTCCCATATTACTAATACGTTGGGTGTGTTTCCATATTAGTAATTTTAATGTTATTTGTTCACTTGGAGTTTAAATATTTTCAAAAGATAATTCTGTAGTTTTAACACATCGAGTATTTTCTGTATTAAACTATGTGGTGGTGGTGGAGTTTATTAAACTCATTTATAAATGGAGTTTCTGTAATAACAATATATTGAGTGTATTTATGTATTGTTATTACGAGGTGAAATTTTTGTATCAACATACGTCGAGTGTATTTTTGTATTGTTGGTACAAGGTATTTTATCCTAAAAACATATTTTAGGTAAATTGCATATATTGTTGTACATGTATACTGATTGCAAATATTTACATAGCACTGCACTGGGGTGTGGTTCTGAATGTGAGCCTGATCTAGTAAGGATCAAAGTGGCTATGGTGCTAACTAGTGATAGCAGCCTAGGCAGTTAGGACAGTTTGCCCCTGATTGATAGAGGTATTTGAAATTTTATCTTTATCAAGTCTATAATAACTATTTTATTTCATTTAGTGAATTTGGTTGCTGAGTAGTTGCCTTAAGCAACTCGTGGATATTACCACTTCAGATTGAAGCCTAAGTGGGTTTACCACGTTATTTCGTTGCATTTGTATGCTTTATTGCATGCGTTAGTACAATATGAGTATTCACAGTATATGTGACAACATATATAGTATATATTAAGATTGGAAAGCATTTACTACTTTTACTTCTTTATCAATTCTTTGCCTTATTTATTTATTTATCTACAATTATGTATTCTCTATTAATTGCTTTCTGTTGCTTGTACGAGAGGAATGAGTCCTTAGGTATCCCTATCACCTTGCCTTGATCGTGTAACTAGCTTAAGACTCTCTCATCTTCCCATGAAAAATTATGGCAATTTTTTCACTTAGGATTATAGATATTAAAATAGGAATCATTCCATGATTTTGAGTGTATCCCTCATTAAGATCAAAGTCAAACCAAAAGATCACGTGTTACTCAAGATGATAATGGTCCCAGTGGTTATACTTCCTAACCTAGGAAGTCTCCATCTTGCCTTTGTGAGTGTGCTGTGTTGATTGAGGAGTTTCTTGCTATCTAGGAAAGACATGCATACTTTTCTTAGCTCTCTTTGTTCACTTGCTTACTCTTGTAACCCTACTTTTGTCACAGAGTTTTATTCTGCTTTACTCATCGTACTCATTGCTTCTCTATTTGTTTTCTTTAAAAGGACGTGAGGTCACCTTTTATAGAGATAATGTCTTAGACCTCTTATTTCTTTCGAACATGAAAAATATATCTTTTCTCATTCTTTCTTTCGAATATGAAAATTTTATCAGTCCTAACTTTTTTTTTTATGATTTTTAAGCATATCAAAACTCGAAATCAGTCTGTCATGGCTACCAAACTTTCTAAACCTGACACTTTTTTTACTAGAGGTACTATTTTTGTAAACAGCTCCTATCCTGGATGCTTGCTTTTGCAAGTCATTTCTGCTTGCGTCTTTCCTTGCACTCATGTCTCTTCTGTGCCTAATGCTAGGGGACATTTTCTTTGTTCCATTCTTGATGATGAGTTAATAGATCTTGCTGGTATGATCTTTAGGACCATCATTTTTTCATTCATTCTCTCTTTCTTCTTCTACTTTTTATTATCATTTGTTAATTACTCATTGGGGACAGACTATCTTTGGTGATATAATTAACATCTCTTTGCATGATTGTACTCCCTTTTCTATCAAACACCTTCAGGCTTCATACCCTTCATCGAGAAACTTTGAGCCTTCTTCTTCTTCTTCTTCTTCTTCTTAGAGTGCCTCTCATTCTACCCCTTCTGCTTTACTTCTTATTCCTCCTCTTCAATCTTCTGAGTTTGTCTAGTTAAATGCAAAGGTGTATGCTTTAACTTACAGGTTTGACATGGTTCTTAAAGATCTTGCCAAAGAGCGTGAGGAACGCAGACTCTACATACAAATGCTAATGAACATTAATGACAGGGTGTGTAGAATTGAAAGCCTTAAGTAAACCTATCATAGATCTCCACAGTCCTCTGTTCTAGACTATCTGTTCAGCCCTCTAGTAGGGTGGATTATTCTTAGATTCACTATGTTGGTGTGTGCACTGGTGCCCTACTTAGAGATTCAGACATTCAACTACCTTAATCTTATGATTCCTTTACACAGATGTTTGGTCAACTTGCTACCTTTGGTATTGAGTTTCCCGACCTCTTGTAGCCTTCTTCCCAACGTCCTGACCGTAGAAAGTCTGGCATAGGTTCTCAGTGTGACCCTGATAGATATGAAAGGATAGGAGAATCTTTATTTCTTTGTATTTTCTTTTCTTTCTTTCAAATGTAATAAAACTTTGAATTTAATAAAATATGATTTATTAGTTGTGTGTTTACTTATGTTAATAAACTTTGAATTCCCATTAATAAACTCTAACACAAAACAACATCCCCAACACACCTACTCCAAGTGCATCCATCTTGTTGTGCTCCATCCATCTTCATGAAACAACCCATCTATCTTGATGCAAACTCTAAACTACATGTCTGAAATCCAACTTTGCCTGAGCTTCATGGTCTCTAGCTGCACCTGTATTCTGCACATGTAAAATAACACATCCTGTGAACATATCAGGCAAACTTACTTATAGTCTAACCAAATACTATCTTATTACCCTTATATAGGTAAAACACATATAGGCTAAACATAGTCAAACAAGCAACAAACTCAACAAACTCCCTCTTACTTCATACAACACTCCCTTTAAGGGTGTGCAAGTTAGAAAAATAAGTTAGAATGCAATCTACACTCACATCCTCATGCAATATACAAGCAGTTGTTCAACACAAACTTCTCCCTCTTTTGACCCAAAAATTCAAAGAAACACCTCTAAATAAAGGGAGAATGCATACAATATGTAGTAATCCTATACACTTATGCAACATAGCATAGAAGATTAAAGCATATAACAACACAAATCAAAATGTAACACATGCAAACACAACATAATGAAGAAAATAAAACATTCAAACAAAGCATACCTAGCTTTAGAAGCAGCCAAACAGCTTGAAGAGCACTCACACAACAATCTTAAAGATAAACAAAAACACCAATAGCCTTCTTACGAGACTCAAATATGAAAGAAGCTAAAGGTTTAGTGAATAAATCAATTAATTGCAGGTCAGTGCTAATATGTAGAAACAACAAAGTGTTCGACTCCACTAAATCTCTAATGAAGCGGTGTCATATATCGATGGGTTTAGTTCTTGAATGTTGAATAGGGTTTTTGAAATATAGATTCCATTAGTGTTGTTGCAATATAGGACCAAATCTTTTACCTTGATATCATAGTCACTCAATGTCTATTTCATCCATAACAATTGGGAGAAGAACAAACCAACTCTTATATACTTTGCCTTTGCCGTTGAAAGAGAAATTGAACTCTACTTTTTTATGTTCTAGGAAATTAGTGAGTTACCCAAGTAGAAACACCCACTTGGAATACGCTTTCTGTCCTCATTACAATCAGCCCAATCTGCATTTGAATACCCAACCAACTTAGTAATAGTGTCTCGTGAATACCAACTACCAAACCTAGAGGTTCCACTGATATACTTAATGATCCTCTTCACTACAACAATATGAGAGTTTTTGGGGTAAGCTTGAAAACCAGCACAAACTCCTACGCTATAAAAGATATTAGTGTGACTAGCAATTAAGTAGAGAAGACTGTCAATCATACTCCTTTACAAGGTCTAGTCTACCTCTTTTCCTAAGAGGTCTTGATGTTTAAAAGAGGTACTCTCAGAGTACGAGCAGGTTTAGCCTTATATAAACCGAACTTTTTAACAAGTTTCATAGCGTACTTTGCTTGAGAAAGAAAGATTTCATCTTTCAACTGTTTAACTTGAAAGCGAAGGAAGAATTTCAATTCACCGATCAAGTTCATTTCAAATTTATTTTGCATAGTAAGAGAAAAATCTTGATTAAAATCATTCTTTGTAGACCCAAAGATGACATCACCCACATAAACTTGAGCCACAACAACTTCACCTCTTTCTCTCTGAACAAACAAAGTCTTGTCATCTCCACCTCTTTAAAAACCATTATTGAGAAGAAAGGTGGCCAGGCGTTCGTACCAACCATGATGAGCTTTTTTTAAGCCATGCAAGACTTTCTTCATTGTCATTACATGATTAGGGAAATACGATCTTCAAATCCTTTAGATTGTTTAACATAGACTTTCTCCTTGATTACACCATTATGGAAAGCACTCTTTACATCCATTTGATAAAGCATGCAATCAAAGTAACAAGCAAAACCAATCAGCAGCCTCACAGACTCAAGCATGAGCAAATGTTTCTTCAAAATTAATGCCCTTAATATGAGTATAACATGTGTAACCATTCTAGACTTATTTCTAGCAATTACACCATTTTCATCTTCTTTGTTCTTTTACAATCATCTTGTACTAATTACATGCTTTTTCTCTAGTCTAGGAACATGATACCTAACATAATTCCTTTTGAACTTAATCAATTCTTCTTGCATGAGTTACCCAATGTACATCCTGCAAGAGTTCCTTAATATTCATAAAAAGAATAGTAGAAGTGTAGCACATGTAATTCAGAGTCTTTTGAATCTGTCTCCTTGTTTTACATCACCTTCAACATTATTAATTATGTTGTCAGAAGAATGAGCACGTTTTTCCCATTTAGGAAGATAAGCCTCTTTCTTTTTATCATCAGTTTCCTTAGGTGTCTCAACTACAATAGTGGTTGCAGTCTAATCCTCATTAGTAGTAACTTCCTAATCAACTTCTCAGTTCTCAAAATTATCACTATCATCTAACTTCATTTTTTAGCACAATTGTTGTTAGAATATCCCAAGAAAACACTAAAGGGACTATTGGCATATTGTTGTATATAAGAAAGGTTTGAACCTTAATATTGTTAGTTACTCTAGTGTAAATTGGGCAGGTTCTCATTCTGATAGAAGATCTAATATTGGCCAATATCATTGGATACGGTTGACAGTTGTATCATAAAATGATATATCTTGATAGATAATTGTACCAAAAAGTATATAGTATGATTTACAACTATACCCAAATGGCTACGAGCATAATTGCATAAAAAACAAAGTTCAATTTTGGTATAATTGACTATCGTACCATAAAAAAAATAGCTTTTTATAACAATACCAAAAAAAGTATGTAGTACAGTTGACAATTGTACTCAAATTGCTAAAATGATAGCTTCATTTCAAGTTTATGTATGATTGTTAACCGTACCTAAAGTTGATGACCTATTGCGATAACAATCTATGATACGGATGGCCCTTTAGCGCTAATCATACTTGAACAAGTTTTGTAATTGTTAACAACTGTACCTAAATTCAGATTGAGTTATAATCATGGATTGTACCTTTGTGGGAGGAAATCTTCTAACATGGAGAAGCAAAAAACAAAATATGGTAGCCCACTCGAGTGCAAAAGCTAATTATCAAGCTATAACCCATACTATAGGTGAATTAGAAAGCTCATAAATGAACTGGGGGTTATATACTGATGAACACATTTTTGACCTATATTTTGTTATGTTTTTAAGCATTCATTTTATCTTTTATTTTATTATTTTCGTGTTTTGGAAGGTATTTTTTGTGTTTTGTAGGTTTGGGAAGAAATGTGGAAAAAGAGAGCAAAAGTGAAGCAAAAATGTTTAAAAATGTAAGCCTTACATTGGATGTCATTCACTATGTAAGGGGGACAAACAAAGGCTTAGCAACGTAAGCCTTACATCGAGAATCAACATACTATGTAAGGGCATTTACAGCGCAAGAAAACAAGGCGCGCCGCGGCGGGAAAAACCTATGCCGCGGCGAGAGGCTCTCGGGTTGATCCTGGAAAATCATGAAAACATGGCGCGCCGCGGCATGATTATTGTGCGCCGCGGCGGGGTTGTTTCTGTTTTTAACCAACGAGCCAAAATTCAACACGCGCCGCCGCGGGAAAAACCTGTGCCGCGGCGGGAGGTGCCAAAATTGCCCAAAAACCCTAAAACGCGTATTCCACTTCCTTCCCCCTATAAATACAACATTATACCTCTCCCAAACAGAAGTTTTCACACCCATCTTCCTCCCCACCTTAGCTGCTACTGCAGCAAGGGTTTTTCCACCCAAAATCAACCCAAAATCAAGAGGAGACCCTCCATTGTTGAAGCTACTCCAAGGATTTGAGAAAGAGGATCAATCAAGTTCAAGGATTTGGAGCTAGAGGATTCAATGGGGTATTTTTAGTGTAATATCTTTTTCTTCTCTGATTTTGTGGTTTGCCTCCATGACTAAATTATTGACACCAATTTAGTTATGGTTGGCTAATATATGTATATTGGGATGTTAGTATTGCTTCCAATGATTGGAAGAACAATTTTGTAATTTAATTATATATGATTGGATTTATTTCTTGTTCATGTTCTTATTATTTTCTGATTGTGAATTAATGGTGGACCAAACCTTAGTTTGTAATTAAAAAGAATATTTTAGAATTAGGCATTAGAAACGCCATCTTTGCTTAATTGTGCATTATGAACAAGAGCCTAAATTGATTGCATTGATTTGTGTTAGTTTAGGTGGTTAGAATTATTTCCTTGAGCTAATTCCGATTGATTAGTTAATGATCCGGGCCAAAGACGTTAATTAGTTGATCGTAGTGAAAATTGCCATTGATTTGGGATTTTCTAGGTTTAGCGGAAAAATCATTAAATCCAACTTCTAATTGAATGCTTAATTTGTTTTTGCCCTGAATGGATAGCAAACTAATATTCCCAATTACATCCATCATCCTCCCCTTGGTTGTGATCACTTTTATTTTCATTTTATTTTAGTTTTCAATTTAATTCCGAATTTACGATCTGTTCTTCAATTGACAACTGTTAGAATGTTTAGGATTGTTTGTTCGACTAAATAAGAAAATAGATAACGTTTTAAAACCACAGCAATTCCTTTGAGAGACGATCTTGGGAGTATACTTGTCGCTTACTATAAGTGACTCGTGCACTTGCGAGCTTATATAAAATACAAAATTTGACTATCAAGTTTTTGTGCATCACACACACACACACACACACACACACTAAGCTTGGAACAAAAAGATATAGATAAGCTCTTAATAACAATTTTAGTATGATCAAGTTGCTTGTTATCATATGTCGAATTCAATTATGTAAACTTATATAAATATGCTTGCATAATAATGACTTAATTAAGTCCCATTCCTAACCATTTGTATTACAAATCATCAAGAGACGTTATATGTCACGATTATATAACATTAAACCTTCACAATCATCAACCCAAGATATATGTTTGTAGGAAAATTGATAATGGACAAACAAGTAATGAATAAACAATTATGTAAATTTATATTAAAATTACATAAGCACAAATACAAATAAATTGTTATTACAAAATTTAAAATATACAAAATAAAATTAAGTATTTAAAGGATCGAGGCCCGTGTATCATACGATTTCTTTAAGATATTTTTTTTCACTCACCGTGGGGGTTTTAGAAATCCAACAAATTATCTCACAGGATAAAATGATCAACTAATAACAAACTTACACCACAGTTTGCTACCAATAAACCTTCAAGTGTTTGAACTCTATGAGATCGAACCTAACTCTAGAATATAAAAACTTGTACCAAACTTTTACTATTAATTTTTCTTTATTTTTCCTGCTGTGTTCTCTTTCTTTTTCTATGTGTCCTTCTATCTTTCTTTCTTGTTTTCTTCAAGTTAGGCTACTAATCATCTATATATAGATAGATAGAGCTCACAACCAACAAGGAATTAAAAAATAAAAACGTTTCTACCGTTTCTTCCTTCTCAAAATTTTCATTCAATAATGAATAATGAATTTTCCAACAATAACGTTTCTACCGTTTCATTCAATAAATGAAATTTTCAACTATCCCCTACATTAATGAAAATTGATGGAGATTTCAAATCAGTTTTGACATGAAAATAAAGTTCAATGGTTCGAAAGCTTCATATGATAGATAGGTGTTGACCTTTGAACCTTCCCTTGTGATAATATATTTGCCTTACTAACTGACTAGTAGACACGATATCCTTGAACTATTTTGTCATTTATGTAAGCGATGACATACTACCACATTGTTGTGGAAAGCAAACAGCTCTTTGGCTTTTGGGTTTGGTTGATGGAGTAAAAACAACAGTTTGTTATTTAGTTTATAACATATTCTTTTCTTAATTTGTTTTAATCACTAGCATTAATATTTAATTATTGGTTAATATTTATTAACGTTTTTTTTTCTTTAATTACTAAAATTCTAATTGTAACAGTTTCAACAAATTTTCTTTATTACTTTATATTGCTTATTGCCTGTCATTTAATATGCATTTCAAGTTTTTAGTAATATCAATTTTTTAATTTCTTTCTTTGTTAATTGCTATATTTCATACAAATAATTATAAGTTTGTAATACAAAACTAAATATTATTCGGTGGTTTTAATACTTTAGTTATTACAACTATATTTTCAGAAAATCAAAAAATAACTTTTGAGATTACCACTTCTGAGATTCTGGTTGTAATGCTTCTAACCCTTCTATAAGTGGTTCAAATTTGAACCAAGTGGTGAGTCCTACTGTTTCTCACGGGGTTACCCCAATGTTACTAGTTTTGGTTTCTTTGAACCATGATGTGGCAGAGAAACCGAAGAAGTTCAATGGATTGAACTTCAAGAGGTGGAGGAGTAAGATGTTCTATCTTACCACCTTGAATCTGGCAAGGTTCTTGAATGAGGAATCTCCCAAACAACCTGAGGGTGAACAAGATTTTCAGTTTGCTAGTGCTATTGAAGCATGGAAGCATTTTGATTACTTGTGTCGAAATTATATTCTGAATAGCCTAAGTGACTCCTTGTACAATGAGTACAATAAGGAGAAGATGACTAAAGACTTGTGAGAGTCATTGGATAGGAAGTATGAAACTGAAAATGCTAATGCCAAAAAATTTTTGGTTGGTCGATTTCTTGATTATAAGATGGTGGACAATAAACCAATATGTAGTCAAGTACGTGAACTCTAAGATATCTTAACAGAGTTGCATGATAAGGAATGGTATTGAGTGAGACCTTCCAACTTGCAGCTACCTTAAGCATAAGTTGCTCCTTTATGGACAGAGTTCAAGGCCTACTTTAAGCATAAGCGAAGGGAAGTGTCTATGAAAGACTTGCTTATTATTATCTTAAAATATAAAGACATTTTCGTTCAAAATTATTTTAAATGTGATTAGACTTTTATATATAGTATAGATTTTTTTTATATATAAATATGACATTAAATTTTATTTTAACTTACCATGTATCAATTCAACTAATTCTACCACAAGTAGTGCTTCACATAGATAAAGCATTTATTTTCTAGTAGCATGCTGAAATGATCATGTAATTTTTTTAAAAGTTTAGTTTAGTCCTTTATTTTTTGGTTAAGTAGAAGAATAACACTAATTTTTTTAAATATACAATTTAGTCATGTAATTTTTTGGTTAAGTAGAATATGGATAATAACCTTATAAAAGTTTCAAATAAGTCCAAAAAAAAAAACCAAAATAATGGTCTAAGTATTACTTTTTGGCATTTTTTGGACTTATTTGAAACTTTTATAAAGTTAGTGTCATTATTCTGCTTAATAAAAAAATTACATTAATAAACTGTACCTTTAGAAAAATTAGTGTATTTATTCTACTTAATCAAAAAATTATAAAACTAAACTAGACTTTTAATAAAATTACAATATCATTTCAGTTATTATTTCATTTATTTTCTAGGCTTCAAGTTATATATTCGGACCAAACTATGCATTCTTTGGCCTAAAAAAAACATAGCTTCAAGTAACATGACTGTACCATGTATAATTATGTTGCGTATTATTTTTTGACAATTTTAAATTTTTGTAAAATTTAATTATGAAAAAATCGATATTGATTGAACCGATTTATGGTTAAAATTGTGGCTAAATTTTTTGTATTAAATTTGGGGCGAAAAGTTATCTGATGATACCTTAATTATACAATTATTTATTTATTTATTAAATTGTATGTATAGGCGAGCTTATCTTGATGTTTCTTTGAAAACTGATATGTTGGTAAAGTGATATATATATATTGCTATTAATGAATCAATATCATCAGATTCAGTGAAATAATGGAATATTAAAGTTCTCTCTATCATTGATTGACATACGCAATTTATTTTCTTATAGATGATATATGATTTGTTTGTTGTGTATTTTATATGGTGACTGTTTTGGGTTATTTCTTACTAACCTATAAAACCTTATTTTCGTATAAAATTGATGCCATGTATATTTTATTTGCTTCCTTTAAAAAAATTTAAGGTTGACGTGCAGATAGTATAATTGTTCATTAAGATTTATGCTAATAATTTGAATAAGCTATATGTTATTACTTATCTTTAATTGCTTTTGATACCAGATATATAATAATATGATATATGATAACCTTTGAGTCCTATTATTGTTATCCATTCCAAAATATGTGTAATTATTATGATTGAACTTATTGGTTGAATTAATTATCAAATTAATTTACTTAGCATTGGATTAATCTGTTTATAAGTTGTCATGTTGTATAATCCATACATGCATATGTATTACATAAATTGATTTTCAATTTGATTTTTTTTTAGTTTAGATGTACAAAGAAAAATTATAAAAAAGAAGAAGAATAAGAAGTTATGTATATGACTCTTGATTATATGATTTCAACTAATTCCAGTTTCGGTAGCAATATGCAGGAACATGATATATGACTTTTAGTTGTGGAGTTATGGTTTATTGATTAGCAAATTTTGATGTTTTTGAATTACTTGGATTTACACATCTCATATTGTTTAGTACGTGATTGCATAAATAATAGGATCTATGGGAGTTCTATCTAGGAGGCTAGTTTCTTGAAAGCCTTTGTACCACTAGTCTTTCCTGGGAACGTTGCTGTCTAGGAAGATGGTTTTTAAGGTGGCCTCGCCCTACCATTCTTTCGTGGGAGTACTCTTAGTGAATATTAATTATGTTACTACATTGCTAAAGTATTCCAAATATATATGGCATGAATTTTCTTACATTGATCCTCGGATAAAGATGGCATAGTTGTACGAATCTCCTGCAAGGATGGACCATTAGATGCCATATTATTGGCAGAACTACTGCTACCTTTCCCTTCGCCTTTCCCAAATTTGTGAAGCCTGTGTCCAGGGGGATAGCCATGTAGTTTGTAGCATTTATCTACTGTATGATGATCCTGATCGCAATGGTTGCAGTGAAGAGGTTTGCACCCATAAGAGTTTGAACGCCCAAAAGAATTTGAACGCTGTTTGTTTCGAACTGCCATAGCTGCTGGTTCGATGATTGCTTGGCTGGAACCCAAGTCACGCTTCTTTTCTTCTTAGGTGATCAAAGAATAAGCCTTGTGAACCTTAGGGAAAGGCTGCATAAGAAGTATCTGGCCTTGAATGGCGTTGTAGGACTCATTAAGCCCCATAAGAAACTGCATCAATGAGTTTCATTCCTCCTATTCAACATGTTTCTTCATAGCACCGCAAGAACAAGCTGGGATATTGCTATAAGAAGACAGCTTGTCCCACAGACTCTTCATCTTGGTATAATAAAAAGCAATAGACATCTGCTCTTGTGAGAGGGAAGCTATGGTGCATTGTATCTCGAAAATACGAGGAGCGTTAAGTTTGGAAAATTGCTCTTTAAGATCCTCTCAAATTTCTTGTGTAGTGGAGGAGTATAACATGCTATCTGCAATATCTGGTTTTATCAAATTGAGCAACCAAGATAAAACCATGTCGTTGCAACATTGCCAAACCAAAAAACCATCAGGATTAGTTTTCTCTGAAGGGGCTTTGAGTGTCCCATTCACGAAACCTAATTTATTCTTCATGCTTAGGGAGATGCGCATAGAGTGGCACCAAGTAGCATAATTGTTTCCATTAAGGATTTTGGAAACAAGAACCATACTAGGATGATCGAAATGGTGAATGAAATAGGGATCGGAAGAATCGTTTTTGCTTCCTGATGCAGAGATGCTTGATCTGTGGTCATGGTGGTAGCGGCAAGGAAAGGATGAAAAATAGGGTGTTGAGATGACTATTTGATAGGTGCGGCTAGGGCTAAGATCTAGAGTTTCCTCTACTCTGATACCATGTAAAATTGGTATGAAAGGATATATTTCTGGAATACAATTCATTGACTCGTTCTGTATGTTTATATATAATACATACCATAGTTTTCTCCTATAACTAAGCTAACTAATTAGGAAAGAATATATACAAGAAGTCAAATAATACAACATGTCTATTCTGTTATACAATCCCTAAACTAAAGGATAATCTTTGATTCTCAACATTAGGTGCAATGGAAAAAGTGTACTAAAAAAACCCTCTTAGGTGCATCAATACTATATGGAAAGAATTGAGATGATAGAACCAAGCCTACCACACTAAGATGAACCAAAAACTACATAACGAATGACCTTGCTAGCCAACGATTACAAATAGGTAGGAGAGAGCCCATACACAAACCAGTTACAATTCCAATCACAGCTACCACCAGAATATCTTGGATGAAGTAACCTGTAAGCGAAATATTGGTTAATATAGAAAAAGTTGTTTTTCATATATATTTTCTCTGAATAATTATATACTAAATATTATTTATTCTAATTTAAAACTACTTGAGTAGCCCTATCCTTTATATAATGAACTAGGGACATATCTGATAATTGCAACCATATGGTATTGAGAGAGTCTAAGTAAATATCCTTCTGAGGAAAAAGATAATAAACAAATAACATCTAACCAGAACAAATGCATACACCTCCAAATTTAGACACATGCATTTTGTATAAGACCATATTTCATCAGCTCTAGAAATTCAGCAATCAAAAGCATAGAATAAAAAAGCTACATTTCAAAAAAAGTAAATTTATCATAAATTTAGATAGCTTGAATGAATCAGTCAGCAATTAGAAAGATTTAAATTGTCACAACTTGCAAAGAAACATTTCCAAACTTATCTTTCAAAGACTTCTTCATAACACTGTCGTTCAAGCATAAAGGTGGGTTTTCCACATGATAAGAGGACAATGAAAACCATAATAGTGCTGGAAAATCTGATTACTGCCACATGTTTCAGCACTAGTCGATGTGTTGATATTTTTACTTGCTAAAAAGGCATCAGTATATAAGAAATAAGAAAGAGTGGATTTGATAGAAAAAAAAAAACTCACCATATGGGGGTGGAACAGCACCCATCATACCCATCTTCTCAATCAAAAACTGAATAAGGAACCCACCAAAATATACCAAATATGCAAGGCATGGTATTTGAGGCATCAAATAAAAAATTGTTGACCTGAGAGGAAACATGAAACAAACCAAATTGTCTCACTTTCATTTCATAAACTGAATTTCCTTGTGAACAATCAAACTTGAGAAAAAAGACAAGTTAAGACTATATCAATGTACATAAATCTATTACATTTTCATGGTGACATCAGAAAAGAAATTACATATTAGAGGTGTTGTAACTTGTAAAATATTGATAGTGCTGATTAGTACGTCTATTTTGAGCAAGACATGCCAGGAAAAAAGAAGGCAAAATTATCCAAATTTTGATGGAATTTGTGCTGCTTCAAAACTGAAATTTCCCTCTCATTTTGTAGGAATGTTTCCACGTATGTATCCATAAAAAAAGTTTTTGCAAAAGCAAAGTTCCTATTTTTAAAAACATTTTGAGTATTAAATTATTAACCAAAAGTATTCAATTGATCTAGCAAGTACGATATGAAAATAGCAATTCGCTTATCAAATGTTTCTAACATTTTTTGGGGTCAAGAACTTATTATTATTATAGTTAATTGTAGTGAAAGTTCAGTTTAAATTTTTGACAACAAGGAATGAAAGGAAAACCTTGAATGAACTGAATTACTTGCCTTGAGATGGATTCATACCAATGGACATAGCATAAGGGGCATCTCTCACCCAGTCATACGACTTAACATGATTGTCCTGAACTGAAGTTTACTAAAAATTTTCATTCTAGGTGATTATGGAGTAGAATTACACCTAAAAGTGGTAAGCAAAATATGCCAATCTACAATAGCAAAGGTTACAATTAGAACATTGAACCCAATTTATATAACTAACACCTTTTTTTCTTTTTTGCATTCAGGAACAAACACCTTGTAAATTATACTTGTCCATTTACTGAGAAATTGTTGCACTCATGCAAGTGAAGATATGCAATCATAGGAGTTCTGCGACCCAACACAGTCCTAAAATAAGGCAAGTCTAGACTTAAGCCGACATCAGCTCGTTTCATTTCATTTAGAACACAAGAATGTGAGGTCTATGACAATCCGATACAAATGAATTGGAAAAGAAGAAATGCTCCTAGCAAAAGTAAACCAATTGTTAGATTTTGTTAGGAAACAAGCTTTGGCTAAGGCCAACAATACTTTTATAAATCTGTCACTCCCATACATGGGCTACTCTCCTAATAGCTTAAACAACAACTACTTAAAAGAAATGCAGCATGCAAAACAAATTTGTTTTTATTTTTTTTTGTTGTGAGAACAAAACAAACTTGTTTGTTACATGAAAAACACATGCAATGATTGATACATTTTTTGCTATCAAGACTTTCTCACACGAAAATTCAATATAAAAGTTGGTGCAACTGATGAGACTTGGTAGTTCAAAGACTTAAAAGTTAAGAGCTTTGACCATATAGCAAAGATGATAGTGCTCCTACATTTAGTCAATTGAACAACATAAATAGAATTCTGATAAAAAATCAAAAGAGAATTGCAGTTCATATTAAAATCAAGTAGTTCACTAAAGAAGTGAAACACAAATTGAATTCCCAATTATACATGTCAGTAGAAACCATCCTATCCCCGGTACAAAATTTCAATGTCAACTAGCTACCAACTGGGATCATTATCCACATGAAGAAACTAGATTAGCATATCGAGATTGAAATAAGCCAAGCATGCAAACTTCAGCATACCCAAGAAAGACGGTAAGAGTTCATATTTTTAGGAGATGGGACAACCCTAGGCCCACTATGTTAGTAAATTAGAAAAATTCATCCT
The DNA here is from genome assembly GCA_029378325.1 of Elaeagnus macrophylla. Classification (NCBI taxonomy): domain Eukaryota; kingdom Viridiplantae; phylum Streptophyta; class Magnoliopsida; order Rosales; family Elaeagnaceae; genus Elaeagnus; species Elaeagnus macrophylla. Next base: position 13,894,238 of record CM055644.1, on the reverse strand, counting down.
CCATTTGTGGAGAGGATGAGAGAAATAAAAGGAAATGAAATAGGAAAGCGTATGAGAGTTTCACTCTACGCAAATTAAGGTGGGAAGTTTATAATATTAGTAAAGTAATTATTATAAAAGGCTTCGGGATGAGATGAAAAAAAAATGTGATGTGAAGAAGGAAATAGGAGAGAAAAAGAAACGAAAGAGAGAGAGAGAGAGAAGAAAATAAGAAAAAGAAAAAGAAAAGCAAAATTGTAATATTTTTATGGAAAAATAACAAAACTAACACCCCCCAAAAATTATAATAACAAAACTAGCACCCCTGTGTTCAATTAAAATTGAACGACAATAATTTGGACTCGTTCAATATTGAACGTTCAATATTATCCGTTCAATTAGAATTGAATGACGATAATTAGACCTATTTAATATTGAACGTTCAATATTTTACGTTCAAATTGAATATTGAACGTTCAATATTAAACGTTCAATTCTAATTGAACACAAGGGGGTGCTAGTTTTGTTATTATAATTTTTAGGGGGTGCTATTTTTGGTAATTTCCCTATTTTTATTAAGAGATTCAAGTTCGTTTTCTATATTGAAATAATTGTAGTTAAATTTGTTTGTTATTTTATCTATATTTATTTCATATTCTCATAATTTGGTTGCTTAGAAAATTGCAATTTTCTTAATAATTGGTACCAGAGCCTTGCTAAAATATTTCAATCTAAAGGCAACCATATTTGAGTGGGACCAATGGTCGCAGATGAAGGAAAGGTGAAACTTGCAAAAAATTGACGGTGCAGACTTTGGATTCTGGAAAATGAAAATAGAAGACTATTTGTATCAAAAAAATCTATATTAACCTCTCTTTGAAGAAAAGCCAGCGGAAATGAAATATGAAGAATGGGCTATTCTTGATAGGCAAGCCCTTGGAGTCATTCGATTGACGTTATCACGCAATGTTGCTTTTAACATAGCAAAGGAAAAGACCACGGCAGGTCTTATGGCAACTCTATCTACTATGTATGAGAAGCCATCAGCCTCAAATAAGGTACATCTTATGAGGTGATTGTTCAATTTGCAGATGACGGAAGGTGCGTCGATGGCTCAACATCTAAATGAACTCAATACAATCGCAACACAATTGAGTTCAGTTGAAATTGATTTTGATGAGGAGGTTCGAGCCTTAATTATTTTATCATCTCTTCCAGATAGTTGGAATGCTACAGTCACAGCTATGAGTAATAAATTAAAATATGATGATGTTTGGGATCTAGTCCTTAGTGAAGAAATTCGACGGAGAGAGTCGGGTGAAGCATCCACTTCTTCAGTTTTGCATATAGAGTCTCAAGGAAGAACTAGAGGAAATGGACGCAATAGATCTAGTTATCGTGGCAGATCAAAGGATAGAAGGTCTAAATCCACAAATCCTAGCAACTCTCATAACTCTAGGACCGTTGAGTGTTGGAATTGCAGAAAGACCGGACACTACAAAAATCAGTGCAATAATGCATCGAAGAGTCATGTGGCGAAGGTAGAAGCAAATGTTATTTCCAACTCAAGTGGAGATGATGCATTGATATGCTCTTTAGAGAGCAAGCAAGAGTCTTGGGTGTTAGACTCAGGAGCATCGTTCCATGCTACTTCACAAAAAGAACTCTTCAAGGACTGTGTCCAGAAACCTTAGCAAGGTATACCTTGGTGATGGCCAACCTTGTAATATTGTTTGTAAAGGTGTAGTGAAGATTAAGTTAAATGGGTCTGTATGGGAGTTGAAGGATGTTAGACATATTCCCGATCTAAGAAAGAACTTGATCTCAGTAGGACAGTTGGCTACTGAAGGCTATACCACAATCTTTAATGATGATGATTGGACAATCTCAAAAGGTGCAATGAAGATTGCACGAGGCAAGAAGAGTGGTACTCTTTATATGACAGTAGGAGCATGTTGTTCAATTACAGTTGCAAAAAACAAAGACAATCCCAACTTGTGGCACTAGAGACTCGGTCACATGAGTGAAAAAGGGCTCAAAATTATGCATTCAAAGGGGAGATTACCAGGTCTTCAGTCAGTTGAAATTGACATGTGTGAAGACTGCATATTTGGAAAGCAGAAGAGAGTCAGCTTTCAAACAAGTTCTCAAACCCCAAAGAAAGAGTGGTTAGAGCTTGTTCACTCTGATGTTTGGAGACCAACAACTGTCTCATCCATTGGCGGTATACACTACTTCGTGACTTTTATTGACGATCACTCTAGGAAGATATGGGTGTATTTTTTGAAGCATAAGTCCGAAGTGTTTGAGGCTTTCAAAATGTGGAAAGCTATGGTTGAAAATGATACAGGTTTGAAGATAAAAAAGCTCAGAACTGACAATGGTGGTGAATATGAAGACACCAAATTCAAGGCATTTTGTTATGAGCACGGGATCAGAATGGAGAGAATTGTCCCAAGTATGCCTCAACACAATGGTGTAGCTAAACGTATGAATCGTACGTTGACTAAGAGAGCCAGAAGCATGCGTATGCAATTGAGCTTACCAAAACAGTTCTAGGTAGAAGCAGTTAACACAGCTGCTTACTTGATCCACCGAGGCCCTCCGATTCCATTGGAGAATAGTATACCAGAGGAAGTATGGAGCAAAAAAGAGGTAAAACTCTCACATCTAAAAGTTTTCGGTTGTGTAGCATATGTGCATATTAGTGATCAAAATAGGAATAAGCTTGATCCTAAGTCAAAGAAATGCACATTCATCGGCTATGGTGATGATGAGTTTGGCTACCGCATATGGGATGACGAAAACAAAAGATGATCCGCAGTAGAGATGTGATCTTCAATGAAGGAGTAATGTATAAGGACAGACATATTGTAAGTGCCAGTAACTTAGAACAAAGTGGGCCAATTTATGTGGCTATGGATGATGTCCCAGATAGTTCTATGACAAAACAGATAGTTGAGAGTCCTCATTCAGAGGAACTAGTTAGACAGAGTAGTGCACAACAATTCAACACAGCTCAACCTCCTACTCCAACTTCTGTACTTAGGAAGTCTTTTAGGCCCCATGTACCTAACAGTAGATACATGAACTATTTGTTGCTGACTGATGGAGGAGAGCCTGAATGCTAAGATGAAGCATGTCAGACTGGAGATGCCAGCAAGTGGGAGCTTGCTATGAAAGATGAGATAAAGTCTTTGATCTCAAACCAGACATGGGAACTAGCAAAGTTACTAATAGGAAAGAAGGCCCTTCACAAAAAATGGGTGTACTAAGTGAAAGAGGAGCAAAATGGTTCCAAGAGTTACAAAGCTCGGCTAGTTGTCAAAGGATTCCAACAGAAGGAAGGAATTGACTACACCGATATTTTTGCTCCTGTTGTGAAGCTCAATACTATTCGAATAGTCTTGAGCATTGTTGCAAGTGAAGATCTTCATCTTGAGTAGTTAGACGTGAAGACTGCATTTTTACACAGAGACTTAGATGAAGAGATATATATGCATCAACCAGAGGGTTTCATAGAAATAGGTAAAGAAAACATGGTTTGCAAATTGAAGAAGAGCTTGTATGGATTGAAAAAACTCCAAGATAGTGGTACAAGAAGTTCGGCGGCTTCATGCATAGGGAAGGTTTCCAGAAGTGTAATGCTGATCACTATTGCTACTTCAAGAGATTTGAGTCAAGTTATGTCATTTTACTACTTTATGTTGATGACATGTTAGTAGCAGGACCAGTTATGGACGATATCAATAGGTTGAAGCAACAATTGTCAAAATAATTTGACATGAAAGACCTCGGATTAGCAAAGAAGATTCTTGGGATGCAGATCACTAGAGATAATCAAAGAGGAACTTTGAAGTTATCTCAAGAGGAGTACATCAGACATGTTTTGCAGAGATTTAACATGGGCGATGCCAAGGCAGTTAGCACACCCTTGGCTAGTCACTTTTGCCTATCCAAGGATCAATGTCCTCAAGCAGAGGAAGAGAAAAGCTTCATGACTAAGGTTTCTTACACCTTAGCCATTAGAAGTTTGATGTATGCAATGGTCTGTACAAGACCAGACATTGGCCATGTAGTGGGAGCTGTTAGCAGGTTCATGTCAAATCTAGGAAAGACTCACTGAGAAGCAGTGAAGTGAATCTTGAGGTATCTACGAGGCTCCATAGAGAAGTGCTTGTACTTTGCTAAAGGAGAGTTAAAAGTACAAGGATATGTAGATGCAAACTTTGCAAGGGAAGTCGATCATCGAAGGAGTACCACTAGTTATGTGTTCCTGTAGGTACTACAACTGTTAGTTGGATGTCACAGATACAAAAGATTGTTGCTTTATCCACTACAGAAGCTAAATATGTAGCAGTGATAGAAGCCAGTAAAGAAATAATTTGGCTTCAAGGATTATTAACTAAGCTGGGTTTCAAGCAGGAGAAGAATGCTTTGTATAATGACAGTCAGAGTGCGATACATCTGGCAAAGAATTCAGCATTTCACTCCAGAACCAAGCATATTAGATTTCGTTATCACTTCATCAGATCTTTATTAGAAGATGGGATGTTAAATCTTGAGAAGATCCATGGTAGCAAGAATCTAGCAGACATGTTGACAAGACGGCTATCGAAAAATTGAAGCTATACTCAGCTTCAATTGGTTTGCAAGAGTTTCAAGATTAAAGAAGAGTTGCTGCATTGATTAAAGTGTGAAGACAGATTGAAATCAGTCTTCAAGTGGGAGATTGTTAGTAAATTAGAAAAATTCATCCTCCATTTGTGGAGAGGATGAGAGAAATAAAAGGAAATGAAATAGGAAAGCATTTGAGAGTTTCACTATATGCAAATTAAGGTGGGAAGTTTATAATATTAGTAAACTAATTATTATAAAAGGCTTCGGGATGAGATGAAAAAAAAAAGTGATGTGAAGAAGGAAATAGGAGAGAAAAAGAGGAAGAGAAGAAAAAGAAAAGAAAGAGAGAGAGAAGAAAATAAGAAAAAGAAAAAGAAAAGCGAAATTGTAATATTTTTATTAAGAGATTCAAGTTCCTTTTCCATATTGAAATAATTATAGTTAAATTTTTTTGTTATTTTATCTATATTTATTTCATATTCTTATAATTTGGTTGTTTAGAAAATTATCATTTTCTTAACACACTATTGGCAAAAACTTCCTTAGAAGTCTCAAAAAGCTTTTGAACCGGCAACATCTTCTTCTACCGTCGAATTTTCTTTGCCTTACTAATAGGATTCTTCTCATTTGGGAATTTAAATAACTCCTTATCTTGTCTACTAGCCAAATACGTCTCAATCCCCATTCACACTCAAAATTCCAATATAAGCAATAAAATTATCACCCAAGTGTAGACCCACATCGTAGTAGAAAAAAGTAGAATATGGGTAGTGCTAAACATCCAATAAGGAAGAAATTGATAATCTGGGTATGAACCTCAAAGAAATAAATTGAAGGAAATGAATAGAAGCAACAAAAACAAAGGAAACATGGGAAGAGAGAAACAAAGGTAGAGATTAAAGTCATATAAGGTACTATTTGAAGAAGCATTAGGTACAGGTGGGATGGTAAAAGGATGATAGAGCTTTGACAAGTGGCATCTCTGTTGATAGTGGGTGAGGATTGAAGACTGATGAGTGCTCGAAAAGCACTAATATTTCATGATTAATTGTGCTTAATTGTTTAAAATATAGATTTGTTATGATTGTTTATTTGATTATTTTCATAAATCTATCCATTCGAAGTCACGGGTATGTTTTAGTGCATTTCATGTGTTTTTAGCGTCAAATGAGTCAAATAATGAAAACACGCAAAGACGGAACACTTACGGCGCTCGGATCACGAGTTACGGGCTAAACAAGACAAATATGTAAGCCTTACATAACGAGCCATCACATATGTAAGGGGGTAAACGTGAAGAAATTGAAGACAACGTGCGCCGCGGCGAGGAAAAGTCATGCCGCGGCGGGGAGCTCTCGGGTTTTGACATTATTTCCAATTTTTGTGTTGCTCAGAGGCGGGGAAAATGCATGCCGCGGCGCGCCTATTCCTATGGCAATCAGGATTTGTGTAAACCCTTACATCTATAAATACCCCCTAGAGCCCCCCTTACAACAGAACTAGAATACAACTCTTACACACAATAATTTTGCGACCAAACAAGCAATTCAATCAGTTTTCGGAGCTTTGCTACACTCAAACGAAGTGAGAGAAACCATTCTAAGGATCCAAGGAAGCCGTCGACAATCGAAGATAAAGCTTTTGGAAAAGAACGCTATCCAATCGATAAAGCGGTATTTAGATCTAGGTTTCCTTGTTGTTATAGAATTCTATTTTCTTCTTCTTTCATTGGAGTGTATGATCATATTTTATTTGTCTATGAATATTAATATGAATATGAGTGGCTAGTTTTATTATGGATGTTTAGTTTGCATTGCCATGTTTGCTAGAATTGTGTATGGTGTATCTTTTATTGATTTAATATAAACAAATTACTTTTTGATTAAGAGCATGTTTAGATATTTAATTATGAATTATCATGTGCCAATTTGAGATTCGTAGTTAGGTTGAAAGATCTTAGAATTTAGTTATAGGAACGTCACCTTAACTTTATTCTGAAACACTTAATCAAAGCTTCAATTAGTGACTTAGTCATAGCATTAATTTGATTGGCATGTTTTTCCTTGCGCGTAATTTGATTACTATTTGATTTACTCCGACCGTAGGCAGTTAATTAGTTAATCAACAAAGAGATTTACCTCGACCGAAGGCAGTCTCGTAATTAAAAGGAAAGCCGGTAATTTTGTCTATATAGGACGTTCATGTTATTTCACCATACCTTTTCGATGCAAGCATGGTCAACCAAGCTAAACGTCCATACATCCTCCATAGATTATCAAATTTATCTGAATTGATTGTTACTTGCGATTTTATTTTCGTTTAATTGCTCGTACTTTGTTCCCGTTACAAATCAAACACTTTTTTACAGTTTTACTAGCTTTTAGGATTCTAGTTACTTAGAGTTTTAGTTTTACTAGAACTCTATTTAATTAGTGTTTTATTTTCATTAGAACTCTATTTAGATTAAGAAGATAGTTATTTAAGACCACTGTAATTCCTTGAGAGACTGACATTGGAAATTGCTTATCACTTTTCTACGAGTGATTCGTACACTTGCGCATACACAATTTAACACATCAAGTTTTTGGCGTCGTTGCCGGGGAATTGGCGTTTTAAATAATTTTCTTTTGAACTTTTTAGAGTTTCTGATTTATTTTTATTTGTTTATTTATTTTAGTTATTTATTTTATTCAAAAATACAAAAAAAAATCAGAAAATCAAAAAATAGTGCTTAATTTTCAAATTTCACTGCTGCCTTGATCTTTGTTTGCTTTTTATTTGTGCATGCAGGGTAGGAGATCACTTAACAAGGAACTCTCTCCTTTCATTGACAACATACATAGAGTCAAACACCGATCAAAGAAACTGGATAATCAATTTCAAGAGGAAGAAATCCAACAACAATTGCAAGCAGCAATGGGTGACAACGTAGCTAGGCAGATGATGAACAAAGAGTTTGCAAGACCTTTCATTGGGACTGCCACATCGTGTATTCGACTTACAAAGGCGGCTAGGAATTATGAATTGAAAAATATTCATTATTCCATGCTTTCCTCCTTTTACGGTATCCCTAATGAAGATCCTTTAAATTTTATGCATGAACTATATGCTACTGCGCAAACCTTTCCACTGCAGGGACTTAGTGAAGATCAACTACGCATGAGGTGTTTTCCATACACTCTCAAGGATAGAGCTAAGTCTTGGCTAATGACATTGGCACCCGGTTCTTTGGTCATTTGGGACGATGTTTACAATAAATTCATGGGTAAGTTCTATTCCCATCAAAAGACATCTGACCTAAGAACAAAAATTGCTACTTTTTCGTAGATGGACGGAGAACCCTTCCACGAGGCTTGGGACAAATTCAAATTGTTGTTGATACAATGTCCACATCACCACTTCCCGTTGCAGCTACAGAATTAGTTTTTCTACGATGGATTGACGCTACAATGTCAATTCACAGTTGACAACGCAGCAGGAGGAGCTATGGGTGAGAAAACAGCGGATGAAACCTACGAACTATTCGAGATGTTGGGAGCCAATTCCCAACAAAAGAGCGCTAGAGGAAGAAGAGCTGGAGTCCACGAATTAGGCTCTAACAATGAAATGGCCATGCAACTTGCTGAATTAACGAAACAAGTGCAACTTCTCACAACCTCCAATGTTAATCAAATGCCAAAACACGAGGTATGTGGAGTTTGTGGTTCATATGGACACGGAGCTAATGTTTGTTCTTTTGCAGGTGATCCTTATACAGGTACTACTGAAGAGGCTAATTTAATGCAAGGGTACCAACCTAGACCTAAGAACGACCCTTATTCAAATACCTACAACCCTGGATGGAGGAATCACCCTAATTTTGGATGGAAACAAAACAATAACCAACCATTTGTCTAAAACCAAACACAAGGCCAAAATATAAACCGACAATTTTCACAAAATAAACCGACTGTAGAGGAAACCCTAAATAATTTCATACAATCTTGTGGTGGAAGGATGGACTCTATGGAAGCTTCAATGAAAAGAGTGGAAATGCAAGTGGGGCAGCTAGCAGAACAAATGCACAAGCAAGAGACGGGAAAGCTGCCCAGTCAACCCGAACAAGCCAAAGCTGTCACGGTTCTTCGGAGTGGTAAGGTCGTTACTAAAAATTTACCTGAACTTTCTAATGATTTACCTTATAGTACAGGTAACATGGAAGATGACAACAATGCTTCTAAGGAATTGGAGGAAAGAGGTGACAAGCATGAAGAGCCTTCAAAGGCAACAACTGAACAGTCATCTAATCCACCTACGCTACACAAGTCATCGGAGCCATACCGACCACCGATACCATTCCCACACCGTTTAAAGGACAGTAAGCAAGATAAGCAGTTTTCTAATTTGTTTAACATGCTATCTAAAGTTAATATTAATTTTCCATTGTTAGACGTAATTAGGAACGTACCTTCATATGCTAAATTTTTCAAGGAACTAAACACTAAGAATGAAGGTATGAGCTTAATGAGAGAGTAATTGTATCTGAAATTGCTAGTGCGGTGCTTCAATGTAACTTACCCCCTAAGTTAAAAGATCCAGGTAGTTTCATAATTGATATTACTATGGGGGATAGGAAGGAAGCTAAGGCTATGCTAGGTGCTAGTATCAATTTGATGCCTTACTCTATCTTCTTGCACCTAGGTTTGGGAGAGCTAAAACCAACAACCATGTTCCTTCAACTTGCGGACAGATCTGTTAAATATCCGAAGGGCATGGTTGAGGACTTACTTTGTACAGGTAGATAAGCTAATCATACCTGTTGACTTTGTGGTTTTAGACATGCAGGATAATCCATCTTTGGACAAGGAGCATACCATTCTTTTGGGTAGACCATTTATGGCCACTACCCAAACCATTATTGACGTCCAAAGTGGAAAGTTGACAATGACAGTCTTGGGAGAGACTGTTCATTTTAAGGTTTTCGATTCATCTCCGTACCCTTCTATTTCTGCTATTGATGAATGTTCGTTTGTAGAATGTTCAGATCCAATAATTCATGATACTTTTTTGCATGCTAAATTAGATGATAAATTGGAAGTAGCACTTACAGTTGGAGAGGTAGATGACATCTTAGACTATGAGACTAGGGAGTACAGTGAATTGTTAGACAATGCCATATCACTAGATGACACTAGTACACCCTTAGATTTACTGGATGTCCCACACAATGATGAAATTGCTCCACCTGAATTGGAACTTAAGGAGCTACCTAAGCATCTAAAATATGTGTTTTTGGGAGAGAATGAAACATACCCTGTTATTATATCATCTACACTCACCCAAAACCAAGAGGAGAAATTGATTAAAGAGCTTAGGAAGTATAAAAAGGCTATAGGATGGAGTATTGGAGACATTAGAGGCATTAGTCCGGCAATGTGTATGCATAAGATAAATTTGGAGGACAATGTCAAACCAGTTAAAGACGCACAAAGGAGACTTAACCCAATCATGCAAGAGGTAGTTAAAAAGGAAGTTTTGAAACTCCTAGCAGTAGGGGTAATATATCCAACTGCTGATAGTAAATGGGTTAGTCCCGTTCATATGGTACCTAAGAAATCTGGAATAACCGTGGTTAAGAATGAGAAAGATGAATTAGTGCCCACTAGGATAATTACGGGTTGGAGGATGTGTATCGATTTTAGAAAACTGAATTTGTACACCAAAAAGGATCACTTCCCCCTCCCTTTCATTGATCAAATGTTAGAAAGACTAGCTGGGCACGAATTCTATTGCTTTTTGGATGGTCTTTCAGGTTATTATCAGGTACCCATCGCTTCGGAGGATCAAGAGAAGACCACATTCACATGCCCATTCGGAACTTCTGCTTTTAGGAGAATGCCATTTGGACTATGCAATGCACTTGCCACTTTTCAAAGATGTATGATGTCAATTTTTTCGGACATGGTGGAGAAATTTATTGAGGTATTTATGGATGACTTTTCAGTTTTCGGTAATTCCTTTGACGATTGCTTGCATAAATTGACTTTAGTATTAGAACGATGCATTGAATGCAATTTGACACTTAGTTGGGAGAAAAGTCATTTTATGGTCCAACAGGGCATAGTGCTAGGACATGTCATATCTAGCAAAGGAATTGAAGTTGATAAGGCTAAGGTAGATTTAATTGCAAAATTGCCTCCACCTTCATCTGTTAAGGGTATACGAAGTTTCCTAGGACATGCAGGTTTTTATAGACGGTTCATTAAGGATTTTTCCAAAATTAGTCGTCCATTATGTAATCTGTTATCCAAAGACATTTTGTTTGATTTTAATGATGAATGCCTTGTTGCTTTTAATGCTTTAAAGGATAAGCTTACTTCTGCACCTATAATTGCTACTCCTAATTGGTCTTTACTGTTTGAAATCATGTGTGATGCGTCTGATTTTATAGGAGCTGTTTTTGGGCAAAGAGTGGATAAAAGATTACATGTTATGTACTATGCTAGCAAAACACTCAATGATGCCCAAATTAACTACACCACCACTGAAAAAGAGTTATTGGCTGTGGTATTTTCACTTGATAAATTTAGGTCTTACTTGGTAGGAACTAAAGTTATTGTGCATTCGGATCATGCCGCTTTGAGATACTTATTGACTAAACCGAATGCTAAGCCTAGACTCATTAGGTGGATCCTACTTTTACAAGAATTTGACCTAGAGATCAAAGACAAGAAAGGTACTGAAAACGTAGTAGCTGATCATCTGTCTAGGTTAATTACTGAATATGAACATGTTGAAGGTGAAAGTAAGGATACAATCATTGAAACCTTCCCTGATGAACAATTGTTTACAATAGGACCAAATCCATGGTATGCTGACATCGTTAATTATCTAGCAAGTGGTATTTTGAGACCTAACATTACTTTTCAGGAAAAGAAAAGGTTTTTCAGTGTTTGCAGGCAATACTTTTGGGATTACCCGTATTTGTTCAAGATATGTCAAGATCAAGTCATCCGGAGGTGTGTACCTGAAGAGGAACATGAGAGCATCTTAACTTTTTGCCATGAGCTACATTGCGGGGGCCATTTTGGTGGTAAGAAAACGGCCCTAAAGGTATTACAATCCGGTTTTTTATTGGCCTACATTATTTAAAGATGCTAACATGTTTTGTTTGAGATGTGATAGATGTCAAAGGACCGGTAACATAGGTAAGCGTAACGAAATGCCTTTGACGTCTAATCTTGTAGTAGAGTTATTTGACGTGTGCGGGATTGACTTTATGGGTCCTTTCTCCCCATCTTTTGGCTACATTTGCATACTAGTCGTTGTTGACTATGTTTCAAAGTGGGTAGAAGCGATATCCACTAGAACTAATGACGCTAATGTGGTTGTTAAATTTTTGAAGGATAACATTTTTAGCAGATTCGGCACACCAAGAGCGATCATTAGTGATGGAGGTAGCCACTTTTGCAATAGACTCTTCGATGGGCTTTTGAAGAAGTACAACATTTCTCATAGAGTGGCTACCCCATACCATCCCCAAACTTCGGGGCAAGTGGAAGTGAGCAACCGACAGATCAAAGGGATATTGGAACGCACAGTGCGCCCCTCAAGGAGAGATTGGTCAATTAAATTGAATGATACCTTGTGGGCATATCGTACAACGTATAAAACTCCAATAGGTATGAGTCCCTACCGGCTAATTTTTGGTAAAGCATGTCACTTACCGGTTGAGCTAGAACATAGGGCTTATTCAGCTATTAAGAAGCTCAACATAGACATGGAACAAGCTGGAAAAAACCGATTACTTCAATTGAGCGAACTTGAGGAAATTCGAGACGAAGCTTACGAAAATTCCAAAATCTACAAAGAGCGCACTAAGCGCTATCACGACAAAGGGCTCCTCGGTAAGTATTTCATTCCCGGAATGAAAGTTCTATTATATAATTCACGTTTGCGTTTGTTTCCAGGAAAACTTCATTCTAGGTGGAGCAGACCGTACACAATTGCTAACGTACTTCCACACGGAATAATCGAGTTGCTCAATCCGAAAACGCAAGAACCGTTTAAGGTAAACGAGCATCGTGTCAAGCCATATTTGGAAGGAGACAACAATTTAAATAGCATTGATTTAATAAGTCTCCTTGATGAATAGACACGAGAGCAGCCACGTCTTGCTAAGACGTTAAACTAAGCCCTTAATGGGAGGTACCAATTCGGTATTGTATTTCTTTCGTTGTTTTTATTTCTTTTATTATTTTTATCATATTTTTATTTTCTTAAGGCAATGAGGACATTCCCAAGTTTAGGTTGGGGGTGGATGCGTTGCACACGTTTACAAATTTTCCAAAAAAAAAAATCAAAATTTTTCAAAAAAAATTGTGTGCGCCGCGGTGGGGAAAATTTGTGCCGCGGCGTGGTACTTCCTGTTTTAAAACAATTTTTCAAAAACAATGTGCGCCGCGGCGAGGGACTTTCTATCTCGAGCCAAATTTTGAAAAACATGTGCGCGCCGCGGCGGGAAAAATTTGTGCCACGGCGAGCGACTTTCTGTTTCACGCACAATTTCAAAAATTTTAACCGCGCTGCGGTGGGAAAAAAGTCATGCCGCGACGCGCCTCTGAAAATTGGGCAGAAAAGGGCACTCGTGCATTCCAAAATCATTTCAAAAATTCAAATAAAAATTTTCCCACATTTTCTCTCATTTTCTCTCCACTTCTCTCTTCAATTTTTGCCCAAATCTTCACCAAAATTGAAACTTTTCTTCACCAATTCATCAATCCAACATTGCTAACACCTTTTCTTCATTCAATTTCATCAGATTTGCTTCAAGAATCAAGTTCCTTTCCAAATTCAAGAATTAGGGTTTCAAGAACAATTTGGGGGTTTTTGCTTCAACACTTCAATTGCATTCTACAAAGGTAAATTCATCACATTTTTGCTTCAATTCAGTATTTATTTCCTGGAAATTGTGAAATTTTATCTAAATTTGGAATTAAGTGAAATTTTGGATAAGAGAGGAGCCAATTTTTGGGATTTTTTCTGAAATTTCTGGAAATTAGAATTGTTAGTTGAATCTATCAAGTTTAAGAACTGAAATGGCCACTAAAAGAAAGGTTGGTGATAGTAGTCGTTCAAAAGGGAAAGGAAAAGTGGTTGAGGATAGAACTTATGATGCCTCTCGGTTTGTAAGCCGAGAAGCGCAAGAGCGGTACGAGGGTGCCGCCAAAAGGAACAAAGGATTTATAAATGAGAGAGGAATGGATTTTGGGCAAGTAGGTGTGATGGGAATTTTGGATATAGTTGAAAGACTAGGATGGAGAAAATTCGCATACGCCCCGGAGGCGAGTGTGAGTTCGCTTGTTCGGGAATTCTACGCGAATGTCCCGGAAGCGAGAGATGAAATAGTTTGGGTGAGGGGCATTGAAGTCCCTTTCAATAGGACTGTGATCAACTCGTACTATGGGTTGAGGGATGTTCAAAATAGCGCGTATGAAACCTACTTAACACAGGTTGATTACGACGAAGTAATTAACACCATGACCGATGGATACGGTGAGTGGAAATATAAAGGGGATATGGTGAACATTTTTCAAGCCAAGCACTTAAGGACCCATTCCCGAATTTGGCAATATTTTGTTTGCTCTAGATTAATGCTGACTCGGCATTACAGTACAGTGGATCGGGAAAGGGCTATCCTACAATTTGCTATAGAGACTGAGCGGTCCATAGATGTGGGAATGGTGATACAACAAAGAGTGGTGTACTCAGCTGAGCACCACAACATCAGTTACTTCTTTCCCAACTTATAACCGCCCTTTGTGTCAAACACGAAGTCAAATACGACACGGGCGAGGTCTTATTGCAACCGGCTGAAACATTGACTTTCACTTACATGCAACACCTTACAAGCGGAACAAAAGCTGGACAAGGAAGCAGAAAAGGTGATTCTTCAAAGAATGCTTCTACAAAAGACAGATTGGTAAACCTAGAAGCAAAGGTCAATGAAATGCGTCAATACCAATCCCAACAACAAGCATGGTTTAGTGATCACATGAAGTATCAACACGAGTATCAAGGTCTACTCCACCAAATGATTAGCTGCCAATTGACACATAGTGGAATAGACCTCACCCAATTCCAACCACCTCCACAATATCTGGGTCATGACTTCACATTTAGACAACCGGCGGACCAACCCGAGGAGGACAATGATCAACCCGAAGATATGGAGGACTGAGCCTCCTGATTGTAATTTTTCTTTGGTTTTATTTTATTTTTATTTTTATTTTGGACTAATTTTCTTTTTCTTTTATTTTCTTTTATTTTCCTTTATTTTTATTTTATTTTAGTTTGGATTGTTTAACTTTGTTTAATGTTTTTCTGTTTTCAATTGCTTTAGTTATAATTTAAATTTGGATTTGAATTGTGTCACATGTACTTTGAGGTTCAATACATGTTTCATACACACTAATTCTTCATCATGAGAAAAGCGAGGAACAATGAACCGAAGCGTACGTGTAGTGTACACAATCTCATACGAAAGGGGGGTAACTTCTCACACTTTTTCTTAATTTCTTTTGCTTTTCTTTTTAACATTGAGGGCAATATAGAAATTAGATTGGAGGTGGGAAGAATATTCCATGAGCATGAAATATGACCAAATTTTAAATTTTTAACTTCTGTCACTTGAATTGTGTTAGGTTAGTGTCGTGTCTACTTGAGTCAATCCGGAAGTCTATGATATTAACATAATTGTAATGAAGGTGACATATGAGAGAAATTAGATTTTTACCTAAGCAACGAAGCACATAAATGTTAGATTCATCTAATTTGAGGATTTTGTGGTGTATGTGGTAGTTTGAATGGTTAGTATGACTATTTTGATTTGTGTAATGTATGCATGTTTATGATATATTTTGAGTCTCAAAAAACTCTAGAACTCATTTGAAAACCGATTGAAGCGAAATAATAGAATCAAATGCCACTTAGAAAGTGATTTAGGCCATCTTTGGACCGTTTGGACTTTTCATGCCTCCCCGTATTATTTTATCCATAGTACACCCTTGAACTCAACATTGATATACGTTGTACTACCCTTAGTGATAAGAGTATTCAATGTAATATTTGATTTTCATGAGTAATTATGTTGTATCTATCTTGCTTCATCAAAAAAAAAAAATGATGATGATGATTGAAATAATAAGCAAGAAAAGTAAAGAAAGAAAATCAAGAAAAAAAAAATCCAAGGGACATATGAATTTATAGGAGGATGAAAGAGAACACATGGTGGAAAAAGTTGAAAATAAGTTTGTGAAATAAAAAGTACTCTTGTCATATTAGAATATCATTTCCGTACTTTCATAATCACACACCTAACCACAACTTTACAAGCTTAATGAAGTCTTATTGATTCTAGGTAATTTGATTTCTATATTAGTGGAGATAGATTTGAAAAATGAGCATATGGAGGTTAGAAGTGCAAAAATTCTCATTCATATTTTACTTGCACATTTATGACATATTAAGATGTACTATATGAATATCATGCATGACACGGTCAGATAGTGTAACTAATGGGTTTTTGGTTTGATTGGTTGGTCAAAATTCGATTACCATGATGAGTTTGATGTTTAGACTGTTTTTGAGCTTACGTGATTTTTAACTATTTCGTATGCCATTCGTTGTTAACAATTTTTGAGACATATGCATGGATTGATTCAAATATGTTTTGAGTCTTTATTTATTTTTGTTAGTTACGATGTTTGCGGGTATCATCACTGGAAACCCTCACGAGACTATAACTCGTCCACTAGGACCACCTAGGGGTTTAAAGGCTTGTTGCATACGCTAAATGCAACCGTGACAATCTACGGAAGTGATTCTGGATAGTTTAGTTTATTCGTTTTTATTCTAGTTTTTAGATCGCTTCACTTGCTAGAGACTAGCAAGAAGCTGGTTGGGGGTTGTGATGAATGCTCGAAAAGCACTAATATTTCATGATTAATTGTGCTTAATTGTTTAAAATATAGATTTGTTATGATTGTTTATTTGATTATTTTCATAAATCTATCCATTCGAAGTCACGGGTATGTTTTAGTGCATTTCAGGTGTTTTTAGCGTCAAATGAGTCAAATAATGAAAACACGCAAAGACGGAACACTTACGGCGCTCGGATCACGAGTTACGGGCTAAACGAGACAAATATGTAAGCCTTACATAATGAGCCATCACATATGTAAGGGGGTAAACGTGAAGAAATTGAAGACAACGTGCGCCGCGGCGAGGAAAAGTCATGCCGCAGCGGGGAGCTCTCGGGTTTTGACATTATTTCCAATTTTTGTGTTGCGCCGCGGCAGGGAAAATGCATGCTGCGGCTCGCCTATTCCTATGGCAATCAGGATTTGTGTAAACACTTACATCTATAAATACCCCCTTAGAGCCCCCCTTATAATAGAACTCGAATACAACTCTTACACACAATAATTTTGCGACCAAACAAGCAGTTCAATCAGTTTTCGGAGCTTTGCTACACTCAAACGAAGCGAGAGAAACCATTATAAGGATCCAAGGAAGCCGTCGACAATCGAAGATAAAGCTTTTGGAGAAGAATGCTATCCAATCGATAAAGCGGTATTTAGATTTAGGTTTCCTTGTTGTTATAGAATTCTATTTTCTTCTTCTTTCGTTGGAGTGTATGATCATATTTTATTTGTCTATGAATATTAATATGAACATGAGTGGCTAGTTTTATTATGGATGTTTAGTTTGCGTTGCCATGTTTGCTAGAATTGTGTATGGTGTATCTTTTATTGATTTAATATAAACAAATTACTTTTTGATTAAGAGCATGTTTAGATATTTGATTATGAATTATCATGGGCCAATTTGAGATTCGTAGTTAGGTTGAAAGATCTTAGAATTTAGTTATAGGAACGTCACCTTAACTTTATTCCGAAACACTTAATCAAAGCTTCAATTAGTGACTTAGTCATAGCATTAATTTGATTGGCATGTTTTTCCTTGCGCGTAATTTGATTACTATTTGATTTACTCCGAACGTAGGCAGTTAATTAGTTAATCAACAAAGAGATTTACCCCGACTGAAGGCAGTCTCGTAATTAAAAGGAAAGCCGGTAATTTTGTCTATATAGGACGTTCATGTTATTTCACCATACCTTTTCGATGCAAGCATGGTCAACCAAGCTAAACGTCCATACATCCTCTATTGATTATCAAATTTATCTGAATTGATTGTTACTTGCAATTTTGTTTTTGTTTAATTGCTCGTACTTTGTTCCCGTTACAAATCAAACACCTTTTTACAGTTTTACTAGCTTTAGGATTCTAGTTACTTAGAGTTTTAGTTTTACTAGAACTCTATTTAATTAGTGTTTTATTTTCATTAGAACTCTATTTAGATTAAGAAGATAGTTATTTAAGACCACTGCAATTCCTTGAGAGACTGACCTTGGAAGTTGTGTATCACTTTTCTACGAGTGATTCATACACTTGCGAGTACACAATTTAACACATCAAAGACGTATACAAGGGGTGAAGAACCTGGTCCCAGAGCCATGCTGCTGACCGTTGAAGTTGCGTGGAGGCTGAAGTCATTGGTGCTGGAGTCGCAGCTATTGGAGCCGCTGCTGCAGAAGGGGTCGCTGGAGGGGCCGTGTTACCTCTGGAATGAAAACAAACCGTCTGGCATTGTGACTGCATTGGAGACTGGCTGTGAGTGTTGACGACAGTTAGGAGAGGAGACAGTAGTTGAGAGGGGTTTGGCCGTTGAAGAAGAGTATGGAGGCTCGTGTGTCTATTATGTTAGAATTGGTGGCTGGTGGCTGCCTCTTTTGTCAAAAAAAGCAACCACCGACAACTGCAAATTAAGAAGAAAAAATGGAGCAACTAGCACCAGTTGAAGAAGAAGAAAAAAATGGAGCTGCTGCTGAGCTCGTTGCATATGTCAGCAGCAACCATTTTTTCTCTATAAATAGAAGAAGAATTCCTAGCAGAAAATAATCCTCTAGAGCATTCAAAGAGAAGAGAAGAGAGTTTTAGAGAGCTTCTGAAAACTCTCTGTAGAAAGTGAGAGAGAGGAAAGAAAAATGAGAGAAAATAAAGAAAAAGAAAAAGAGAAACTATTTGGGTGTATTGGGTTTTGGGGTTGTGAGTTGAGTGTTGTATTTAAACACTGTAATATTATCTTTCATAGTGAAAGTGAGCTGCAGCAGCTCCGTGGAGTAGCCCAATTAATTTTTGGGGTGAACCACGTAAAATTCTTTATGTGTTATTTCCTTATTCCTACTTTACTTTATTTATTGTTTTGCTTTCTCGTAAATCTGGTTGTGGAAATTTATTAATTTTTTTTCCAACAACTGGTATCAAAGCTTCAAGGTTGTGAAATCCTTATACAGAAAATCATATTGTGCAAAGGTTACTATTCATCAAATAGTAACGATTACTGTGCAAATAGTAGAAGTACTGTTCACTAATCATTAAAGTAAAAGTCAAAAGTTGAATAGTAAATTTACTATTTATGTCACTATACACATATCATTATTTTGCAATAGTGATTTTTTGAAGTTATCATATTTGAGTGGGAGCAATGGCAGCAGACGAAGAAAAAGTTAAGATCAAGAAATTCAATGGGTCAGATTTTGGTTTATGGAAAATGCAGATTCAAGATTATCTATACCAGAAAAATATCCACAAACCTCTATCAGGAACAAAACTAGAAAATATAAAGCAAGAAGATTGAGATATTCTTGATAGACATGTGCTAGGAACAATCCGGTTAACGTTGTCTCGCAACGTTGCTTTCAACATCGCAAAGGAAACGACGATAGCAAGTCTAACGAAAGCCTTATCAAATATGAACAAAAAATTAACTGCCTCAAATAAAGTACATTTAATGAGAAGGCTATTCAATTTGAAGATGTCAGAAGGAGCGCCAATTACCAATCACCTAAATATTCTTAACTCTACTTTAACACAGTTGAGTTCAGTAGGCATTAATTTTGATAACGAAATTCAAGCCTTTGATTCTCTTGTCCTCTCTACCAGAAAGCTGGAATGGCACAGTGACAACTGAAAAGTTTTTTAGTTACGGATCAAATATACCTAGAAGGGGGTGAATAGGTTATTTTCAATTTTAACAAATATTAATTATGTAACCTAGTCACAACGGCCAGACATGCAATCGCGTGTAAAGATAAAATGCGGAATAAAAAATAACATACGATATTTTTAGGTGGAAACAACCTAGGCCACTCCAATGACCTAAGAGGAAAACCACCGGTCCACCGGACCACCTAACTATCCACTATGAAAATCAATGTTCAATTACAACCATAGGTCCAAGAACTACCCTTCACAGATAGATCCTCCCTTTCTGTAATTTACTTACGAGCCGCCGCTCCTTTCACAGCCTCCACAAGCTAGGTGTCTAGATCCGGACCAACGTTTCGATCTACTTGAGTCCCACAAAATCAATCGAACCCGTCAACTTCGGTAATTTCGAGTCACACGAAATACCGAACATATCACCTGAAACGTTAGCACAAATAGCACAAGTGCAAAGTGTGTCCTAGAGCAGATTCGAACAATGAAAAACCCTAACTAACAGATTCAACAACATACGATGTAAAAACAAATCAGCTAGTAAACTCTAGAACTATCATGCAATTCTAAATATCATGAAAGACAATTAGGCACGTGAATTATTCAAACATGACCACACAGTATGTTTGAACAATTAAAATGAGAAAGTGCCTAAGCTTAAAGATGAAGAGAAAAAGATTTTTCGTTGAAAGCTTTAACAGATGTAGAAAATATTATTTCGGTGTGGGTTGTTGTTTTGCACAAACAAGCGTTCCTTATATAGAGTCCAACTTGACTTGAAAAATGATTTGTAATAGAGTACAACTCTAATCATATCAGGATTTAGATCTCACAAGAATTCATACAAAGATTCCACTTTCATAACAATTCTAGTCATATAAGAATTTTGCTTTCACAAGAATTCTACTCATACAATGATTCCAACTTTCACAACAATTCTACTCATATAAGTATTTTGCATACAACATTAAATGAGTCAAATTGGTAAAAGTAACATATGGGTCAAATTAAAAACAGAGTTGTAGTAGAATTGAAAAATAGGCTCGATCGATCTAGCCAAATCTCGATCTATCTAGCCAATGCTCGATCGATCGAGCCAAACCTCGATTGATCTAACTATACAATTTCAAACCCGAGAGCAACTAGATTGAAGTCGATTGATCCTCGATCGATTGACTCAAACCTCGATCGATCGACCCAAACTTCGATCGATCTAACCTCGATCTATCTAACTGTGCACAAAAAATTCTTCTAAGTGTACGTGCATTATTGTGTGATGGTATATGCATGAGATCATATTTTACCTTTCATATGAGCATTGCAAGCTTGGTGACTCCATCATCATGTATCATCTGATTGAATGGTGAACACTTATGCTAGATTACAATTAAACATTTTGTCCACGAAAATTGCCAATACAAATAAACCTTACAATCTCCCCCTTTGGCATTTTCGTGTGACAAAACCACTCTCTCACTACATAGCGCTCATACCTAAAATATCATTACATCAATTACATCAGTGAAACTATCTATGATCTGGTGGACCATCTTTGCTTGATACTTGATACGCTCAGTCCACTAAAATTAGACAAACAAATAGCACACAAATTTGGCTTGAAAGCCTCATTGTTTATTAGTTCGATGTACATAAAGGTGCGAATGAAATGTAGTGTATGTGCACAATTAATGAATCCAATATCTCCCCCTAAATTCAATCTCCATAGCAACATGAATCTTTCTCCCCCTTTTTGACATACGAAATTGACAAATCATGAAACAGTTAAAATGATATGGATCACTCTCCCTAAAGTTTAACAATTATCGAAGTGGGCTAAAAATGCATATGATCACACATGTATATGTCCAAAGCATGTAGGAGGAATTGCACAAGTCAAAAAAGAAGAATAATGAAATATGTATGCAATGACTCCCCCTAAATCCTATGACTCTCTAGATGTTAAAACAAATTTAAAAGGAAACAAAAAATATTGATTTTTTTTTATTTATTTTTTTGACCACACAAAGCAATAAACTCATTTAAGACGAATAATCATACAACCAATTGAAAAATTATTTTTGCTTAAATTTTGATCATTCAATGTATTAGCAAATAAAATAAATAGGTCACACAAACACATATAATGGCATATTGACATTCACTTAAAGTAGTATACAGTGTAAACTCCACTTGTATTTCAATCAATTCATTTATGACTAATTATAAGAGACTCAAAAGAAAATAATTTCATCTATCATGCTAAATTATAATTGAGTCTCCATTCTTACATAATAAAATATGTCTATCAAAAGGAGATTTCTTTTTTTTTTTTTAACCTTTTTGCTCTTTCTTTTTGTACATGTCAAATAAAATTTCTTAATTAAATTTTTTATTTTTTTTATTTTATTTATTTATATTTTTTTAAACATGTACGAGCCATAAATCTAATATGATGACTTTCACACTAGTTATGAGGTAGCCCTCTCCGCTCACTACAGTAGTTGCATACATCATAGTAGGTAGCCCTCTCAATACTAATTATCTCCCTAAGATGAAATATTTTAAAAGATAAAAAATAGAACTCAATATAATTTCGCAGTCAAGATTAGCTCAAGTCTTAGAATCTTTCAAAATTAATCATAAATTTCATCGATGACATATATGAGTGTTCAGTGAGTGTGTGAATAAGTTCAGTCAATAGTATCATCACATGTGAATAATGTAAATGTGTTCAGAATTTTGAATTATTGCATTATATATAATGAGAATCAAAATAAGCTACAAAAGATAAGGTTGTATAAGTATAAGTATTATTTGAATCCAATACCTTGTAGTTTTTTTTTTAAACAATCTTAAAAAAAATTCTAACAATAAAAACAAAATAAACCTATGAAAATACTCACCTAGGATCATTTAAGCACTCAAACAAAAGCACCTAGGTGGACTAGCAGTAATGATCAAGTGATAGGAAACATGCAATCTTTCCTAACCCAAATTTTCATGAATTTTGACTTCTCTATGTTTTTGGATTGAGATTTAATTGCATTAGGTTTTAAAAACATACTCTTAGACTCATCTTTCCTATTCAAATTCAACATATGCATGGTAGGATGATAATTATGAGTTCTATAGCTATAAGCATGAAGATAATTATTAGATCGAAGAGCATTCATAAAAAATCTACAGTTAGGTCGAATATGGCCTTTTCTACCACAATGATGACAAACAGGCACAAACTTAACAGTTTTAGTTACTACAGTTGTAGTGGGTGTTTGTGTAAAATTAGTAGCAGTAGAAGTAGAGTTAGAAGACCTTACAAATGTAGTTTTTGAAGTGGAAGGTGTACAACTTTCATCTAAGAATCCAAGGCCACGTGTATCACCGAAAGACTTACCAATGCTCAACATCTTGTCTAGTCGTTCAGCTCCAATAGTTAATCTCTTCACAGTTTCTTTTGATTCATCCAATTCCTGTACAAGCTTTGAATTTTCCTGTTTGATACCTGCAAGACTCAAACTCAACTTGTCAACATGCTCAAACAATTCAACTTTTTCTTTTTCTAAAACTGACAAATTAAGGTCTTGCGAATTGATTTGATCATTCAGCTTTGTTACAGTTATGAGAAGCTTATCTTTTTCTTTCTTGCAGTTAATTAAATCAATAAATAATTCTTCAAAACTACTTGCATTAAATTTAGCAAGAATAGATTTACTTCCCTCATCATTTGAGTCAAGGTCTGACTCACTGGAGTATCCACCAACAGTTGCTGTAAAAGCTACGTAGTTAGAGTTAACATTTTCTGAACCACTAGCTTGGTCTTCATCACTTTCTGTGTCACTAAGGGTAGCATTGAAAGCTTTTCCAGTTTTCTTCTTCTTGTTGGCACACTCAGCTGCATAATGACCAAAACCATTGCATTCAAAACATTTAGGTCCATTTGGTTTAGTTTTCTTACCTTCTGAACTCATTGGCACGAGTTCTCTTCCCTTACGATCTCTTGATTTTTCTTTAATCTGTAGATCCTTTCTGTTGAACATTTTCTTGAGTTTTCTAGCTAGGGTGAGTAGATCTTCATCTTCCATAACATCATCACTATCACCACCATCAGCATTGGTGGTTTTGAGAGCAATACCAATGTTCCTTTTGGGTGTTCGAAGGTTCATCTCAAATGTTTGAATTGAACCAACGAGTTCTTCAATCTTGATGGTGTCAATGTCTTTGCTTTCCTCTATTGCTGTAACCTTTGCTTGAAAGCGTTCTGGTAGTGAGCATAAGACTTTTCGAACTAACCTGCGTTCATCAATTTTATCTCCAAGATTTGAAGAAGAGTTAGCAATATCACATAAATTAGCATAAAACTCAGAAAACATTTCATCCTCCTCCATTCTAAGATTTTCAAACTTAGTAGCTAGCATGCGAAGTTTTGTTCATTTAACTTGGGACGTACCCTCATAGGCAACCTCTAAAGTGTCCCAAGCAACCTTAGCAGTTTCAATATCAGAAATACGTCGGAATTCATCCGGCGACACAGCACTAAAAGTAGCATTGATACCCTTTTGATTCCAACCACTACCAATTTTATCTTAAGTAGTCCAATCCATCCTAGGTTTAAGTGTGACTACATTATCCTTGGTAACCGTAGGTGGTTCCCAACCATAAAGCACAGAATTTCATATACTTTCATCTAAGGAACGTAAAAAGGCTCTCATAAGAGCTTTCCAATATGGGTAGTTAGACCCATCAAAGTAAGGTGGACGGGTTGTAGAAGAACCCTCTCTCAAATGATCCATAACAAGGTCCTAGGCAACACTAAGTTTATCTAGTGACCCGCTTTGATACCAAATGAAAATTTTTTTAGTTACGGATCAAATATACCTAGAGGGGGGGTGAATAGGTTATTTTCAATTTTAACAAATATTAATTATGTAACCTAATCACAACGGCCAGACATGCAATTGCGTGTAAAGATAAAATGCGGAATAAAAAATAACATACGATATTTTTAGGTGGAAACAACCTAGGCCACTCCAATGACCTAAGAGGAAAACCACCGGTCCACCGGACCACCTAACTATCCACTATGAAAATCAATGTTCAATTACAACCATAGGTCCTAGAACTACCCTTCACAGATAGATCCCCCCTTTCTGTAATTTACTTACGAGCCGCCGCTCCTTTCACAACCTCCACAAGCTAGGTGTCTGGATCCGGACCAACGTTCCGATCTACTTGAGTCCCACAAGATCAATCGAACCCGTCAACTTCGGTAATTTTGAGTCACACGAAATACCGAACACGTCACCTGAAACGTTAGCACAAATAGCACAAGTGCAAAGTGTGTCCTAGAGCAGATTCAAACAATGAAAAACCCTAACTAACAGATTCAAATGCATACGATGTAAAAACAAATCAGCTAGTAAACTCTAGAACTATCATGCAATTCTAAATATCATAAAAGACAATTAGGCACGTGAATTATTCAAACATGACCACACAGTATGTTTGAACAATTAAAATGAGAAAGTGCCTAAGCTTAAAGATGAAGAGAAAAAGATTTTTCGTTGAAAGCTTTAACAGATGTAGAAAATATTATTTCGGTGTGGGTTGTTGTTTTGTACAAACAAGCGTTCCTTATATAGAGTCCAACTTGATTTGAAAAAGGATTTGTAATAGAGTACAACTCTAATCATATCAGGATTTAGATCTCACAAGAATTCATACAAAGATTCCACTTTCACAACAATTCTAGTCATATAAGAATTTTGCTTTCACAAGAATTCTACTCATACAATGATTCCAACTTTCACAACAATTCTACTCATATAAGAATTTTGCATACAACATTAAATGAGTCAAATTGGTAAAAGTAACATATGGGTCAAATTAAAAACAGAGTTGTAGTAGAACTGAAAAATAGGCTCGATCGATCTAGCCAAATCTCGATCTATCTAGCCAATGATCGATCGATCGAGCCAATCCTCGATCGATCTAACTATGCAATTTCAAACCCGAGAGCAACTAGATTGAAGTCGATTGATCCTAGATCGATCGACTCAAACCTCGATCGATCGACCCAAACCTCGATCGATCTAACCATGCATTTTTCAAACAGAGAGCAGCTAGATTGAAGTCGATTGATCCTCGATCGATTGAAGTCGATTGATCCTCGATCGATCTAACCTCGATCTATCTAACTGTGCACAAAAAATTCTTCTAAGTGTACGTGCATTATTGTGTGATGGTATATGCATGAGATCATATTTTACCTTTCATATTAGCATTGCAAGCTTGGTGACTCCATCATCATGTATCATCTGATTGAACGGTGAACACTTATGCTAGATTATAATTAAACATTTTGTCCAAGAAAATTGCCAATACAAATAAACCTTACAACAACAATAAGCAATTCCTTAGGGAGCATGACGATGAAGTAGGATATTGCTCGTGATTTGATTCTAAGCGACGAAATTCGTCAAAAAGAATAAGGTGAGGCTTCATCTTCTGCCTTACATACAGAATCCCAAGGAAGAACGTTTGAGAGAAGCTCAAGCAGAGGAAAGTCTAAGTCTAGATGAAGTAAGTCAAGATTTAGCAGAGCAAACTTAAATTGCTGGAATTGTGGACAAAAAGGATATTTAAGAAGAGACTGTCGAGGACCGAAGAAAAATAATGGTGCCAAAGAAATTGCAAATATTGCTGGGGAAACAGGTGATGTTCTTATCTTGAGTGTCAACAGTCCGATTGAGTCCTGTATTTTGGATTCAGGTGCATCATTTCACCCTACCTCTTATCGCAAAATCATGAAAAATTACACTAGTGATGATTTTGGAAAAGTTCATCTAGCAGATGATAAGCCCTTGAAGATTGTGGGAAAATGAGATGTTCAAGTGAAGTTTCCAACTGGGACTGTGTGGAAGCTGAAGAATGTGAGATATATTTCAGGTCTTAAAAGGAATTTAATCTCAATAGGACAGCTTGATGAGCAAGGTTATTCTACAACCTTCACGGATCGCACATGGAATATAACAAAAAGAGCTATGATTTTAGCTCATGAAAATAAAGTAGGTACCATCTATGTGACCTCAAATAGTGGGAGCACTATAGCAGTCATGGACGCAGATGGAAAATCAAATCTGTGGCACCAAAGGTTTGGTCATAGGAGCGAGAAAGGGATGAAGGTACTCCTGTCAAAAGGAAAACTACCAGATATGAAGTCGATGGACATTGGTTTGGCAAGGACTGCATTCTCGGCAAGCAGAAGAAAGTTTTTCAAAAGTTGGAAAAACACCAAAGTCAGAAAAGTTAGAGTTGGTTCACACAAACGTGTGGGGACCCGCTCTAATTAATTCCCTAAGAGGCTCATTGTATTATGACACCTTCATTGACGACTCAACAAGGAAGGTGTGGGTTTATTTTTTGAAAAAGAAATCAGAAGTCTATGATGTTTTCAGAAAATAGAAAGCTATGGTGGAAAATGAGACTGGCTTGAAAGTAAAGTGCCTAAGGTCTGACAATGGAGGAGAGTACATAGACAGAAGATTCAGAGCCTTTTGTATAAGCAATGGAATCATAGTGGAGAAGATTATTCCAAGGATACCACAACAAAATGGCGTGGCAGAACGCATGAACAGAACTTTGAATGAACATGCAAGAAGCATGAGAATACATGCTGGCTTGCCTAAAATATTTTGGACTGAGGCCATCAATGCAGCAACTTACCTGATCAACCATAGACCCTCTGTTCCTTTGAATGAAAGATTGCCAGAGGAAGTTTGAAGTGGTAAAGAGGTAAACCTTTCACATTTAAAGGTTTTTGATTGTATTTCATATGTTCATATTGATTCTGTTGAAAGAAGTAAACTTGACCCAAAGTCCAAGAAATGTATCTTTATTGGATATAGTTATGATGAATTTGGTTATCGCTTTTGGGATTATGAAAAATGACAAGTTATTAGAAGTCGAGATGTTATATTCAATGAGAATGTTGTATATAAGGACAGGTCAACAGTAAAATCTGGTGGCATTGACAGCGATACTCAAACAAAAGAGTATGTTGAGTTAGAGGAAATCTCTAAAGATGATGTGCATCGAAGGGTCCACAATAACCCAGAAAATGAAGTTCTTCTAGAACTAGAGAATGAAGTTCCACTGGAAGAACAAGAAGTTCCATAACAAGAGGAATCATGCACACTTAGAGTGAGGCGCACAATTAGACCACACAAACCAACACAATGCTACTCATTCTCCCAAAATTTCCTGTTGTTGACTGATGATGTAGAACCAAAATCTTATGAAGAAGCAGTGCAAATGAATGATCGTGTCAAGTGGGAGTCTACCATGAAAGATGAAATGGACTCACTTATGTTAAACCAAACATGGGAACTTGTTAAATTGCCAAAAGGCAAGAAGGTTCTTCATAACAAATGTATTTTCAGAGTGAAAATGGAGTATGATGGGAGTAAGTGGTACAAGGCTAGATTGGTTGTTAAAGGTTTCTGACAAAAAGTAGGGATCGACTACATTGAGATTTTCTCTCCAATTGTGAAGTTGACCACAATAAGGTTAGTATTAAAGTTGGTAGCTGCGGAGAATTTACATCTTGAATAGTTAGATGTAAAGATAGCATTCCTTCACGGTGATTTAGAGGAAGAGATATACATGGAGCAACCGCAAGGTTTTGAAATAACAAGCAAAGAAAACTTGGTATGCAAGTTGAAAAAGAGCTTGTATGGTCTAAAACAAGCTCCGAGACAGTGGTACAAAAAGTTTGATTCTTTTATGAACAGTAGTGGCTTCACCAGATGCCAGGCAGATCATTATTGCTATGTGAAGAAGTTCGACAATTGCTATATTATTTTACTCTTGTATGTAGATGACATGTTGATTGATGGGTCAAACATGCAAGAGATAAATAATGTTAAGCGACAATTGTCAGAACATTTTGAAATGAAAGATCTGGGAGTTGCAAAGCAAATTCTTGAATGAGGATCAACTGGGACAAGGCATCAGGAACCTTAATGTTGCCACAAGCTGAGTATATCAGCAAAGTACTTGATAGGTTCAATATGAAGGATGCAAAACTAGTGAGCAATCCCTTAGGTGTTCATTTCAAACTATCCAAAGAACAGTCACCTAAAACTGCAGAAGAACATGCTACGATGTAAAATGTTCCATATGCTTCAGTTATTGGAAGTTTGATGTATGCCATGGTTTGTACCAGACCAGACATTGCACATGCAGTAGGAGCTGTAAGTAGGTACATGAACAATCCAGGCAAGACATATTGGGAAGTTGTCAAGTGGATTCTCAGATATCTACGAGGTACCACAAATATGGCACTATGATTCAAAAGTGGAGATATGGCTCTTGAAGGCTATGTAAATGCTGACTTAGCTGGAAATGTTGATAATAGAAAGAGCACTACAGGATATGTTTATAGTCTTGGCGGAACAGCAGTGAGTTGGGTTTATCAATTGTAGAAGAATGTTGCTCTCTCCACCACTGAAGCTGAATAAGTTGCAATCACGGAAGCCAGCAAAGAGATGATTTGGTTGCAAGGTTTCTTGGAAGAACTAGGCAAGAAACAGGAAGGCAATGTGTAATATTGCGATAGTCAGAGTGCCATACAACTTGCAAAAAATTCGTCTTTTCATTCTAGAATGAAACACATACAACTACGATATCATTTTATTAGGTCGCTTCTAGAAGACGATGTTCTCAAGCTTGAAAAGATACAGGGAAATGAGAACCCTGCTAACATGTTTACAAAGACGATGACAATTGATAAATTAAAGTTGTATTCAACTTCAATTGGCCTGCGGACATAACAAACCCAGAAAGAGTTGCTACCGTGATCATGTGTGGAAACATGATTAAAATCAGTTTCCAAGTGGGAGATTGTTAGAATTGGTGTCTGGTGGCTACCTCTTTTTTCAAAGAAAGTAGCCATCGACAGCTGCAAATTAAGAAGAAAAAATGGAGCAGCTAGAACCAGTTGGCAAAGAAGAAAAAATGGAGCTGCTAAGCTCATTGCATATGTCAGCAGCAACCTTTTTTTTCTCTATAAATAGAAGAAGAATTTTCAGTAGAAAATAATCCCCTAGAACATTCAAAGAGAAGAGAAGAGAGTTTCAGAGATCTTCTAAAAACTCTCTACAGAAAGTGAGAGAGAGGAAAGAAAAAAGAGAGAAAAGAAAGAAAAAGAAGAAAAAAAGAGAAACTATTTTGGTGTATTGGGTTTTGGGGTTGTGAGTTGAGTGTTGTATTTAAACACTGTAATATTATCTCCCATAGTGAAAGTGAGCTGCAGCAGTTCCGTGGAGTAGCCTAGTTAATTTTTGGGGTGAACCACATAAAATTCTATGTGTGTTATTTCCTTATTCTTGCTTTACTTTATTTATTGTTTTACTTTCTCGTAAATCCAGTTGTGAAAATTTACCAATTTTTTCCCAACATTTTATGTGTTTAGGTTGTCAATAAATCTCGTGTAGATGTGGGGTTATTTTGTGCTTTGGAAAGAATTTTAGTGACGGTTATTATTAACTATTTCAAAAAGGTGACAATTTTAAAGACAGTTAATAACCATTCAAAAACCTTTTTAGAAATATTAATGCTCCCAAAAATATTCATTTTGGAACAATTGACCGAATTTTTTCGATTTATAACTATTCTAAAATCTTATTATTATTGTAGTGAAAGTTCACATCTTGGATATTTGCTTATGATAAACAACTCAGGAGAATTCCAATTAGGTTCTACAAGAGCTCAGCTAAATTGCCAGAGCTACAACTTTGCTAAAAATCTGATTTTTGATAGACTTATGGTCTGGAAGGTGGACAAGGCATGGCAAAAATAACCAATGTGAAATCAACAATGATGCAAGGTACAGGTGTTTAGCCTCTGATTTTCCTTGCAAGCGTCCATGGTGCAATGGTTCATTGTGATCTTTGTAGAGTAATGGTTGGGTTTATTCAATAGGAAATAATTTAATGAACAAACAAAGAAGAGATACTTTGCATATAAATTGACAAGATTAAAATTACTTAAAAATTATATACTATAAATTACAAGAAAGTAAATACAAAAAATAAATTAAAAAAAAGATAGAGGTCCATATATAACCCAAATTTAGATAATGTTTTCTCCTTACACTATGTATTTGAGATTAAAGAAAAAATATATCCTAGGATAAAACAATCTAAAACATTTAAGCACATTAAACTAAATTATTACGACGAACAAGAATTGTATCCGCTCTTTATCTGAACTTAACTCTAGAATTTAAAATTGCTAGAAACTAAAAAAGTATTTGTTGTAGGGAATTTTTGGAAGAAAACGCATTTTTGTTCTATTATTTTTCCTCAGCTGTCAGAGCCAATTTATAAACACCCATATATGACTGTAGGAGAAAAATTGCTACAATAATGGCTATCAAAACTGCCAAAAAATTGCTTCAACAAATGTCAATTGTTGAAATTAATGCAATACTTAAATTCTTTCAACTATTATAGAGGTGCAAAAGTAACAAACTTTTATTTAAAAAAAAGGGCTTGCAAAAGTAACAACTTATTCTGAGATGGAAAATAAAAATTTTATGTAGCAAAAATTGAACCACCCAAGGCCTATCAAAATTGGACAACAATAGTGTCTACAAGACGTGCAGGCCAACAATTGGAATTCCAAATTTTTGAGTCGAACGTCCGAGGATTTGCACCCCCATATGCATGCATGTAGAGAGAGTGTTTCTGCTGTGTTACCCTTTGAACATGCCCTTGTAAAAATATGTTTACTTTACTGACTGACAGTGGAAGCAATGTCCTTGAACATTTCTGCTTTTTATGTAAATGATGACACTTCACACATGAATAATTCCTGATACAATCCAGTTCTCACTATTATGTCTGTTTTGTCCATGAACATGTACCTGGTTCTATGAGAGTTTCTTAAAAATTGAGCTCAATAATTCCCTTTCGAAGCGACCTTACGTCTCTCTGACATAAGTGATCCCTTATCTATAAGAATAATTTGTAAAAAGTAACCCTCAATACTCCTCTCGGTATTTTTTTTGTAAGAATCATTAAAAGCTTTTAGCATAGCCTTTACTTATGAGTATCATTGTTTTCATCATAAAAATGGATTTAAGGATAAATCCCACAGTGATCTCACTAAGTCTTTACAATTTTAAGGATATAAAATAAAATGAACTTGTATAAGTTGTGATAAAGGTTGTCAAGAGACTGAAAATAATTATTTCAACTTAATTAAAGAAAGAAATAGAATGACAAACTAAAACTAGAGCACAAAAGTAATCAGCATTTAAAAGCAAAGAAATTTAAAGTTTGTAGATAATGTGTTTAATTTGAAGGAAAAAAAAATTACTAAATGAGTAACTTAAGCAGCAAAAGAAAAAAAAAATTATAATCAGTAATCAAATTTTAGTAACAGTTCGGCAATAAGCATTAAGCATTAAGGAAACGTTAAGGCAATTTTCTTGGAGAATTGAAAACTAACAGTTGAGCAAATGACAAATGAAAATGTAAATATCAGAAGTAATTAACAAGTAGAAACAGTAGCAAACTGTTCTTTAGAAGAAAGATAAAAGAAAAGTAAAGTATCTGCAAAATATATAGAACATTAGTGAGCAAAAGTAAGAAAGTAATATGGGAGCAAGTAACATAAGCTGATAAGTGAAATATGAAGGTAGCATATATTATATAACCATAAGTTAAACAGATACCTGCTAGTAACTAGTAAATAGTCAGAAATTTAGTTACGAAAAGAACCATAAAGAAGAAACGGAAAACACACTAAAATATATGACAATAATTGAACCGAAAAAACAAACAGTATCAATCAGAAATTAATCTCAAAAACAAGTAATAAAGTCAAGATCAATAAGCAATAAGCAATAAGCAATAAGCAATAAGGCAAGAAACTCCTGTAAGTCCGCAAGTACATATAGCAGTAGCAGTAATACAAAGGAAGACTGGAAAATCAGTCCGGTAAAAGCATTGTTTGTCCATAAAATATATTGTAAACATTTTATCTTTAAGATTGTAGAAAATAATTTAAAGGAAAAAAAAGAAGGAGAAGATATTTTGTATATAATTGACAAGATTAAAATTACATAAAAATTATAAACCGTAAATTATAAAAAATTAAATACAAAAAATAAATTAAAAGAAGATCGAGACCCGTAAAATAGTGTCTTAAAATAAATTTTTTCCCTCACACTGGGTGTTTGAGATTAAAGAAAAAATATCTCTTAGGATACAACCATCTAAAATAATTTAAGTAAACCAACCAAAAAATTTCATGTAGAAAAAATTGAACCGCGTAAAGCCTATCAAAATTGGAAGATATTCGTGTTAACAAGACGTGCGGGCCCGCGATTGGAGTTCCGAATTTTCGGGCCGAACATTTGAGGATTTGCACCCCATGGCAAGTAAAGAGAGCCATTATGCTACACAATCTTACCTCTCATAAAAAAATAAATGCTATATAAAGCATTTCATGTGTTATTTTTCCCACGTGAGACAACCCAAAAACACTACACTTTTTCCTTCTTAATGAGTGAGTTTTGAGACATAATTTTTTATTTATCCCAATATCATTTTTAGTATCTAAATATACGATTTCAAAGCCCTAACAGAGGAGAATCTAAATCAATCACAACCACAACTTATACTAAGTAGGTCCCACTCAAAATGATGCTTCAAAATGATATTTAACCATAGGTTAAGACACCCATTTTCCAACATATTCTACCTAGTGTTCATTTAGATTGTTAAGAGCTAATTCTTCTTGGAATTATTAAAGAATAGGTGGATTTTCTTCTAGAGTGATTCGAATCATGTTGGCACTAAGAAACATGCTCATTTTTAATTTGGATCTGCCTAAGATACGTTCAGTTCCTAGACATTTTGACATTAACTTCTCCAACCTAAAGATCCTCCTCAATCAGTTAGAATCACAAGCATTTTTAATGGTCATTGGAATGAAACAAGGAATAACCAAGGTTTGAAATCCTTTGAAGGATGAAGGTTTTAGGAATTTGATAAAGTACTTCTCAGAAAAAACTACTCCAAACATTATAATAATGAATTCTAGGTCACATGAAGTGCCTATAATTTTTTTTTTTTTTGATTATTTGGTGCATTAATTTGGGAGCATAGGTGTTGTTGAGTAAAAATAAAATTAAGCATGGAACCATTTGATTAATCCACGTCAATAAGAGAAAAGTTAAATAGTACAGTCAACACATAGTCAAGTAAATTTTTATTAAATATGGCGTATTAATGGTAGCATATTTATATTATTATTAAATAATATAAGTATTAAATAATAATGCTTATTTACAAAAATATTATCTGCCCAAACCTTATAAATAGAGTCTCACAACTGAAAAATGTACACACATAAGAAAGCCAAAGCTTAGAGTTCACAATTCACTTTTTCCAAAACTACACAAAACTCCTCTTTGATATTTAACTCAAGCATTGAAGAGGATACGATGATAAGTGCTCGAAAAGTACTAACATTTCGTGATTTATTGTGCTTAATTGTTTAAAAAATAGATTTGTTATATATTGTTTATTTGATTATTTTCATAAATCTATCAATTCGGAATCACAGGTATGTTTTAGTATATCTCAGGTGTTTTTAGCGTCAAATGAGTTAAATAATGCAAATACACAAAGACGGGACACTTACGGCGCTCAGATCACAATTTACGGGCAACACGAGTCAAATTATGTAAGCCTTACATAATGAGCCAGCACATATGTAAAGGGGTATATGTGAAGAAAGTGAAGACAACGTGCACCGCTGCGAGGAAAATGTATGCCGCAGCGAGCACCTCTCGGGTTTTGACCATTAATTTCAAATTTGTGTTGTGCTACGGCGGAAAAAATGTATGCCACAGTGCGCCTATTCCTGATATTATTAGGATTCTATGTAACCCTTACGTGTATAAATAGCCCCTTTAGAGTCCCCTTTTGACACAACTTTTATACACTTCAATTTTGCGAACCAACAAGAGATTCAATCAATTTTTGGCAGCGTTTTCACATTCAAAGAAGCAAGGGAATTAATTCTAAGAATCCAAGAGACCATTGAAGATCGATGATCAAGCTTTTGGAGAAGAACGCCATTCAATCCAATAGCGGTATTTAGATCTAGGGTTTCTTCTTGTTATAGAATTTACTTTTCTTCTTCTTACTTCTTTAAGTGTATGTTTAGATTATATTTGTCTATGAATTTCAATATGAACATAAGTGACTAATTTTATTATGGATGTTTAGTTTGTGTTGCTATGTTTACTAGAACTGTTGTGGTGAATGTTTTTATTGTTTTGAAATAAACAAATTCACCTTTTGATTAAAAGCATGTTTAGATATTTAATTGTGACTTTTCATGAGCCAATTTGAGATTCATAGTTAGGTTGAAAAATCTGAGAATTTAGTTTTAGGAACGTCATCTTAACTATATTTTGAAAAACTTAATCAAAGCTTCAAATTGATAACTAGTCATGACATTGGTTTGATTGGCATATTTTTCTTGTGCATAATTTGGTTGCTATTTGATGTACCCGATTGTAAGATATTGTTTAGTTAATCAACAAAGAGAATTATCCGATCATAGCAATTTTCTTAATTAAAAGGAAAGCCGATAAAAATTGTTTATTAGAACATTCATGTTAATTCACCATAACTTTTCGATGCAAGCATGGCCAACCAAACTAAACGTTTATACATTCTCCATTGATATTTGAAATCTATTTGAGTCAATTCTAAATTTGCGTAATTGTTTTCGTTAATAGTTCGACACCATTGATCTTGCTCACAAATCCACCTTATTTACAGTTTTATTAGGTTTAGGATTCTAGTTATTTAGAGTTTTAGTATTACAAGGATTCTATTTAATTAGTATTTTAGTTGCTTTAGGATGCTAATTAGATTAAGAAAAAGGTTGTTTAGAACCATTACAAATCTTTGAGAGATCGACCTCGGAGGTTTTCTTATCACTTTCTACGAGTGATTCATACACTTGCGAGTACTATAATTTGTACATCAAGTTTTTGGGGCTGTTACTGGGGATATGGCGTTTTAAATAATTTTCTTTTTAACTTTTTAGAGTTTTTAAATTAGATTTATTTGTTTATTTACTTTATTTTTATTTTGTTATCTTTTATTCAAAAACACAAAAAAATAAATAAAAATAAAAAACTCAAAAAAATAGTTCTTTTATTGCAATTTATCTACTGCCTTGATCTTTGTTTGCTTTTTATTTGTGCATGCAGGGTAGAAGGTCACTTAACAAGGAACTCACTCCCTTCATTGACAACATTCATAGGATCAAACACCGATCAAAGAAACTGGATAACCCAATTCAAGAGGAAGAAGACCAACAACAATTGCAAGCAATAATGGGTGACAACATAGGTAGGCAGATAATGAACAAAGAGTTTGCAAGACCTATCATTGGGACCGCAACATCGTGCATTCAACTTACAGAGGCAACTACAGAGGCAACTAGGAATTATGAATTGAAAAATAGTCATTACTCCATGCTTCCCTCCTTTTACGGTATCCCTAATGAAGATTCTTTAAATTTTATGCGTGAATTATATGCAACTATGCAAACCTTTCCACTGCAGGGCCTTAGTGAAGATCAACTACGGATGAGGTGTTTTCGTTACACTCTCAAAGATAGAGCTAAGTCTTGGCTCATGACATTGGCACCTGGTTCTTTGGCCATTTGGGACGATGTTTACAACAAATTTATGGGTAAGTTCTATTCCCATCAAAAAAGTTTGACCTAAGAAGAAAAATTACTACTTTTTCGTAGATGGAAGGAGAACCCTTTCACAAGGCTTGGGATCGTTCAAATTGCTCTTGATACAGTGTCCACATCACCACTTCCTGTTGCAGTTACAAAATTAGTTTTTCTATGAAGGATTGACACTACAGTGTCAATTCACAATTGACAACGCTGCAGGAGGAGCTATGGGTGAGAAAATAGTGGATGAAACCTATGAACTTTTTGAGATGTTAGTGCTAGAGAAAAAAGAGCTAGAGTCCATGAATTAAACTCCACCAACAAAATGTACCTCCACTATGAATCAAATTCCAAAACACGAGGTATATGGAGTTTATGGTTCTTATGGACATGGGGCTAATGTTGTTCTTTTGCAGGTGATTCTTATACAAGTGCTAATGAAGAGGCAAATTTAATGTAAGGATACCAACCTAGACCTAGGAACGACCCTTATTCTAACACCTACAATCCTAGATGGAGAAATCACCCCAAGCTTGGAAACAAAACAATAGCCAACCATTTGTCCAAAATCAAACACAAGGCCAAAACATTAACCGAAAATTTCCACAAAATAAACTAACCGTAGAGGAAACATGCAATCCTATAGTGGAAGGATGGACTCTATGGAAGCTTCAATGAAAAGAGTGGAAATACAAGTGGGGCAGCTAGCTGAACAAATGCACAAACAAGAGACAGGAAAGCTGCCTAGTCAACCCGAACAAGAAAAAGCTATCACAGTTCTTTGGAGTGGTAAGGTCGTTACAAAAAATTTACCTAAACTTTCTAATGATTTATCTTATAGTGCAGGTAACATGGAAGATGACAACACCGTTTCTAAGGAATTTGGGGAAAGAGGTGACAAGCATGAAAAGCCTTCAAAGGCAACAATTGAAAAGTCATCTAGCTCACCTAAGTTACACAAGTCATCAGAGCCATACCGACCACCAATGCCATTCCCACACCTTTTAAAAGACAGTAAGCAAGATAAGTAGTTTTTTTATTTATTTAACATGCTTTTGAAAGTTAATATCAATTTGCCTTTGTTAGATATAATTAGAAATGTGCCTTCTTATGCGAAATTTTTCAAAGAACTAAACACTAAGAAAAGAATGTATGAGCTTAATGAAAGAGTCATAGTGTCTGAAATTGCTAGTGCAGTGCTTCAACGAAACTTACCCCCTAAGTTAAAAGATCAAAGTAGTTTTATTATTAATATCACTATAGGGGATAGAAAAGTAGCTAAGGCTATGCTTGATCTTGGTGCTAGTATAAATTTGATGTCTTACTCTATTTTCTTGCATTTAGGTTTGGGAGAGCTAAAACCAACAACCATGTCCCTTCAACTTGCGAATAGATCTGTTAAATATCCGAAGGGCATGATTGAGGACTTACTTGTATAGGTAGATAAGCTAATCATACCTGTTGATTTTGTGGTTTTAGATATGCAAAATAACCCATCTTTGGAAAAGGAGCATACAATTCTTTTAGGTAAACCATTTATGGCCACTACCCAAACCATCATTAACATCCAAAGTGGGAAGTTGACAATGACAGTCTTGGGAGAGACTGTACATTTTAAGGTTTTTGATTCATCTCTTTACCCTTCTATATCTGTTATTGATGAATGCTCATTTATTGAATGTTTAGATTCCATTATTCATGATACTTTTGTACAGGACATATTAGATGATAAATTAGAGATAACACTTACAGTTGGAGAGGTAGATGATATCTTAGACTATGAGACTAGGGAGTACAGTGATCTATGCCATACCATTAGATGAATCTAGTACACCCTTAGACTTATTCCATGTCCCACATGATGATGAAATTGTTCCACCTGAGTTAGAACTTAAAGAACTACCTAAGCATCTGAAGTATGTATTTTTTGGAGAGAATGAGACTTATCTGATTATTATTTCATCTACATTGACCCAAAAACAAGAGGAGAAACTAATTAGAGAGCTTAGGAAGTATAGAAAAGCAATAGGATGGAGTATAGGGGACATTAGAGGCATTAGTCCAGCAATGTGTATGCATAAGATCAATTTGGAGAACAATGTCAAACCGGTTAAATAAGCACAAAGGAGACTAAATCCAATCATGCAAGAGGTTGTTAAGAAAGAATTTTTGAAACTCCTAACAGTATGAGTAATTTATCTAATTCCAGATAGTAAATGGGTTAGTCCAGTTCATGTGGTACCAAAGAAATCTGGAATAACAATGGTTAAGAATGAGAAAGAAGAATTAGTGCCCACTAGGATAATTATGGGTTGGAGGATGTATATCAACTTTCAAAAATTGAATTTGTACACCAAGAAGGATCACTTCCCCCTTCCCTTCATTGATCAAATGTTAGAAAGACTAGTTAGACATGATTTCTACTGCTTTTTGGATGGTCTTTCAGGTTATTATCAATTACCCAATGCAACGGATGATCAAGAGAAAACAACTTTCACATGCCCATTCGATACTTTCGCTTTCAGGAGGATGCCATTTGGACTATGCAATGCATCCGCCACCTTTCAGAGATGTATGATGTCGATCTTTTCAGAAATGGTAGAGAAATTCATTAAGGTATATATAGATGACTTTTCTATTTTTGGTAATTTCTTTGATGATTGCTTGCATAAATTAACTTTAGTGTTAGAACGATGCATTGAATGTAATTTGACACTTAGTTGGGAAAAAAAGTCATTTTATGGTCCAACAAGGCATAGTTTTAGGACATATCATATCTAGCAAAGGAATTGAAGTAGATAAGGCTAAGATAAATTTAATTGCAAAATTGCCTCCTCCTATATCTGTTAAGGGGATACGGAGTTTCCTAGGATATGCAAGTTTCTATAGACGGTTTATTAAGGATTTTTCCAAAATAAGTCATCCATTATGTAACCTACTTTCCAAAGATATTACATTTGATTTTAATGATGATTGCATTATTACCTTCAATACTTTAAAGGATAGACTTACTTCTGCACCTGTTATTGTGGCTCCTGATTGGTCTTTACCATTTGAGATTATGTGTGATGCATCTGATTATGCAATAGGGGCTGTTTTGGGATAAAAAGTGGATAAACGTTTACATTTTATATATTATGCTAGCAAAACACTCAATGATGCCCAAATTAACTACACAACCACTGAAAAAGAGTTATTGACTGTTGTATTTTCACTTGATAAATTTAGGTCTTACTTGGTAGGAACTAAAGTTATTGTTCATTAAAACATACTGCTTTGAAATATCTATTGACTAAACTGTATGCTAAGCCTAGACTCATTAGGTGGATCCTACTTTTACAAGAATTTGACCTAGAGATCAAAGACAAAAAAGGTACTGAAAATGTAGTAGCTGACCATCTGTCTAGGTTAATTTCTGAGTATGAAAATGTTGAGGGTGAAAGTAAGGATACAATCATAGAAACCTTCAATGATGAACAATTGTCTACAATAGGTCCAAATCCATGGTATGCTGACATTGTTAATTATCTTGCTAGTGGCATTTTGAGACCTAACATCACTTTTCAGGAAAAGAAAAGATTTTTCAGTGTTTGCAGGCAATACTTTTGGGATGACCCCTATTTGCTCAAGTTATATCAAGATCAAGTCATCCGAAGGTGTGTGCTCGAAGAGGATCATGATAGCATCTTAACCTTTTGCCATGAGCTACACTGTGGGGGCCATTTTAGTGGTAAGAAAACGGCCCTCAAGGTATTACAATCTAGATTTTATTGGCCTAAAGATGTTAACATGTTTTGAATGGGATGTGATAGATGTCAAAGGACAGGTAACATAGGCAAATGTAATGAAATCCCTTTGACATCAAATCTTGTAATGGAATTATTTGACGTGTGGGGAATTGACTTCATGGGTCCGTTTGCCCTATCTTTTTGTTACATTTATATTTTAGTCGCAGTCGACTATGTATCAAAGTGGGTAGAAGCGATACCCACTAGAACTAATGACGCTAACGTTGTTGTTAAATTTTTGAAGGATAACATTTTTAGTAGGTTTGGAACACCGAGAGCGATCATTAGTGATGGAGGCAGCCACTTTTACAATAGGCTCTTTGATAGGCTTTTGAAAAAGTACAACATTTCTCATAGAGTGGCTACCTCATACCATCCCCAAACTTCGGGGCAAGTGGAAGTGAGCAACCGACAAATTAAGGGAATATTGGAACGCACAGTGCGCCCCTCAAGGAAGGATTGGTTAGTTAAGTTGAATGATGCCTTGTAGGCATATCGTATAGCATACAAGATACCCATTGGTATGAGCCCCTACCGGTTAATATTTGGTAAAGCATGTCACTTACCCATTGAGCTAGAACATAGAGCTTATTGGGCTATTAAAGAGCTCAACATGGACATGGCAAAAGTTGGGGAAAAATGACTACTCTAACTAAGCGAACTTTAGAAAATTTGGGACGAAGCTTACGAGAATGCCAAGATCTACAAGGAGCGTACTAAGCGTTATCACGACAAAGGGCTCATCAATAAGTCTTTAATTCCTGGAATGAAAGTTCTGCTATATAATTCATGTTTGTGTTTGTTTCCAGGAAAACTACATTCTATGTGGAGTGGACCGTCAACAATCGCAAATGTATTTCCACATGGAGTAGTTGAGTTGCTAAATTTCAAAACACAAGAATCGTTCAAAGTGAACGGGCATCGTGTCAAGCCATACTTGGAAGTATACACCAATTTGAAAAGCATAGAAACCATGCGTCTCCACGATTCAGAGACACGAGAGCGGCCACATCTTGCTAAGACGTAAAACTAAGCAATTAATGGGAGGCACCCATTTGGTATCGTATTTCTTTCATTTCTTTGTTCATTTTATTTCTTTCGTTCTTTTTATCGTATTTTGGTTTTAAAAGTTTTTCATGGCAATGAGGACATTCCTAAATCATGGTTGGGGGTGAATGCATTGCCCATTTTCAAACATTCCAAAAAAATCAAAAATTTTAAAAATTTTGTGTCCGCTGTAGAGAGGGAGTTTTTATTTCAAAAATTTTCTTTTTAAAAATGTGTGTGTCGCAGCGTGTAAAATTTGTGCTGTGATGAGGGACGTTTTATTTCACACATGTTTTCCTAAAATTGATCTATGCTACAGCGGGAAAAACTTATGTCGCGACGCGCCTCTAAATTTTTCTAGAAAATGGACAGCTCGTGGATTCAAAATTCATTTCAAAATTTTCTCCCCCAAATTTCTCTCACTTTCTCTCATTTTCTCCCAAACACTCTCTAATTTTCTCTCCAATTTCTTCTCAATTTCTTACCAAAACTAAAACTTTACTCAATAATCTCTTCACTCTAGCATTGCTAGCAAGTATTCCTCTATCAATTTCAACAGATTTGCTCTAAAAATCAAGAACCTCTTCATCTTCAAAACCTAGGGTTTCAATCAATTTGGGAATTTTTCTTCAAGGTTTCAATTGCACTCCCAAAAGAGATTTCATGCATATTTCTTGCATACTAAATGCCACATGATGAGGAGTGCGAGGAATAGTGAAACGGAGCGTAAGTGTAATGTACACAATCTCATACGAAAGGGGAGTAACTTCTCTCACTTCTTTATTTAATTTCTTTTGTTTTTCTTTTTAACATTGAGGACAATGTAGAAATTAGGTTGGGGGTGGGAAAAATATTCCATGAGCATGAATTTAGACCAAATTTTAAATTTTAACATTTTGTAAATTTTTTATTTGAATTTTGTTAGGATAGTATGAAGTCCACTTGAGTCAATCCGAAGTCTATGATATTAACATGATTGTAATAACGGTGACATGAGAAAGAAATTAAATTTTTACCTAAGTAAAGAGGTGCATAAATGTTAGATTCATCTAGTTTGAGGATTTTGTGGTATATGTGGTAGTTTGTATGGTTAGTACGACTATTTTTGGTTTGTGTAGTGTGTGCATGTTCGTGATATATTTTAAATCTCAACGAACTCTAGAACTTCCTTGAAAACCCATTAAGGTGAAATAATAGAATCAAATGCCACTTAGAAAGTGATTTAGGCATTCTTTGGACCGTTTGAACTTTTGAAGCCTTCCCGTATTGTTTTATCCATAGTGACACCCGTGAACTCAATATTGATATATACATTGTACTACCTTTAGCGATAAGATTACTCAATGTAATATTTGATTTTCAAGAGCAATTATATTGTATATGTCTTTCTTTGAATAATTTTTTTTTTTTTGAATAATGAACAAGAAAAGTAAAGAAAGAAAATCAAGCAAAAATCCAAGGGATATATAGAATTTATTAAATAGGAGGATGAAAAAGAACATTTGGGTAGAAAAAGTTGAATAAGTTTATGAAATAAAAAGTACTCTTATCCCATTGAGAATAACATTTTCGTACTTTCATAACCACACACCTAAACACAACTTACAAGCTTAATGAAGTCCTATTGATTGTAGGTAGTTTGATTTCTATATTAATTGAGATGGATTTGAAAAGTAAGCCTATGGAGTTTGTA
The DNA here is from genome assembly GCA_029378325.1 of Elaeagnus macrophylla. Classification (NCBI taxonomy): domain Eukaryota; kingdom Viridiplantae; phylum Streptophyta; class Magnoliopsida; order Rosales; family Elaeagnaceae; genus Elaeagnus; species Elaeagnus macrophylla. Next base: position 13,851,227 of record CM055644.1, on the reverse strand, counting down.
AGTGCAATTTTCAATCATATTTTACTTGCACAATTTTGAGATCTAAAATGCAATCTATGAATATCATGCATGACACAATCCGATAGTATAACTAACAGGCTTGTGGTTTGATTGGTTGTTCGAAAGCCGATTACTAAGATGGGTTTGATATTTTGACTGTTTTTTAGCTTAAGTGATTTTTAAATATTTTGTATGACATTCGTTATTGATAATTTTTGAGACATATGCATGGATTGATTCAAGTACGTTTAGAGTCTTTCTTAGTTTTAAGAGTCGTACGATGTTTATGGGTGTCATCACTAGAAACCCTCACGAGACTATAACTCATCCACTAGGGCCACCTAGGGTTTAAAGGCTTGTTGCATATGCTAAATGCAACCGTGACAATTTACAGAAGTGATTTAGGTTAGGTTAGTTTATTTATTTGTTTTTATTTTAGTTTTTAGATCGCTCCACTTGCTAGAGACTAGCAAGAAGCTGGTTGGGGGCTGTGATAAGTGCACGAAAAGCACTAACATTTCATTATTTATTGTGCTTAATTGTTTAAAAAATAGATTTGTTATATATTATTTATTTGATTATTTTCATAAATCTATCAATTCGGAATCATAGGTATGTTTTAGTGTATCTCAGGTATTTTTAGCGTCAAATGAGTTGAATAATGCAAACACACAAAGATGGGGCACTTATGGCTCTCGGATTACAATTTACGTGCAACACGAGTCAAATTATGTAAATCGTACATAACGAGCCAGCACATATGTAAGGGGGTACATGTGAAGAAACTGAAGACAATGCGCGCCGTGACGAGGAAAATGTATGCCGTGGAGAGCACCTCTCAGGTTTTGACCATTAATTCCAAATTTGTGTTGTGCTGTGGCGGAGAAAATGTATACCACGGTGCGCCTATTCCTGATATAATTAGGATTCTATGTAACTCTTACATGTATAAATATCCTCTTTAGAGTCCCCTTTTCACACAACTTTTATACACTTCAATTTTGCGAACCGACAATAAATTCAATCAGTTTTTGGGAGCTTTTCTATATTCAAAAAAGCAAGGAAATTAATTCTAAGGATCCAAGAGACCATTGAAGATCGACGATCAAGCTTTTAGAGAAGAACGTCATCCAATCCAATAGCGGTATTTAGATCTAAGGTTTCTTCTTGTTATAGAATTTACTTTTCTTCTTCTTACTTCTTTGAGTGTATGTTCAGATTATATTTGTCTATGAATTTTAATATGAACATGAGTGACTAATTTTATTATGGATGTTTAGTTTGTGTTGTCATGTTTGCTAGAACTATTGGGGTGAATGTTTTTATTATTTTGAAATAAACAAATTTACCTTTTGATTAAGAGCTTGTTTAGATATTTAATTGTGAATTTTCATAGGCCAATTTAAGATTCATAGTTAGGTTGAAAAATCTGAGAATTTAGTTTTAGGAACATCACCTTAACTATATTTTTAAAAACTTAATCAAAGCTTCAAATTGATGACCTAGTCATGACATTGGTTTGATTGGCATATTTTTTCTTGTGCATAATTTGGATGCTATTTGATATACCCGATCATAGGATATTGTTTAGTTAATCAACAAAGAGAATTACCTAATCGTAGGAATTTTCGTAATTAAAAAGAAAGTCGGTAAAAATTGTTTATTAGAACGTTCATGTTAATTCACCATAACTTTTCGATACAAGCATGGCCAACCAAACTAAATGTCCATACATCTTCCATTGATATTTGAAATCTATTTGAGTCATTTCTGAATTTGCATAATTATTTTCGTTAATTGTTCAAGACCATTAATCATGCTCACAAATCCACCTTATTTACAATTTTATTAGGTTTAGGATTGTAGTTATTTAGAGTTTTAGTACTACTAAGATTCTATTTAATTAGTATTTTAGTTGCTTTAGGACACTAATTAGATTAAGAAAAAGGTTGTTTAGAACCATTGCAATTCCTTGAGAGACCGACCTTGGAGGTTTGCTTATCACTTTCTACGAGTGATTCGTACACTTACGAGTACTATAATTTGCACATCATACGACACCCCTGATGTTTTACCTCCTAATGTGGTTTGCTAGTGATGTGCAAGTTGACGTGATAGGTGGTACAACTGAAAGGTTGCAATACCCAAGTGCAGGTTGTCTCAAGTAATAAAACTCGGGAGTCCGAGTGTCGATCCTCAAGGAATTGGAAGGAAATGTATTAGATCAATAGAAATATACAAAGTTAATTACTTGATAATAAACAAAGTTTCAATAAACGAAAGCACTAGAGCTTTTAGGATCCTCTTTGACAAACTTGTAATAAATGTTCTCCATTCACAATATAACTCAATTAAGACTCATCTAGGAAGTGATCTTAATTGGAAGATGGAGAGGTTATTGCATGACTATATTTAAAAGATAACTCATTCTTAACTATAATATGTAGTAAAACCTATGAACTTGAAATGTTGAGATAATCTAAGCATTCAATGTACCATGCACAATGTTAACAATGAATCAAAGTCTCAAACAAACCAAATACAATTTTAGTACATATGATTCAATTAATTGAAGGATTTCATTAAAGAACAAAAGAAGAAATGAAGAATAACACTACAAATTCATCAAAGTATCACCTTTAGCTCTAGCTAAGGTTCTAGCAAGACATATTGTAAATTACACACAACAAAACTAAAAATGAACAAGAAAAGATGAATCTCTCAAATTCTCGCCCCCCTTTGTTGTGTAAATGTCCTCCTTTTATAGGCAACAAAACGAGCATATGCTAGTGTGAATGTGAGTTGTCATTGTGGGCTAATGATTCAATTAAGCATCTCCATGTCGGCCATTTTCTGCTTTTTTACACTCCGAATTGGACAACATGGTCAACATGAACGTTGTAGAGTATTAAGTTATCTTTACAACGCAACTTGGATCAGATCATTCCAAAATCTACAGCTCAAGATATGATTATTTTACTAAACCATGTGCAGTGGTGGCTGAAAACGTGTTTTTTTATGCAAGTTGCTTGAATGGTCAATACACATCAAGTTGAATGCACCTAAATTCATTCATAATTTGAAAGATAATAAATATAAGTCTCTCATATCATATTAAATCAACATTTATTCATGTAGATATGTTTAATTGAAATAATGTGATGAGACTTCTTAATTAGTGCATAAGATAGCTTAATTAACAAAATAATATGTATAAATGTCTATGAAAATATCTGCAAGTAATGCAATTTTAGACATTTATCAATAGGAAACGAAAGCTGAACAGAAACCTAATCCAACATCTGGCGCACTCTGTGTGAAAGAAATTTGATGTTTGATCGATCGAAATTGTGAAAAAACTCAAGAACATTCTTCGCGCTCTTCACGTTCTTCATCCATTTCTTCCATAAAAGATTGCTCAATTCGTCACACTACTAACATGAGCTCCCAATGATATTTTACTAATGATATTTTACTTCCTCAGCACGATCATAACTAAGCTAGCCATTAGGACCATCAACCTACCCTCGAAGTGCTTGTACAGAATTGGCACACCCAAAATGAACCTAGTAGTTGTGATTCTTAATCGCTACCATTAGCAATCCAGACCAAAAATTAGGTTGTAAGCTTCCATTGGGAAACTCCCAAAAGTGCAGGGTAGGAATTGGACCCTAAACTAAGTCACACCCTGGTCACTAACATGGCTAAGGAAACTAGATGTCTTATCCTGGGAGAACCACAACTACACTTGGACTTGTTGTGTCCCACTAGCCAGCCAAGCTAGCTTGATTTACTAAGCATTCACTAGCATTGAGCTCCAACAATTTCTGTCATCCATTCTAGTGATCCCCATCTGTCTCAGCACTTACAATCTGAACCAGATTCGTCTGGCTTGCCATAGGTAACCACTTCCAAGGTTAGTTAATCAGCACAATTGTTCACGATAGACACCCTGACGATGTTATTGACCTTGAGATGGATGACTTTGACTACAGTTGTTGAAAAGACGATGTTATTGACCCCGATAACAGTTGTTCAAGATAGACACCCTAACGATGTTATTGACCCCGAGATGGATGACTTTGACTACAGTTGTTGAAAAGACATTACTAAAGGAGAACAGAGATTCACACCAGAAGGAAGACCAGGACTTAGTAGGGTAGGTTGCCCCTTAAGGGTTTACGCCATCTAAAACACCACCCAAAAGTTAGCACTTTCTATGGCACCACCACCTAGGCTATGTCGGACTTGATGAATTGCTTCCTTCGTGGACGTGCTGTCCAAATGAGCTATCCTTTATATCGCACCTCCAAGCTAACCATCTTTCAAATTGTGGAACAAGATCTAAACCACATTAAGTGATAAAGGTCTAGGCCATACTTGGCCAAGTAGAAACACTACCTTCCAAGACAGTGACATCTGGACTCACTAGACCCCAGGACGAGAAGTCTAGGTTGCCACCATTTAGACTATGCCAAGCCAAGAACAAACCACTTGAAAGTAGCACAGAAATGTGAGCAACATTACCTCCAGAGCATCGTAACTTGGATTTCATCCTCCAGTGAAAAACCCTAGTTTCAATTAATATTTTAAAGAAATAATAAAATTTATTTATTAAATTTAGTTTTAATTTAAATCATTAAAGTGTTTTAATTGTGATTTTTTTTATTAGGTTAAATAAATATTTTGATGTTACATATTTAAACTATAGAAAATTCATAATGACATAAATATGTTGTATATAATTTTATATAATTGATTTTAGAAATTTTGGGAAAATTTGAATGAAATTACTGAAAAGCCCTTTCTTCATTAAACTTTTCTAAACAAGAACAGGAGTATTTTGGTCATTTAGCACCTAAACCCTATATCCCCAATTTTTCTCCTTCTCCTTCCACGCGAAAACAATTTTGAGAGGGAGTTGGCCTTCTCGACTGCATGGGAGAGAGTGAGAGAAAGAGAGAGAGAGAGAGAGAGAGAGAGGTGTTGCCACCACCAACGTTCGTCGTTGTTCTTTCCTCATCATGTGATAGTATATTACCCAAATGCCTCAAAAACCCACCGTGGAACAACTCTGCCGCTGATCATTTCATACCCTCTGATTGCCGTCAGCTTCCTTTTACCACCAACGCAAGTCCACTGGAGTTTGGGACCTTACTTCATTGTCGTCCTTCTTTACTGCTTGTCAAAATAGTGAAACTCAGGTAAATAAATAAATAAATGTGGTGGCCGAAAAATAAATAGTAAATACTAACCTTATGCTATATTTATCTTTGCATTCTATTTTTGTGAAATCAAGTAGAGGTTTTTGTGCTTGTTATGGTTATCCTCATCTAGATGTATCTTACTACTATTTGGTGAGGTCTCCTTCTGATGTATAAATTATAGTACTCGCAAAAGCAAGAATCACTTATAGTCTAGTGATAAGTAAACCTCCGAGATCGATCTCTCTCGGAGCTGCAAATATTTTAAAGTTCTTTAATTATTTTCAAAAGTAGTAAAACATAAATAAATGAAAAGACTTAAAGCAAATAAATGATGATAAAGTAGTTAATTAATCAAACAACTAAAGTTAAGTGAAGAACTTTAATTAAAAAGATGAGATAAGCAATGGAAATTTTAGCTTGCTAACCAATCATATTTTGGATCATTAATTAAATTTAATAATTGTTCATAAGTTGATATTATTGATTTTTCCACTAAAGCTAGAAAATTCCAACGATCATGGCAACTTTCACTTACAATTAAATAATTAATTTCTTTAATCGAGATAATTAATTAAATGATTATAATGAGTGTATAGAAATTATATAACCATCTAAACTAATACAATGATCATGTAATTAATTTAGATTCATGTTCAAGAGGGCATAATTATATGCAGATGATGTTTCTAACAAACTAATTCACATATATTTACTTTAACTATAAATAGTGATTTGATCCATCTACTATTCATAATTAAAGCTATGTAGAAAAAATGAACATGAAATAATACCAAACTTTTATATAATAATTAACTTATTAATCCAAAATAAATATGGTAACATAACTAAAATTTCATATATAAATTTAGCCAAACATAATTAAATTTACTATCGTAAATTTAATTACTAACTGCATAAAGTTTACAGTAATTATATTACAAAATTAGAAACAAAAATATTAATAATAAAATAAATACCCAAACTCTTGAATTGGTTCATGTTCTTCCTCTAAAAGCTTAAAATATTATACAAAAATGTAATATTTTTCTCTCTAAAATATGTAAAATTATATTGCAAAAATAAAAAATTACCTAAAAATAAAAATAAAAGAGAGAAAATTCTCCCAAAAAAAACGAAGAAGCGAAAAAATACGTAAAAATCTGATAAAAAAACATATTAAAACTAAGCTGAGGATGTGCATATATATAGGCAAAAGTGGAAAGGTTAATGACGTGCCACGTGTCAGCATTTCATTGGTGGTCAACTGCAAGAAAAGGACAAAACTGACACGTGGCAGAATATGAATGGCTGAGCGGCGCTGTCTGCTTTAGAAGAGTGGGAAACGTGTCACATTTTTATTGGCTGGACGGTGCTGCATCGCAAGTGGGAAACAACTCATAAAGTGCGTGACACGTAGCATTTTATGATTCGTCCAAATTGCAGCGCAGTCTAGTAAATGCTTGTTGAGTTAATTTGTATGACGGATTGATGTGGTAATGACGTGTGATGATGACTTTGACTGGACTTTTTTAAGTGGATCCACGGTTCCTTCTGTATGAATCCGTATTTTTAAATACATCCACAAATCATTCTATATAAATTCATCTGTCTAATTAAATTCATAAAAAATTCCAGAAAAATTCTAAAAAATTGTAAATTCTTCCAAAATAATTATAAACCTAAAAATGACCAAAATATCCTTAGTTTGGGTAAAATATTTAAATAAACTATAAAATTAATGTCAAATTACAACAAAATATTAGAACAAATATTGGTTTATCACCTTCGTCATCTATTGTGTTGTATGCTAGTTGTTCAAATGTTGCTATTGGTGGTGATATTGATGAGAAATAGACTCTTTAATTTTGGTTTAATTTTTCAATTATTGGACTGTGATTGTATGTGATGGAATTTGATATTGACTTCCTTGGATTATATATTCATATTGATGAATGATTGAGAATATTTGAGTGTTGGGATGGTATGTATTAGATCAATCAATCTTGTTAAATGTTCAATTGAATTGGTTGGTTGACATTTCGTTTATTGACATGAAAATGCACTATTTAATGTTATTAATTAGAGTTGATAAATGTCTTGGGGCTATGTTATTTTAAATAATATCGAGTTGGATACCTATGCACTATTGTGGTTTTTAAGTTTATTTTAAGTGGTGGACTATTAGGAGTAATTTAAGGACATATCTTGGTTAATCTTTGAGCACTTTGTTTTAGAATGTGTATGACGTTACAAATTACAAACCATAAGATCGTATGTGAACATGTAATTTACAGGAATGTTAAGTTAGATAATATTGACTTCTTATTGATCTATTAGAGTTTTGTTTAAAATACGTTATGTTTATGATTACTAACATTAGTGTGAGAATCGTTTGTCACACCCATCTAATTGAGATCTTATTGAATGATAATAATGTTAAGAAACTTGACATTCTTCTAAATATAATGACATATTTAAGTTCTTGTTAAACAAACGTTGGAACGACGAGATTGGTAAAATACTTAGAAAGAGAGATCTATCAAAGAGGTTTCGAGACGTTATCTAAATTAGGAAGAACACCTTCTAAGATAGATGTGCGTTTGAAACTTATTGAGGTAGGGGTTATTACTCCACTTTTTCTTCATACATTATTTTTATAAAAATATCATGCATCATCATAGATATTCGAATGACTGAAATTGATGCCATGTTTATATAGGTTTGTATAAAAGTGTTGATAATGATGGTATAATTAAGATACCCATTTGGAAGCATTTTAAATGTATATATGAGATTATAAAATACGGGTATTAAAATATTTTACATAACATCTAAGTTTTTGTTCATGCATTATAAAATTATTTTTGTTGGGCGTATTACCTGCATAGATGTCTTGGGGAGATATGGTACCTTGGGACTACTGGATGCAGCAGACTATTTTTTGATGGATTACAGGTATGCATTATATTTACATGTATCATTGAGTTGTCCATACATGGGTCTTGGTATTAGACAGCACATGGGTCTCGGAGTTGGACCCCCATCGTGTTTCAGAGTTATTCGTCTTGGGTCTTGGTATTTGTTCTGTCTTTGGGTCTCGGAGTTGGACTGCCCATATGAAAAGGACCCTTAAGACGAGGACCCATGTACTTTTGAATTGACCAATACATGTGCCATATGTATTTCAGAGTATGACCATACATGGGATCGAAGATGGACCCACGTGCGTCTCAGAGGTTTACCGTACACGCGCTCATGTATTTTGGAGTTGACCAATATATATGGATTTGGCATAGCATACATGTGTATTTTATATTAGACATTGCATATTTCATTATGATTGCATGAGCATGCATGGGGTACTTGAAATGTACACTCCATCCGGCTTCAGAAGTGAGGAAGTACAGGTATGCTAGAGTTTAAAAAAATGAAATCACCCCACTACTGATAAACTGATGATTTATTATTAGACATGAATGAAATATTTTAAATGTAGCATGCATCATTGATTTCATTGAGGACTGTGCATGGAGTATACTTCTACTGAGCTAGTTGTAGCTCACCCTGTTTTTCCTTTTTCTTTTCAGATTAGATACTGTTTCTTCGAAGTTGTTGTGACTTGATTGTAAGGCACGTACTTCTAAGGAATTCAATTAAAAGGTTTTCTCTTTACTCTTATTTTTTTTATTAGTTATTCTGTTTATTGAATAGACGGGCTAAGACCACTCTGATTTGTTATAATTTTAAATATTTGTAACCATTTGAATTATAAGTTTTTTGAAGATTTTATTATGTTTCTATAAATATTAAATTATTTCAAGGGTACCCAAATTGTTAATAATTGATTTGTTCATTTTAAATTGATATTTCATAATTAATGATTCTAAAATTAATAATTTCTTTTATATTTTATCTATTTTCTTAAAATTCACGTACCCATAATTGGGGCATGACATCCACAGAGCAAGAATACTCTCATTCTCACACAAGTATACACCTCAAGCAACATAAAGTCTTACACATTGAGGTACTTGGAAAAGACTTCTAGAGCAAAAATTGAATCCATGAAACAAGTGCTCACTTCACAGTTGATTCTGGGCGTTTTTAGTATGGGGTGACCTAGTACCTCATCATCTACAAAACACTTGGCAAGAAATAATCAGAAGAAAGTTGAATGCATGCATGTTAGCTCCAGATTGTTGCCTTCTGAGTTACTGCCTCCCATCCTGGGGTACTGCGAGCAACCTCAACTCCAATTATGTAGGATCAATGGAAACTTTAATTCAAACTCTTGCACACTCAAAAAGTTATTGTCTAGATTTCAGCCTAACCATCCGGAAAGTACACTAGAGGCATGCTCAGAAAGTTCACCGAGAGCTATACTTAGATGACTTGGAAAACCACATCGGCTCATCAATTCTAGATTAGAGATCTCAACTCTCAGGCCAGGATAATCAATGTCCACTTGGGACCCCAGGAATCTCGACTCTCAAACCAAGATACTCATTCTTGACCTAGGACTCTAGAGTTCTTAACTCTTAGGCTAGGAGTTTTAATGTCCACTTGGGACCCTAGAGTTCTTAACTCTTAGGCTAGGAGTTTTAATGTCCACTTGGGACCCTAGAGTTCTTAACTCTTAGGCTAGGAGTTTTAATGTCCACTTGGGACCCTAGAGTTCTCAACCCGTGGGCCAAGATTCTCAACATCCACCTGTCTTATCTCACCACTGTCTCAATGGATTGCATCCGATTTGAGAAAGAAGAAAAACACACCTCTTCGACACCCACAATGACTACGATCCAAGATCAAGACAGTGGCTCCCATTTGCTATAACGTGAGGATCCACCAAGTTTAGAATATGTAGGCAGAAAATCCACTAAGATGGCAGGACATATGCTTTCGGGAGTTTGCTTTCATTTTCTTGTAATTTATTTTTCACAAATTGTTGGGTGAGGTCCTACTCGGCTATGTCAACACCAACACCAAAAAAATAAAAAATAAATAGCGTTGGAAATGAAAATAAAGAACATATAAACTTTGGCACTAAAACAACCAATAATTTACATTTCAGAAGACTAGTACCACACCGCAAAATGGCTACCAGATAGAGCTTCCAACATCTACCTTGGACAGCATAGCAACAAGCTTAATCGCAAACTTGACTAATCTTAGCTTTCCACTCTCGGACTTGGTAGCCAACGTAAGCCTTAGCTAAGATTAGGCGCTATAATTTTGAATGAGCTTTAACAACTCATTCTTCAATTACTACTTTACGCTACCATGCTACTACCCCACAAGTAGACTTGTGATCAGCTAGAGCATTATCAAGAAGCTTTATTCCCAAAGTTCGAGTTTAGACTTGTGACAAACTTGCAGTGTAAATTGTGTCATGCCTCTCTTACCCCAGGAACACCCGGGGCTCACAACTTGGAACTAGTAGTAACTGTGACTAACTTATCCAAGCATCGATTAGAAAGTCACACTTCCCTAGAATCATGCATCGGACTAAAACACGTACCGGGTAGGAAGGAACCACAACCTCCTGCCGGACCAACGTGTGTATACAGCTTGGGATGAGACTTAAGGCACCGTAGCCCGTCTGTCATACTTGGATACATTAGGAACACCTACCCAGGAGAAAGTCATGATCAAGTCAGTCTCACCTATGAAGCTAGGCAACCCCATGCCTTATGACACCGCCTGTCTTAATGGAACTAGCGCCAGATACCTGGAATTAGCACCTATGATCAAGTATTCAATTGACAGTCAACTAGCATATCAATTGATTGAACCTTGTGAGGCAATAATGTGAGACTCACACCTGCTGGCACCTATGAAGAGCTCATCTAGAATTAAGGCTAAGTTGAATTCCATAAGTAATTAACTAGGTTCTTTGGACGACATCACATCATGTTTTTGCTGAGCTTGGATCAGAAGAGTAGCACGCTCTGTAAAGTCATACTTGGCTCACTCGATACGTAGTGCAAAACCATACACCAGGCTTGAAAGTGCCAAAACTTTTCATGAAACCAACTAGTGGAGAAGTTTCTCAGGATGGAAACTTGAGGCTCCACATAGCCCCATACTATGCTTGGAAACAACTTAGGACCAAGTGTTGGTTAAGTCTTACCTAGGAATAGTGTACCCTACCCACTAGGTCATTTTTTTAGTGTAACTCGTGTTATGCAAGGCCAATGTGGGCTTACACTCCCTTAGGCATCCACAACACCCTTGATCCAAGATCTAGGAAATGACCCACTAATGTCTTAATGGGAAAAGTCTATCAAGGAAATGATACAAAAGTTGGCACATGTGACGACTTTCCTAAGATCTTGACATTAGTCTTGTCTAGGAAATTACTCATTTTGCAAAGTTTGGAACTCACTTTAGGGCTCAAGCACATGAAGTAGATACTCGAGTCCACTGAAACTGGGGGCCTGCATTTGCTTCCCTAGGAAAGGAGGATCCCACTTCCATAGGATCTAGACTCTAGACATCGGATATTACTTGCCATACTCAAGAAGTATGCCAAGAAAAGGGGCTTAGAGGATAGATTAGGTAAATTTTAGATCATTAGTCAGTCATTAGACAATAACAATCACCAGACTCAATTAGATAACAGACTCAGAAGAGACAAGATTTTTTGTATTTTTCTGAGTAACTTGGGGAAATATCTATCCAAGGGATTGGGAAAACTAGAGAATCCTTGGAATTTGAGAGAAGTCCCAATTCGGTGAACAACCAAGATAAGGAAACCTAAGGACTAGCTCCTTTCGTTCAAGCAGCAAAAAGAAAATAACAAATAATAAGTAATTTGTAGAATAAACAACTAAGGTAGATAACAGACAATAAGGTAAAAGCAATAAATATTTTACAATCTAAGTATATACTATATATGTTATCACATATAACGTAGATACTTAGATTGTACTAACTCATATAACAGATCGAGCAAACACAACAATATAACATGGTAAACCCATTTAGGCTCCAATCCTAAGTGGAAAGATTCACGAGTTGCTTAAGACAACCACTCAGTAGCCAAATTTACTAAAATTAATAAACAATTAATACAGACTTGATAAGGTAAGACTATCAGTCAGGGATCACCTATCCTAACTGCCTAAGCTGGTATAACAAGTTGTCTCTACAGCTACTTTGATCCTAACTGGATCCGGCTCACCTCAAGAGCCATACCACCATGCAATGTGATGAAAATACCGGCAATTAGTATGCATGTACAACAATATATACAAATTATCCAAAATGTGATTTTAGGATAAAATACCTCGTATCAACACTACGAAAACACACTCGACGTATGTTAGTACGGAAACTCCACCTTGTAATAATAATACAGAAATACACTTGATATATTGTTATTATTAAAACTCTGTTTATAAATGAGTTTAATGAATTCCACCTCTACCACATAGTTTAACAAAAAAAAATACTCGATGTGTTAAAACTACAGAATCACATTTTGAAAATATTTAAACTCCAAGTGAATAAATCCCTTTCAAATTACTAATATTGAAACACAGTCAATGTATTAGTAATACGAAAAATAAATTATTTTTCAAATGCACTAAAATATATTTTTCACATATTATAAAAATACACAATGCCAAATATACAGTGTGAGAAATATATATGAAAGAGGTAAGAGAGAGGATAAGAGATGCGTAAAAGGTGTAATTAATAAGAAAGAGGGGATATTTATAGCTAATTTTTCAGCTTCCAAGACCCTCTCCAACACCTCACCACACACCTTGGTGTTGTTTTGTTGACCACCACAACGAACCTCCCGTGAGATATTAGTGAGGTCTAATAAGTCATAGTTCCACCTTGTGCACCCTCACTAACCCTTCGCCAGCCACCTCAGTAAGCCACCAGCGAAACCTCCATGAGACCCCTGTGAGCCACTCAAAATAATTTTTTTTAAGACAAAACTTCACCAAATAAAATGCCGAAAATATCCACAAACTCAGGGAAGCATATGCAAGTAAAAACATATTTTAATATGCAATAAATATGCTCACAACGACCCCGTGGTGTGTATATCAAATAAACAGAAAGATCTACTTGAGTGTATGCGAACTGATCACAAGAAAATCACCTTACAAAGAGGTAGATAAAAATACTAAGTAAAATAAATAGACTCTGTGTTTTGCACATAAGAACACCAAAAAAGACACAAAGGGACTTACAAGACTTATAGAATTGGTAAGTGACATTCTTTCGACTTAGAGAGGTTCAAAACAAAACTATATCCAGGATTCGAAACATGATCGAGATTCAAGACTTTAACAGCTAGCCTAAAAAATGACGGTCTCACAAAAAATGACAGCCTCAGCAAAAATGACAGTCTCAAAAAAATGACGGTTTCAACAAAAGCTTGGAGTCTAGTAAAAAGTTGGACTCTGGGAAAGGTAAATTGGAGAATGTTACAGTGCCCACAAGATGAAACTATTGGCCTCCAAGCTACCAAAAAAATGTCACCAAGGTCGCAATAGATGTGATTTGACTAACCGACTGGACGAAAATGTCACTTATGAGAATGGGGGCTCTTGACCTTGCCGTTCCAACCAAGCCGCTGGCCAGCCGATCGATTGACCAGCTGACTTGGTGAGTTGTGTATGTGGCCCCCCATGCGTAGGCATCGCTCTCCTTTCATGCTTCCCGCACAATCTATGCCTTTTACTATCGCTATCGACCAACCCAATTGACCAATTGAAGCTAGCACCTTACCGGTCATGCCATAGTTTTCCCCCGATCCCACGTTGATCCCATTCAGTTCTACATCCTATGTCTTATGTCCCGTTTGCACAATCCAAAAATTTTTATGGACCCACGCTGGGGGCTAGCGCTCGACTCTCCATGAGTGAGTAAGGCATTATCACTTTGGTCATATCACCTTGATTGTCGAAGCATTTTTCTAAGGCGTGGGTCAATTCCTAAAAATCTCAAGATTATTGAGTGAAGGTGTCACTACTACAAAACTGTATTTTGGTCTCGCAAAATTGGCCACGATTTTACTAAAAACTAAGGTCGAAGGTTTTTGGTCACGGTCAAGTTAAAACCATGACCATAGCGTGTGCATATAATCTCATATTTTGCAATGACCATGACCATAAACTAGACAACAAAAAAAAAGTTATAATCACTGTTATTAAATAATCATGACCTAAATATGATAATATAGTCTCAGTTTTTTAAAACTGAGACTATAAAATGTGTTTTGTATTATTTATTTTGTAAAAAAAAAATTCAAAATGTCACAAAACCTAAATCATTTTGTGCTTCTAACACAGTTTCCTTCTCACTACCTCTCGCGGCTCTCTATTCCCATGAAAGTTGTGCGCAACCCAGCCCTTGGAGTCTCACCCTCCGCCGCCTCCGAGCCACCCACTTAGACCCAGTTGTCCCCGGCCTATTCGTCTTGGTCATGCGAAGACCTAGGTTCCTCTTGGTCACGCGAAGACCACTGTTCCAGTTCCTCCTACCCCTGTGTCGCTAGCTATTCTCTTCTAATTTGCTCCTTCGTCGAGTTGTAACGTATTGTTCTTGCTCTTTTTTTCCCTTTGATTTTCATTTATTGTTCATTTTCGATAAACTTCAGGCCCAGTGTAGTTGATGGGTGTTCTCAAGTTGTGGGAAATTTTTTATACACGTTGACGAACCGTCCCTGCACTTCTATTTATATTTGGGAAAAGAAAAGATAGTTCGATTTGTGTAATGGCAAATCTGAACAATTAATGAATTTTTTTTTCTTAATGTCTATGGGATTATGATGAAATTCACGATGAACATACTGCTAATTAGTGGTAATTCAAGAATCAAAAGATACTAAAGGAGTTTCGATTTGCAGGTAGTTAAAACCCTTACCTCTATGAACATATTGTTGCCGTTGCTAGTTATTGTTCGCGCCCATAGTCCCCCACAAACGATAACCTATTATTGGCACAAGTTTGGTCTCCTTTCATATTAAAAATATATCAAAAAATAAGTGCTTCTTCATCAAATTTGCGATTATTTGTGATAGTTAGACTACATAATAAACTTGGGTTTGTTTGTGATACTGTTCTTAATTACAATTAACTTTGTCATATTAGTGTCGGTTTGCAGAGTTATTCACATTACCCTTATGCCTCGAGAGGTATGTATGTATGTATGTTTCAGCACAATAACGTCTCAAATTTTGCTATTATAAAACAAAAGAATGTGATTACATTTTTCATGTTTAATCATTTTATTTGACCATGTAGGTTTTGTTTATAATAATCTTTTCTTCTCTCTCGGTTTTGTAATATTCTTTGAGTTCTTAGCTTTAGTTTATTCTTCTTCATTATTTGCTTTCTAAATCCTCATCTTCAAAATGGATCAATAAGAGTTTTGTCCTTTCCAAGTTCTTTCACTAGTTTGGTAGCCTTATTTGTAAAACTTAATCAAGTGTAGTTAGAACTTGGCATTACTCTACTATTTCTAGGCCTATGCTGCTGAATTTGACTTCTTTTGCTCTTGCATTATCCTTATATGGTTGTCATTTGGGATAAAAGTATTTTCATTATTGTGTTTTTCTTCCTTGCCTCTTCTATGTATTTGAACTTTGTTTAATTTTTACCATTGGGAAAGTTATATATAATTTCTCGTGATGTGTAAAAAAGGCTAAAAGATTACTACTTGACTAGGACATTAGAGAGTGTTTCATTAAACAACTCGAACATATGCTTCCTAACCACATGAGGAGATTGAACCCTACAACATACAAGACATTATGATTGATGCACAACCTATTAAAAAAATTACAATACTAACCATATTGAACTTCACAACCTACTTGCAAACATCATTAAGGAGAAATTGGTGTGTAACAACATACATTTCTAACTTTTTATGTATTCAGATTACTGTGAAGCTTTTTCATAACTAATCTAAAAATTCTACAGCGTGTAATTGTCTTTGGGTAAATTTCTGTTTATTTACAATTGTGTTTAATGTCTGCAGAAAATAAATTGTTCATAAAAATGCTATTATGGAATATATGAGAGGTGTACTACAGTAGTTAACAGATCTTATATATGATCCACTTGTTCATGACTTGGCACCAATGAGCCTAGGATTGCTCCGTAGCCTGTCATGATACAAATTGAAATACAGTGCTGATAACCATTGAAATTCTGTACTCCTGACTACTTTTTGATTTTGGATATGTAATTATTTCATTAACAAATTTGTTAGATTGATTTAATGTGGTACTATTCAACTATTATAATATTTATTTTGTTTTAGAGCACGTGAACTTTCTGAAATGTAATCGCAATTTAAATTTTAATATAATATATGAATTTATATATGATAATTCAATATTCTATGTATGAAAATTGCACTTATAATATTGAAAAAATATGTATTTAAATTAATGAAAATGTTGAAAATAAGGATATTATATTGAATATTATTTATGGTCACGGTCTGTATTTAAACCGAGAACAAATATGTATATAAGGTCTCAATTATTTACAAAATTCGTGACCTTATATGTTATATTAGGTCACAATTTTTGTAAATAACTGAGACGTTAAAGCATTAATAGGTCACGATCTTTGAAAACCCGCGACTATATTGTATGTTTTTGTCACAGTTTTTAACCATTATCATATGTATTAGTCTAAGGTCTCTTCATCTTTGGCCTCGATTTTTATGATTGTGGCCATAGGTCCACAGTCACGGTTAAAAATCATGACCATATATCAATTTTGTAGTAGTGTGTGCTCTTTCGAGGTAATGCTATTGTTAAAGTGTTCTATTAGCTAGTTCCCTAACAACACCTCAGAAGATGTTCTCCTTTCCATATTTCCAAAGGTCATTATGCTCATGTTGTCCAAGTTCCAATAGCTAAACTAAGTATGCTTTCCTAAGGTCCAAATGATCTCCCAAGAACACAATCTCCCAAGTATTTTCCTAAGGATGTTGAAGTCAAGTGAGGCCTCGTAAGGGCACTTGAGCACTGAGATCATCTTATTAAAGTACCAAGGGTTGGTCATCCTTCTAAGTTATGAAGGAAACAAAAAATAGAAAAATACTAAGTCAACTACCATATACAAGCTCTGTTCCACATTCACAAGAAAAGAATAAAAAATTTCTACCAAGGCTAGTGTAGAGTAACATACAATAATGGAGTAAAAGTTTATTTATTACTAAAGTCATGCTCCCAAGAGCAACTACAACCTAAAAGCCAAGTCATGAAACTTTCCAAGTACTACTATAAAAGTAAGTAAGATAATAAAGGAAAGAACTGCCTAGATCTAAGCACTAAGTCAACCTCTAACAACTGGTCTTCTTGGACTATACTATAGATATTAGTGTTGCTTGCACTATCTTATGATTCCCAGCTAAGTCATGAACTTAAGCCACATCCTTAGCCTACGTAAGATCCTAGGATATCTCCTCAGATAAAGACATACTCACCTCAAATTCAGAGTCATCGATATACTCTTCGTACTCAGTTGCAGGTTCATTGAAGTTGGGAAACTTACGATAAAGTTGACACTTTTTTGTATAGACAATCTTGAATCTTCTCTTAGTAGATTAATAGCCATGAGACAAAGCAACACCGATATTTTCCCTGAAATTCTCAGAGTCCAAGTATGCTTCCACAGCCTTTGGACTTGCAACTTTTGCCAAAGTAATCAATCTTTGAATTTCAACTCTATGTTCCTTCATCTCAGAGTTATTCAAAGTCAGCTCTCCCTTGAGCTTCAAATTGCTAGCCTCACAATCGGCCAGTTTATCATATTACCCTATCTAAATTAAAGTCTTCTCATCCAAAGCCTTGACAAGTTCTATTTGCTTTACCTAAATAAGACTAAGTAAGCCCAAGCCTGGCCACCCTGGTAGCTCCTGCCAAAGTCTCAAATGAGCTCGAGTTTTTTACATGCAATTATCCACAGCAATCCTAATGTTTTAGAAGCTTCTTAGACCAACCAAGGATGTCTTCATCAATATCGCCCATGGGGGTTTCTTGAGCCTCTATAGTGGATGGGTCACGTGGAAGACTTGACAAGTGCTATCTTATACATATTTTTAGTAATTAATTCCTCCATATTTATGCTTATTTTATTACTCTCATATTATTTAATTAATTTATTTTATTAATTATGAAAAATATAATTTATTCAAATTTTATTTTGGAATTTTTCTGATTTTTTTATATATATTTTATTAATTTTATTTGATTAGGAGGATGTACTTAGGTTGAATGTGGATTAACTTAGTAATCCACATATACCATCAACCATTCATAACCTTAATAAGTTATTAAGGATAGGTATATATATAAATAAGGGAGTGGAAGGAAAAAAATGCAGACTAATAAGAAAAGAACAACGCAGAAATGTGACGAGGATTGACGCAAAGCAAATAGCAGCCAAAAATACACAAAACTTATCAGAAAGTAAATTAATCCTTGTGCCATTATTGAAGATTTTTTAAGGAAGATTAAAGAAGAAATTGAAGATTGGTTTTGTTGGTCCCTTTGGCTCCAACAATTCTACAAAATCAGATTCTTTCTCTACTATTTTTATTTATTTATGATGATTATTTATTTTAGTTGTTCCATTTTGTTATTTCTATGGCTAGATAAATATTTTATGTGATTGTGGGCAATTTTAATTCCAAGTCCTAAACTATGATTTAATTAAATTGATGTCATGATAAATTTTTAATTTCAATTCTTCATTCTTGATGTGTTTAATTCTATGTTTAAATATCATGGCTTTACATGTATGAATTAGAATGATGAACTAGTTTATTTCATGTATATGCCTACATCTATTTAAATATATTAGTACGTAATAGCTAATATTATTATTGGAAGTACTACCTTGTGATTTTTGTCATAAGTAAGATTGATACCTTCATTAAAGGTTAAACGATTGTTTTAATCTTGCCTAGTTTAGTTATCATGTTTTTAGATCTTAATTCAAAGAGTGAATTAGATCTAGCAAGCATGTCTCTAGGTTATTTATAATTTAAGTTTAGTTAATAAACAGACTTTTAACTAACTATATAGTAAGAAAAGATGAAAAGTCTTAAGCATACTTAGACTTCTAAAGCTAAAATTAAGAATTCAAGAATGATTTTGAGTTACGATAGTAATTCAAGATTCAAGAAATTAAATATTTATTCATGACATATTTAGTTAAATTTTAAGCTAGTGGTGAGAATAGACTTATGATCACATACTTCTTGCGATCGTTTTTAATTCATATTTAATTATTTTTTCGTCTTTTGTTTACAATTATTTGAAAATTCCCTTTTACTAATTTTGTTAACAAACTGGTAATTAAAGGTAGAGATTGTAACAATTCTTGTGGTTATTCAAGCATGTTAGGACTATCATGTAGAGCCTCCACTTCCATCACAAAGTCCTTGACCAGAGGAGAAGCTTGGGTAGAGTTAGAAGCTTCAACCCCCACGGTCTCCTCTACGCTAAAGGTAGATGCTTGATGAGCCCTCTTCATCCCGAGAACACCCCCATTCTTCTTCAAGTTCTGGTTTCCTAGGTTCCTTGTAACAAACTGTAAGGTCTTGGTGGCATTACCCTTTTGAGTTACATGTGATAAGATCTAATGATTGCAAGACAAAAAAGTTTTGAGTTGAGAATAAAGAATTATTCAAGTACTCACATGGATCGGGATCGCTACTAAAAGTCTTGAGTAAAGAAGATGAGAAATGGAGACCCTAGTGAAAAATCTAGCACCAACCTCGAACTGCAGCGTCTCGTAGGGGCTAAGGTAAACAGCTCTCTAATGAATTCTCTTTATCATCATCAACAAGCTCATCCTTCTTCTAGTGTACTGCACAAAGAAGGATTCATAAAACAGTTAGCAAGACAAAAACAAGAAATGCAAAGTAAAATGTAGTGGATAAATCATGCATGTATGGACTACTCACCATTGGGAACAAACTGTGTGGGTGTGAGGGCCCAGGTCAAGATAAGCCATATCATAGGCCCCGAAAGCATTATGAACCAAAAGTTCCTTCAACCCTTGTTGAACTCAGGCAACTCAAGGATCAACTTGCCAATACCAAAAGGTCTAAGGCCAAACTAGCCTTTGCCCACAATCTGTGGTTAATAAAGAGATTTGAACCCAGCAAGGTTCATTTGTCCCCTATTTTCTTTCGGTAGCACAAATCAAGATAGTTGGATCTTCCAAGCATTTGGGGTAAACTTCCCAAGAGGCACCCCAATCCTACAAAGGAACTCTTGCACCAATGGTAAGAAAGGGATTCGAAGACAAGTGAACATCTGATCACCAAAAATAGTGATTCCTCTAGAAGGGGGTCTACTTGAGAGGATGCCATTGCCAAGAAGTATAATACCAATGGAGTTTGGGATCTCAAACATTTCCCTCAACTTGTACATAGAGTATTGGGTTATGGAGGGCCCAAAGAATCAACTTCATAACCTTACTCTAGCTTTAGGTCATTATTTGGATATTCACTAGAAGCATCTCCACTATAAACAGAACCAAAAGCCTTAACGGAAGCAGCACGACTGGAACAGAGATAAAAATCAGACAGAGGGCCCAATTCGATGCTAGATTTATAAGGGAAGAATCATTGGCCAACATCATTGTCGGTCCGACCAATCGACTGGTCGGTACCTTTTTATCGTGGCTTTGACTCAATATCCCCATCCTGACTATCAAGTCCAGTCTTGATCTGATTGCAAGAGCCCCCATTTTTGACCTCTATGCTGCGTCCTACTTCTACCTAGGTTCTTGCTCCCACTTCTGATATCTTCAACATACCAGTCAGACATGCTAACTCTGCTCCTTTACTAGGATTTTTTCTATGAGTGTGGGTTTTCTCGCCAGTCTTGAGTTTTAGGGTCAATAAAATTCCCAAGGAATATTTATCTCCTGACCGACACACATATATTAAAACAAAATCTTGCTATGAACCCTCTAGAAATTCACTAGTCTACCATGGAAGATCAAAGTGAAGGAAAAGTAAAAAACTTTAAAGGTCCATGCTGTTCTTCCCAGTTCTTAAAGTCCATGCATGTTCAAAACAAATTGAAGGAAAAAGGAAAGAAAGTTAAAGTTTAATCCACTAACTTTACTTGAGTGTAATCAACTATTGCCCCCAAGGCTCTTTTCTCTCAAGCTCTTACTATTTGGTTTTATCCTTTAGCATGCATTTCTTTATCTTTTTGCTTTAAATGTCTATTTGAACTGAGCTATGTTTTTGAAAACTCTTACTTTGTAAAAACCAGTTTTGTATTTTTGGATCATTAAGTTGAGTATTTTTTCTATATTAATGATTCATTGATGTGGGTTTTAAAAATTATGTTTTTGAGAATTAGTGTTTCTGTATTGCCAATACATTAAGTGATGTTTTGTAATGGAATATGGAGTATTGATTAGAAAATATATTTTTCATGAAAAGAGTTTTTGTATCCCCAATACATTGAGTATAGTTTTGTATTGGGATACGAGTTGATTTGAAGAAAATATATTTTTATGTTTTCGTATGGGCAATACATTGAGTGTTGTTCTGTATTACAATACGAGATATTTTTGTGAAAAATATTTTTTTGATAAAGGAGTTTTTGTGTCAACAATATGTCGAATGTTTTTCTGTATTATTGATTAAAGGTGTTTTTGCAAAACATTACTTGCTACTTGTGTTTTTCACTAGTTAATTAGGTTCCTTCCCTCTTTTGATTAGCAATGATGTGAGTGCTACCAATGATCTCTTTTGAGGAAACAGTGTGCTGATTATATTAATGATCACTTTTGTTGTCACCTTTGTCTTTTCACTTGCATGTGTGTTTTGATGTTTTCTTGTGATTATCTATTTTACTACCTTGTACCTTGTTCTTGGTGAGATTGTGAGTTGTGTCTTTCATATCTTACTTAGTATGCTTCCCTATTTTCTATTTTGTATGTTATTTGTTGTGTGTGGATGTATTTGTTTAGGGTGAGTTGTGAGAGTGTAGGATTCATAACATTATTGTTGTCTAACATGCATACATTTAAGGGGAGAGGTGTGTGTCAAATGCATGATGTTAGGGGGAGAGTTGTGTTACATCCTTTTTGTTTATGGTTGTCCTATTATGCTTAACTGCTGTTTGTGTTATTCCTTTGTTTACTCCTATGACATTATCTTTGTATAAGCCAGGCATAAATAGGACAATAAGTATGACATGTTTTATGCATAGTTTACATTCTCTTTTTTCACATGTTATATTCTGTGTTTGTCAGCTTTCTTGCTTTGAAATGCTTTGTTGCATGTATTTTGCATGTAATTGTTTATCTGGCATTTGTTGTTAGGTTGCACAGCACATATTTTCTTTGGTAAACTAAGATGTGTTTCCTTATGTGTGTGCATAGTATGGAATGAGCTTGCATGTTCAAATCTATCCAAGTGTCGTTGAAGGGAGATAGTTGAACAACTAGGAGTGTGTCAACTTGGAAAATAGTTAGACTCCTATTCAACTTCTTCTTGCAGATTTGTTGACACATTTATGTGCCATTGGTGTTTGACCTCCCATCCTGACAATGTGTCTTGTGCATATTGCAGAGTCCCTTATGCCCTCCCACAGCACTTATAGACGTAGGGCTCCATGCTATGTATCGTATTAGGAGAATGTTTTATGTCTGCATATTTTTTTATTTGTCTATGCATTCTATTTGTTATTGTTGCTTGTGTTTACCCTGTTAGTTGTGTTCGTGTTTGCAAGTGTTGCTTTTTCATTGATGTATGCTTTAATTCTTCTCTGTTAAATTACATGAGTGTATAGGATTGTTGCATATATATATGCCTTCTCTCCATCATATAGGGGTGTTCCTTTGACTTTTTGTGTTAAAAAGGGGGAGAAATTATGGTGCACAACTGGTTGTGTTTGTTTCATAGGAAGTGAGTGTAGTTTGTAATTCATCTTTCTTGCCTGATATGCATTCACTTAGGGGGAGTGTTGCATATGTTCAGGGGGAGTTTCCTTCTCTATTTTTCATGTAGATTGTGTTTATTATTATTATGTTTTAGGTTAAGTGTGTTTAGCCTATCTATGTTCACCTATGCAGTGGTGACTTAATAATAGGTGTTAGACTACACTGTATATCTACTTCTTTGCTTTTCATAGGAATGTGTTGGTTCGTGTGTGTAGATACAGGTGTAATTACAAATAGCACAACAAGATTAAAGCTTAGTTAGAGCTTGGAGCTTGGAGTTTGGTTGGAGCTTAGTGGAAGATGTAGACTTGGAGCATGGAGTGGACAATCAAAGATGGAAGAGCACAACAAGACAGATGCACTGGAGTTGGATTTGTGTTAGGGGTGTCTTGGTTATGTGTTAGGATCCGTTCATGAGACTGAATTCCTTAGGACCATCTTGCATGAACTTATTATGCTTAGATGCCATGTTTGTATTAGAGTTGTGTAGTGTTTTTCCACAGAAAGCCAAACGGGGAGATAGTAAGTCTTGTGTTTTTTGTGTTGGCATTCCCGTGTGAAAAACATGATGTTTGTATTTTACTTGGTACATTTGACAGTCCCTTTGTAAGGTTGTTAACTATTGGTTTAGTTTCACACACTCACTTAGGACACATTTTTGGTTCAATCACAAAATGCACATACTTGCATATCTTAAAGATATATTTTGATAGAAAGTTGTCTTGTTGTGTGGGGGTTTTGTAACTAGTTTGAAACTAGGAGAACTGGACCGTTTCTTTGGTGAATGGGTAAATTACAATGTTTTCAATTTTTGGGTCAGTTCAGCGTTGAACTATCCAAATCTTGTCTGGTTCAGTGGCTAGCTAAGTTGCTCTCGCCAAGGGTTCGCGAAGGTGGTCAGGAAGGGGTTGGCGAGCTTTGTTTGCCCATTTTCTCTCTCTATGTGGTTCGCAGGTACCTTGTTAGGAAGGTTCAGTGAGGGTGTCATTTCCTCTTTAAATAGCACCCTTCTCTCTTGTTTTTGTTGGCTAAGAGGTAAGGGAGGTTTGCCCATGTGTTTTCGAGCTTCTTTGTTCATTTTTTATCCATTTTGATCCAGTTTTCCTTCTAAGTGTTGGATTTGGGAAACAATATCATCTTAATATGTATGATATTGTAGAGGAGTCTATCTCATATTTTAAACACTAGGGTAAGTTCAAAAATGTGAGATTGAGTTGCTGTAATAACAATACATCGAGTGTATTTTTGTATTATTATTATAAGGTGTAAATCTAGCTAGGTAGAGCTACATATCTTATGAGAGCTGAGTTGCTGTAATAATAATACATCGAGTATATTTTTGTATTGTCATTACGAGGTGTAGATCCAACTAGGAAGAGCCAAATATCATATGAAAGCTGAGTTGCCATAATAACAATACATCGAGTGTATTTATTTATTGTTATTAAGAGGCATAGATCTGGCTAGAAAGAGCCACATATCTTAAGTTTTATCTTGAGTTACTATGTGATGCTAGTTTTTCGTGTGTTGGCTAGGGTTGCAAGGTTGTAACGTTATGCATAAGTGAGGAACCTATGTATTGGTGTGCTGTGCGTCGACTAGGTGTTGCAAGGTAGCAACTTATTTGCATGAGAGCTTCAAGGATGAGCTCGACTTGGATCACAATAGCTACGTAGACAACAGACGAGAGCAGCATAGACAATTAGGATAAAAGGTCTCAACTAATAGAGGTATAGGATTTTACCTTATCGAGTTGTATTAACTGTTTATTTTCTTTATTGAATTTGCTACTAAGTGGTTGGCTTAAGCAACTTATAGATATTACCATTTAGGATTATAGATATTACCATTTAGGATTGGAGCCTAAGTGGATTTACTACCTAACATTTTGTGTTATGTATGATCATATGTTCTGAGAGTACAATCATTATTTACCAAATATGCTCTCACATATGAGGTCTTGAAGTGATTAGAAATGTGTTATTGATTTTGCTATATGTTTACCTGATCCACATATTGTATTGATGATTAACTAACCAATATCCTATGGATTGGGTATATCAACTAGCAATTAAATCATACAAAAGGAAAAATATGTCAATCAAACTAATGTCATAACTAGATCATCAATTTGAATCTTTGATTAAGTTTTTTAAAATATAATCAAATTGATGTTCCTAAAACTAAATTCCTTAGGTTTTCAATTTATTTATGAACATCAAATTTCTCAATGAAAATTCACTAATAAATATTTAAACACACTCTTAATCAAAAGACAAACTTTATTTATTTTATGCAATTAAAATATTCACCATAATAAATCTAAGCAATCATGCCAACACAAGCTAAACACCATGATAAAATTAGCCATACATGTTTAGATTCATATTCATAGGAAAATATAATCCAACAAACATTTTAAAGAGAGAAGAAGAAGAAAAACTATCTAATAACAAAAAGAACTTTAGATCTAGATATCACAATTGACTTGGATGATGTTTTCTTTCCCCAAGGCTTGATCCTTGATCTTCAACGGTTTCTTGTATCTTTAGATGTGATTTTCTTACCCCTTAGAATGTGAAAAAACTCAAAAACTTGCTTAAGTTGCATAGTAAAATCGTATATAGAGTTGGAAACCTAATGGGATATTTATAAGTGTAAGAGGTACGTAAAACTCGAACTCTCTAGAAAAGTACATGGGCCTTAGCACACATTTTCTCTCGCCGCAATACAAGCCCAAAAAATCCTCAGTAGTAGAAACCAAGAGTCATGCACCATGGCACACAAAAATCACTACCGTGACACAAGTGCAATTTTATGTCCCATACAAAAACTCAAGAGTTGAGTGCTACGACATACATGCTCCTTTATCACGTCACGCATTGTTTGTTTTATCTTTGTATGTACCCTTACATACTCGTTGGTTTCTAATGTAAGGCTTATATGCCTTAGTCCTTTGTACTCCTAGGTTGGTATTTGCATGTTTCAAGTGTCCCGGCTCGCGTGTTTGCATTATTTAACTTTTTTGAAGCTAAAAATACTTGAAATGCACAAAAATATACTCATAACTCGTAATTGATAGATTTAAGCAAATGATTAAAAAAGCGTTAAAATTAAATCTAGTAGTTCAAATTAAGCATAATAAATTACGAAATATTAGTGTTTTTCATGCACTCCTCACATAATAGTGCGAATACGAGTACAAAATTCTCACAAAGGACTTAGTGGTAGGAAAAATATGCAATCAAAATCTTCCACTTCCAGAAAGTGGAGGACGAAGGCTCAAAAGGAATCCTAATGCCCAGATATCTCCATATGTAGTTTAAGATCTAGCAAGCATGCATCCGTCGTACAGAAGGTGAAAAGCACTTTATTACTCAAGAGTTGACTTTTTTAAAAGCAACTTTGACTTTGATGTATCTCCCCCACTAGAAGTCCAATTAGAAATATGGAAGTATCGCCAGCAACGAATAACTATTGCGCACGTTTTCATAGCCAATCGAGATCCAATTTTTGTCAACTACATTGACAGAGTAGCACACAAAAGTGGCCCACAAGCCATCAATGTGACTGAAAGGACCAAGTGTCTGAATATCTACAAAACAACAACAAGACCTCCTATGCCACTTAACCGAGCCCAACAGGCTTAGAGGCTGATATTGGACATAAACTAACACATAGTATGTGACATAATATGATTGGTTCTACTTAGCAATATGGCCCATCCCAATGCGCCCTAAGTTAGCAGACAGCCCAATTTCTAGATAAACAACCACTAGATAATTAAGCGTCGATATCCCCTAATTATCCAAACATATTAACTACTTATTCTTAAAAAAATTTCCAAAAAATATTATTCTACAATATTTTCATTAATTGAACTTATTAACCAAAATTTATATTACAAGTACTAACAATGTGCCTTGAGATGAATTAACAATAGTAATATTCTCGAAAGAGTTCTTCCACATGGTCTACTTTCGTTATTTGCCTTCAAGTCTAATAATCCTACGCTCCATCTGCATAATATCAAAGTGTATAAGACAAATATTTATAAGGACGTACAATTTTCAAGTATAAAAAATTTAGTTTGCATGATACATCATTACATTGTTTCTCCTTATGGTAATTAATTACAAGCTACATCCAAACGTTTGAAATTCCAACAAGTGCAAAATATAGTTTTTAACCTTTCACAACTCCAATGTTTTTTTTTTTTTTTTCAATCGATACAATCCACTTTGAAATACACATTCACTAGCTAATTGTTCTAAGCTATAGGAAGGAGAATTTGAACACATATCCAAAAAGATATGAGACACTACTTTACCACTAGGCTACTAAAGTGATGCATTTCAAACTCCAATAGTAGATAACCTTCTCATGTAATTACCTAAGTGTTAGGAAAGAAGACAAATAAAATAATATAATAATAATAATAATAGCCAAATAAAATATTGTATCGGTCCTAGATATAACTTTTTTCATTCTCGTATAATTAAAATGAGCTAACAAAATATATAATGTCTTTTATTATATACTGACTATAAAATGAAAATATAAAATAGTCTCACAAAAATTGTGGTTTAACACTCTTTTAAATTTTAATCTCAAAATGATATCTCTCTCACATATAATGAGAATTACTTTTTCTCAAACGCTTAAGATTGGCTTCTCTTTAATATATACTCCGTTGCCTTCTTTTCCTTTTATGCTTTTGACTTTTTCTTTTTTCCTTTTTCATTTTATTTTCCCTCATTTCTTCCACAAAATGTGGGAGACTTTTCAATCTGTCCCTCCCGACTTATGTGGAGGGCTCTACCATGCTTGTTTTTTTGCATGGTTGAAACTTGTCCTTGATAAAGATTTGGACATCATATCTAAGTTGTTAATTTTTAGTATGAATCTTCTCAAGTTGTAGTTGCTTGGATTCCAACATATTACGTATCTTGTGATATCACACATCAATGTGTTTCGAGCTCAAGTGAAAACTCAATTCTTACTTAAGTGGATAGCCCTTTGACTATCACAATGCAAAACATACTTTTGTTGCTATCCCAATTCTTGTAAGAATCTTTTCATCTAGGACATTTCTTTACACGCTTTAATAACTATAATGAACTTTGCTTCTGTAGTTGATAAAGTGACAATTTTATAACTTCAATTTCTATGAGACAATTCCCCTTGAAAATGTAATCAGGCATCCAGAAGTAGACTTCCTAAAATCAATATCTCCAGCCATATCTACATCTATGTAGCCAACAAATTCAGGTCTACTACTTCAAAAGCAAAGAAATCATTTTGGAAGTACCCCTGAGGTATCTCAAAATCCACCGCATTGCATTCCAGTGCTCTTTGCTTGGATTTGACAAATATCTACTAACAACACTAGCTGCATGTGTTATGTCTGGCCTTTTACACAACATAACATACATTAGACTACGAATGACTTAGGAGTATGGCATCATAGCCATTTCTTCTTTTTTCCTTCTCACATGCAGAACTCTTCTTTGAACTCAATATGAAATGACAAACAAGTGGAGTAGCAACTGGATTTGCCTTATCCATGTTGAATCTTGCCAATACCTTCTTGATATACTTTCTTCTGATAATCAAAACTTCCCTTTCTTTTGATAACAGAAGAATTTCATACTAAGGATCTCCTTTGCAAATCCAAGTCTTTCATGGAAAAGCCTTACTCAGTTCTTTCTTCGGCTTTCAAATATTGTCACTGTTTGGCCCTATGATCAACATATCATCAACATAAAGAAGGAGTATGATAAATTCATCATTAGTGAACATTTTAACAAATACATAATGATTAGAAGTTGTCCTTTAATATCCATGCTCAATCATTAAGAAGTCAAATTGGTGCATGTTTAAGTCCATATAGACTCTTCTTCAGTCAACAAACCATGTCTTCAAAGTCAATCCTTTCTTCTAATTGAACCATTTCACTACTAGCCTTGCCTTATATCTAGGTCGTGAGTTGTTTTGGTTCAATCTTCAGTTTGTATGCCCATTTGTTCCAAAGTGTCTTTCTACCTTTGAGTAGTGCCAACAAATCATACGTGTGGTTCTCATATAAGGATTTCATTTCCTCTTGCATAGCTTTCAACTACTCCCCCTTGTGCTCGTATTAAAGCTTCTTTGTAGCACTATGGTTCTCCCCCATTAGTGAGTAACACAAACACATTTGGAGAGTATCTAGTTTGAGGTTTAGGTGCTGTAGTTGATCTTTGAAGATGAGGTCTAACAAATGGTTTCTAAGGAGTTGGTGCTTCTTTCTCTTCATAGTTAGCTTGGTCATCAATAGTACCATCACTTCTATCTTCACCTGCATCATCATCAGCTGAACCATTGCCTATTGGAGGATTATTTACTTCATCTTTAACATCATCAATTGAAAATCCCCCATTATTTTGCTCTATGGGAGGAGTAATTGGATATTCTTTCAAACCATCAAGCTTTTCACCTCTTTGAATATCTTCAATATTTTGGTCTCCAAAGAAAAAAACATCATATTTCTTTTGACATGATCC
Organism: Elaeagnus macrophylla; assembly: GCA_029378325.1. Taxonomy (NCBI): domain Eukaryota; kingdom Viridiplantae; phylum Streptophyta; class Magnoliopsida; order Rosales; family Elaeagnaceae; genus Elaeagnus; species Elaeagnus macrophylla. The sequence continues at coordinate 13,821,512 of CM055644.1, read as the reverse complement.
CATAACCTATACCAAAATTATTCATTACCATATCCAAAGAATAGTCATTTCTTTGACTTAGAGTCGAGCTTCGATCTCTCATTTTCGAAAATATTAACAAACGCTCTACAATTGAATACCTTCAAATGATTGTAGGATACATCTTTGCCTTTTCAAAACTTGTTTGTAACATTTTCATTTAATGGAGTTGAGGGAGAAAGGTTGATCAAATCAACCGTAGTTAAGAGAGATTCGCCCAAAAAACTCTTGGGCAACTTGGCATGAGATAATATTGTTCTTACCCTTTCAACAATTGTTCTATTCATTCTTTTAGCTATCCCATTATGCTAAAAAGTCTTCGAAATTGATCTTTCATGTCTGATTTCATTTCTCATGCAATAATGCCTAAAAGCTAACATGTGTCTCCCTCGTTATCTTTGCGGATACATTTTAACGATCTTCTAGTCTCTCATTCAACAATGGCATTAAATTTCTTGGATACATCAAACAATTTATCTTTATTCTTAAGTGCATAGGCCTAAACCATTCTGGAATGATCATCGCTAAAGGTAATAAAGTACCTTGCTCCTCCAAGAGTACTAGTGGTCATTAGACCACAAACATCAAAATGCACAACATCCAAAACATTGTGTTTTCTTTGTGGGGTTCTATAATAAGATGAAGCTCGATGTTGTTTTCTAGCCAAGCAGTATATACATTGTTTAAGAGACATACATTTTCCTTTCACTCCTGCTAATGCCTCTCTTTTAGCTAGAATTTGAAGTCCCTTCTCACTTATATGTCTGAGCTTTTTATTCCATAGCTTGATTGAGGAATCATCTTCGAGAGCATTCACTCACCCATTACATACATTTTTCATTAGTTTTGTAAAGGGTATTTTCTTTATTCCCTCAGACTATTATTAGAGAACTTCTAGTGAGCTTTTACTTACCACCATCAAATACACTGGTGTAACCATCATCATCGAATAATCCAATGGAAATTAAATTTAAACACATGTATGGAATGTGCCCTACATCCTTGAGAACCAAGGAACATACTATGTTGGTTTTAAGAAAAATATCTCCTCTTCCCACAATCTTGGACAATTTATCATTTCTCATCTTAATATTACCAAATCTCCAATGATGTAGGATGTAATGAAGTCCCTCCATGAGGTTATATGATAAGATGTACTTGAGTCAATAATCAAACATGTATTTTATGATGTTAAATTAACAATACTGTCATCATAGATAACAATCACCTCATTTCCATTAGACACGATACCAGTTTTGCCTCTCCCTTCACCACTTCCTTGCTCTCTTTTGAGCTGTTTACATTCTCTTTTCATATGACTTTTTTTGCCACAATGATAACATTCTAGGTCTCTCCTCATCCTGAACCTACCTCTGAACCTATCTTTTAACTTGCCTCTTGACTTTTCCCTACTGTGAAATTTTTTATTATTACTTTTTCCACAATATTCAGCGACAAGTGCCTTAAACTCAATTAATGTTCCTTGCTCTTTTCTTCTCGCTTTTATCCCTGAATATGCTATCTTTTACTATGTTCAATGTAAGAACATCGTGAGGAGCTAAGTAACGATAATTGCTTAATGACATCACCCATGTGTCCCAACTATCTAGTAAGGAGCTAAGTAACAATATTGCTTGTAATTTATCATTAAGAACCATTTTTATATTTGTCAATTGATTCACCAATCATTTTAAGTCATTTAAATGTACAGAAACACTTTTATTATATTTGTACTTTAAGTTAACTAACTCTCGAATAAGAGATACTTTATTCTAAGAAGTATTTCTTTCATACATGGGCTCCAACTTTGTTCATAACGAGTAAGCAACAATTTCTTGTGCTACATGATGAAAGATGGTATGATCGATCCATTGTTGGACTTGTCCAACAACTTTCTTGTTCATTAAGGTCCAAGCAACATTAGATTTTCTTTCTGGTTTTGCTCCTTCATTAGGAAGCTGCTCTTACAAATCTTTACTTAAATAATGTCCTCCATCCTTGGCTTCTAGATTAAATAATTTGATAAAGTTAATTTAATTATTGTTGCAGGTGAAGTTGATACTATCTCCTCCATTTTGAACACACAAAAGATTAATACAATTAATAATCAATTGATGTATTTATGATACCACTTGTTAGAAAAAATTACAAATGAACTAATAATAGCCAAATAGAAATTTGTAGCGATCTTTAGATTGAACTTTTCTCACTCTTGTGTAATTAAAATGGGCTAACAAAATATATAATATCTTTTATTATATACTGACAAATAAAATAGAAATACAAAATAGTATCACAAAATCTGTGACTTGACACTCTCTTAAATTTTAATCTCAAGATGATATCTCTCTCACATGTAATGATAATTATTTTCTCTCAAACACTTAAATTTGACTTCTCTCCTTCTTTCTAATATATATATTGATATCTCTAAACAATTTTTTCTGAATAAAAACTAACATTTTATAATATTGAATTTAACATTATAAATGTGTATAACATAAATTGAGCAGAGAAAAATCTGCTGCCATATTTTCCTTTTATGCTTTTGACTTTTTCTTTTTTCCTTTTTTTCATTCCATTTTCTCTCATCTCCTCTACGAAAGAAAGTATGACTTTTCACTAAGGTGTGAGAAATAGATTAGGGTAATTGTAGCAAACACCCTTATGGTTTAACGAAATTTCAAGTGTATCCGGGGTTTAAAAAATAGATTCTTATGGCCCTTTCATAGTGATGTATGGAGGAAAATCAAAAGTAGAACAAGGTATAAAAAAGGGATAAATTTTCATGGTCCATTATATCGAACCAATACCTAGGTTGAGACTTCTTAAATTCATTGAAATGTGCACAATTGTGGAATATAGGATATAGGATATCAAATCTTTCGTTGATTGTCAGACCCAAAGAAAAAGACTTTTAAAATAATTTGAATCAAAAGAAAATGACTCAACTTTCTAATTTTGTTTAGAAATTTGTGAAAAAACAGGAAAATATAATTCTAATAATGACCGAGAATAATATCAAAATTAATATAATTAACTTTAATTAAGGATAAATTTAATGAAATTTTAAAATAATCTTAAATACTATTTAATGCCTTAATATATATTATTTGTCCTACCTTACATAGCATGTTCTTCCATTTTTTTTTATGCCTATGGTAGGGGCCAAGAATGTATTTTTGAAACTTAAGGATTAAAATTGAAATTTCGATCTTGTTATATGCTACTTTCTCATCTGGTTCTATGCATGCTATAAGAAACAGGCAGTTCATACAACAAAGCCTAAAGCATTAGACCTGCCAACCAAAATTTCAAAGTAATAATAAAAATAGTAAAAGCAATAAAAAGTACTTCATAAAAATAACAAGCACACATTTATCATCAAGTTCACCTATCATCATGTAGACTGATGGTAAATATGATGGCATGTGTATTCGAATTCCTTTTCCATGCATAATTTAGATTAGAGTAGTTAGTAAATATATGTTCTAAAGTGAATTATATTAATTATAAAAAAAAAATAAAGCTAAATAGGGTTTGCAAAATAAATAGGAATATGTACAACCTGAACATATGCCTCCAGCTTGTTCTTGGTATTAGAAAAATCAATTTTCATCATGGTTAGAGCTTGGGACAACCTGAATGAAAAAACAAGTGTGAAGCCACTTTCACAATATCAAAAGAGATGGCTTAATTGATGGAATATTATTGCAATTCAATGGTTGCTCACCTACCATTGAAAATAGGAGAAGAAAACATATGTACGCGCATATGTCATCTTTTCAAATAGTAAGAAGAGAAATATGTAAGCGCATATGTCGTATTTCCAAATAGTAACATTTTCCTCTCTATAAATAGAGAGATCATTTGCTCATTTCCATCATCCCATTCCAAAATCTCATATATTCTAAGCATTCAAAGCTTCCCTACTTAGAAGGAGTTCTTTCCTCATTATGAGAGAGATGTTATTTGTATTCTCCTATTATAAGAGAGAAAGGTATATTATTCTCTTCTTGTATTTAGAGAGAAGTCGTAAATCTTTCGATATAGTAAATTCCTTTTAGCCTTTTCCCGTGAAGTAGCTTGTAATCATTTTGGGTAAACCACGTAAATACTTGTGTCCTTTTATCTTCATTCTCTCAATTTTACTTTGATTGTGTATTAGCTTCACCCATAAATTTCCTAACTGTGGTATCAGAACTTTGGTTGTGGGTACTGTTCACATATATGGTTACTGTTCACGTGTAATAGTGGAAGCCGGTTCAAGTGAGAAGCATATCAAAATGACGACAATAACAAAGTTTGATGTTGAGAAGTTCAATGAAAACAATTTCTCGTTGTGGAAAATAAAAATTAAGGCAATTTTGAGAAAGGATTTTTTAGAAGCGATTGAAGATAGACCTGTTGAAATAATCGATGATAGCAAGTGGAACGAAATGGATGGCAACGCAATTGCTTATCTATACTTAGCACTAGCTGATGGAGTGTTATCTAGTGTGGCAGAAAAGAAGACGATAAAGGAGATTTGGGATACTCTAACAAGACTGTACGAGGCCAAGTCACTTCACAACAAGATCTTCTTAAAGAGAAGACTTTACACTCTTCGAATGGCAGAATCCACATCGGTAACTGACCATATCAACACTTTGAATATTCTATTTTCGTAACTTACATCAATGGGTTACAAAATAGAGACAGCTGAAGCTTCTACTTCAAAGTCTATCTGACTCGTATGATCAACTCATTATCAACTTGAGAAATAACATCCTTTCGGATTATCTAATCTTTGATGAAATTACAGCTGCTATTTTGGAAGAAGAAACTCGACATAAAAACAAAGAAGACAGACAAGTAAGTTCATAGCAAGCAAAAGCTTTGACGGTGATGAGAGGAAGATCAACAGAACGTGGCTCTAGTAGGAGTCAAAATTATGGTAGATCGAAATCAAGAAGTAAGAAGAATTTCAAGTGCTATAATTGTGACAAGAAAGGGCATGTCAAAAAGGATTGTTGGAGTAAAAGAAAGAATGGAGACCCTAAGCCATCAAATGCTCAAGGGAATGTAGCAAGTATTCTTGATAATGGTGACGTCTTATATAGCGAGGCTATAGCAACGGTTGGAGGCAGAAGGCAGTTTTCTGACGTTTGGTTACTAGACTCAAGAGCAATATGGCACATGACATCTCGAAAAGAATGGTTCCACAAATATGAACCAATCTCAGGAGGTTATGTACACATAGGGGATGATCATGCTTTTAAAATTGCTGGTATTGGTATGAAAATAAAAATGTTTGATGGTACAATTCGCACTATTCAGGAGGTACGACATGTGAAGGACTTAAGGAAGAATCTATTATCTTTAGGGAAAATAGACAGTCTTGGATGCAGGACCCATGTCGAAAATGGGATCATGAAAATTATCAAATGTGCACTTGTGGTTTTGAAGGCAGAAAAGATTACAGCAAATCTATTCATGCTTAAAGGAGAAACACTACAAGAAGCTAATGCATGAGTCGCGTCAACTAGTAAAGGAAAAGAATCAACAATGATGTGGCATCTCAAATTAGGCCACATGTCAGAACGAGATTTGAAGATTCTCTCCGACAGAAAGTTGGTTCCAGGGCTCAAATCGATAAATCTACCTTTCTGTGAGCATTGTGTTAGAAGTAAGCAGCATAGATTGAAGTTTAGTAGATCTGATGCAAGGAGTAAAGGCATTTTAGACTTGATTCATTCTAATGTATGGGAATCATTAGAAATGTCACTAGGAGGTGCAAAGTACCTAGTGTCATTTATTGATGATTACTCTAGAAGGTGTTGGGTATATCTAATCAAGAAGAAGTCAGATGTCTTTCAAGTATTCAAAGCCTTTAAAGCGCAGGTAGAAATTGAATTTGGGAAGCAAATTAAGTGTTTAAGGATGGATAATGGAAGAGCGTATATAGACGGCGAGTTTCTTGCACTTTGTAAGCAAGAAGGTATCAAAAGAAAGTTCACAGTTACATACACGCCTCAACAAAATGGAGTGGCAAAGCGGATGAACATAACTCTTGCAAAAAAGATAAGAGCTATGTTGAGGACTGCTGGTCAATCCAACTCCTTTTGGATAGAAGCAGCCAAAACTGCATGTTATGTGGTAAATCGGTCGCCATCAACGGTAATTGAGTTAACGACACTGACGGAGATGTGGACTGGTAAGCTAGCAAATTACTCTACTTTACATTCATTTGGATGTCCTATGTATGTGATGTACAATGCCCAAGAAAGATCAAAGTTGGATCCAAAATCCAAAAGGTGTATGTTCTTGGGGTATGTTGATGGTTTCAAGGGGTATAGCTTGTGGGATCCTACCACCCACAAGCTTATAATCAGCAGGGATGTGGTCTTTGTAGAAGATCAACTACAAAGAAAAGATGAAGACGATAGCACGTCAATGAGAATTCAAAGACTACAATAGTTCAGGTAAAAAATAATCAAATACAAGAAATTATAGATTCTACAGAAGCAGTACCACAACACGAGGTACAGGAACCAGTTGAATCTGAAGCTCCAGAAGTACGTCGGTCAACTCATGAAAGAAGGCCACCAACTTGGCACTCGGAGTATGTTATTGAGAGTAATGTTGCGTACTGTCTAACTGAGGATGGAGAGCCATCAACTTTCCATGAAGCTACAAGTAGTTCAAATGCACCTCTATGGATGACAGTAATGCGGGAAGAAATTGAAGCTCTACATAAGAACATGACTTGAAAACTAGTGCCATTACCACGTGGAAGAAAAGCCATTGGTAACAAATGGGTTTACAAGATCAAGCAAGATAGCAATGATCAAGTAGAACAATATCGTGCAAGATTGGTGGTGAAGGGATATGCTCAGAAAGAAGGTATTGATTTCAATGAAATATTTTCCCCCGTAATACGACTTACAACAGTCAAAATAGTCTTGGCTTTGTGTGCTACGTTCAACTTACATCTAGAGCTAGCTGGATGTAAAAACTGCATTTCTTCATGGAGAACTTGAAGAAGAAATCTATATGCTTCAACCAGAAAGTTTTGCTAAAACAGGCAAGGATGACTTGGTTTGCAAGTTGAACAAATTTCTATACGGTCTCAAACAGGCGCCAAGGTGTTGGTACAAGAGATTTGAATTATTTCATTATTAGCCTTGGATACAACAGACTCAGTTCAGACCATTCTACATACTACAAAAGGTTTGATGGGAATAATGGCTTTATTATCTTATTGTTGTATGTGGACGACATGTTGGTAGTAGGAGCCAACAAAGATTGAATCCAAGAATTAAAAGCTTAATTGGCTAGAGAGTTTGATATGAAGGACTTGGGACCAGCAAACAAGATTCTAAGGATGCAGATTCACCGAGACAGAAATAACAGGAAGATTTGGCTTTCCCAGAAGAACTACTTCAATAAGATCTTGCGACGCTTCAACTTGCAAGATTGTAAGCCAATATCTACCCCACTTCCTGTTAATTTCAAGTTATCCTCAAGTATGTCTCCTAGCAATGAAGCAAAAAGGAGGGAGATGTCTCGAGTACCATATGCATCAGCAGTGGGAAGTTTGATGTTCGCTATGATATGTACAAGACCAGACATTGCACAAGCAATGGGAACGGTCAGTCAATTTATGGCGAATCCTGGTGGAGAGCATTGGAACACTATAAAGAGGATCCTTAGATATATCAAAGGAACCTCAAGTGCTGCATTATGTTTTGGAGGATCAGAATTAATTGTCAGAGGTTATGTGGATTCAGATTTTGCAGGAGATCTCGACAAAAGTAAATCCACGACGGGCTATGTGTTTACACTTGTAGGAGAAGCTGTAAACTGGGTTTCTAAATTGCAAACTATTGTGGCTTTATCTACAACGAAAGTAGAATACATGGCAGCTACACAAGCTTGCAAGGAAGCAATCTAGATTCAAAGGTTATTGGAGGAACTCGAGCACAAGCAGAAGAAGATTGTTTTGTTTTGTGACAATTAGAGTGCCTTGCACATCGTAAGAAATCCAACCTTTTATTCCCGGACAAAGCACATAAGAGTTCAATACCACTTTGTTCGAGAAGTAGTAGAGGAAGAAAGTGTGGATATACAAAAGATTCACACTGATGAGAAACTAGCAGATGTAATGACAAAACCAATCAACCCTGACAAGTTTGTATGGTGTCGATCCTCATATGGCCTAGCTAAGACGTAAGCAGCAAGACTTGAGCAAAGGCAGTTGAAAGAACTAACTGTAAAAGATGACTCCAAGTGGGAGATTGAAAGACAAGTGTGAAGCCACTTTCACAATGTCAAAAGAGATGGCTTAATTGATAGAATATTATTGTAAATCAATGGTTGCTCACCTACCATTAAAAATTGGGAGAAGAAAACATATGTAAGCGCATATATCATCTTTTCAAATAATAAGAAGAAGAAATATGTAAGAGCATATGTCATCTCTCCAAATAGTAACATTTTTTCTCTTTATAAATAAAGAGATCATTTGCTCATTTCCATCATCTCATTCCAAAATCTCATATATTCTAAGCATTCAAAGCTTCACCACTTAGAAAGAGTTCTTTCCTCATTGTGAGAGAGAGGTTATTTGTATTCTCCTATTATAAGAGAGAGATGTATATTATTCTCTTCTTGTATTTAGAGAGAAGTTGTAAATCTTTCGATATAGTAAATTCCTTTCGGCCTTTGCCCGTGGAGTAGCTTGTAATTATTTTGAGTGAACCACGTAAATACGTGTGTCTATTTTATCTTCATTCTCTCAATTTTACTTTGATTGTGTATTAATTTCGACCCATAAATTTCCTAACACTGAATAAATGAAGATATTTCATGCATACTTACAAGAGATTAACTTTCTCAAATATACATATTAGAATCAAGAGCATACTTGTAAGAAAAAAAAATAAAAAAAAAAATAAAAAAATAAAATTATTATAAGAGACAACATTGTAACGTAAAGGACACTAACATCTCATAGCTTTATTAGGCAATTAAAGGAGCATTTTCTCATATACTTTAATTGTTGTATTTTAGTTACTTTAGGTTTGAAAAGTGTATTTTGATTTTATATTTAGGACATCATATGAGGATAAAGTGAATTAATTAAAAAATATGTAAATAAAATGTTTATTTTTTAAAATTATAAAATTGCTGATGGTCTCGTCAAGTTGCAAATATTTAACTCCATTATATTAAAACTCAAAAACAAAACCAATAATTTTTTATGAACAAAACTATATAGGTTATGACTTTAAAACTCTAAGCATGCATAGATTTTTCATAGATGAAAATGAGCTCAGAGTTCACAAAGATTAAGACCAGGAAAGGAACTAGTAGAAGCACATGATGCACGTGCCCCTCTAGATCATTTTATCAAAAAAAAAAAAAAAAAAAGGAATTTAGTATACAGTAATCAATATTATTTTTTCTTTCATCTTCTCAATACTTCTGCTCAATCGTTTGCTACATAATGAGATTAGGATGATTAGTCATATCAATTAACGTCATGTCGAACTATTATGTCAAATTAAAAAATTGTTGTGTTTTTGACAAATAAAAAAAGTAAACTATTGAGCATCGGGAACAACTAAGACTAAGACTAATTATTTAGTTTTTTAATATATTCTTTAATATTTTATTCTCTTACAAAATAAGTTCAGTTTATACTTATTAATACATTTGTTTCCTTTTTTGAAATCTATATTTTTTCTTATTAATAAAAATTAAAAATTAAAAATTTAGTACTCTTTAAAAAAAAAAAAAAACAATCATTTTGTACATACTCTTTACTTTTTTTGTCTTGTTAAAAGATACCATGCATGGTGAACTTTACAATGATAAAGATCTATTTTTGCCCAATCGGTTTAGATTTTAATTTAACTCTATTTTTTTTTTTCTTTTCATTTTCTGTTTAAATTAAAGCCAAACGTAGCATTAGGTTCATATTTCATAAAATATGCTAATATTCTTAATTAACTTTTATATTGCGATGAATTCATATAAGATTTGATTTATTTTTTTTCTTATCAAGAATAAAAATAAATAATGTGTTTTATTTTTTTTAAATAATTTATTTATGGTATCTAATTTCTCCCAGATGAAGAATAAAAATATTTTAAAACTAATAATTTTTATATTGTGGTGTCCTCTCTTCGTTAATTTTCTGGGTCTGTGGGCATATGACAATTGAAAAACTTATGATCTTCAGTGAAGTTCAGAAAACAGTAGCAGGATCGATTAATTATGGAACTCTTTCTATGTGATAAAGAAGTAAACAGGCAAAACAACCTAAAAGTCCTGGGGTAAAATCTGAGCATGGAAAAACTATTATTGAAATTATCTGCGTGTAACATAGTTAAGCAATTTACTTAAATTCATCGTATGCTCAAAAGTGTGAAGAAGAATACTAAATACACACAAATTTATATTCACTTTTACCTCTTAATTTGTTATGATATGTCACGTGTTAGTATTATACATGAATTTTTTTAAATTTTTTTAAATAATTCTGACACAATATGTATAATGATTATATTATCTTATAATTTATTTATTTTTATTATAAAAGTTTATATTTTTTGTTCCATGAACATTTATTACATTTTTTTTTTTATCAAATAATATTTCGGGCTGGTGGATTTGAAATAGAGCAGGTGAAATATCAAGTCTTTAATAATTATATTAGCAGGCAGTTAGCACTTAGCAATTACTTTATAATTAATTGAAAAATTACCAAAAATAATATCCTTAAAATTTATAGTAACAAAACTAATACTCTAATAATATTGAACATTTAATATTTAATTTGAACGTAAAATATTGAACGTTCAATATTAAATGAGTCTAAATTATCGTCGTTCAATATTTTTTTTTTAATAATCAAGTAGTTGTTGATTCAATAATATTTTATTTATTAAAAGGTTAACATAGATATATATATATATATTGCAAAAATAAAAATAAAACATAAAAGTAGAAGTAAATTATAATACGTGTTAAGCACGTTTATTTTTGTTTTAGTATATATACATTGACACAAGGGATGTGAGCATAAAATTTTGTTATTAGTATTTCTGAAGGTGCAAATATGCAAATATGAACATGTGCCTCTAGCATTAAATGAGTTTATATATCTACGTAGAGAGAGATAATGATTTATGATGAGGCCGAATATGGCAAGACTGTATGTGATTGGAAAGGACATTTGGCTTTGCAAACGTGGTTAAATCATATATATAGTTTATTTAAGTATTATAAAATTTTTGAAGATAGAATTTTAATTATAAGTATGTGAGTCGTATATTTTTTTTATAAAAAAAAAAAAAAAAAACACATTTGCCTCTGGGGTCATAGTTAATATAGCATATATTTTCTAGTTTATTATTATTATTATTATTATTATTATTATTATTATTTTCTGAAATACAAACGATTTCCTATCTTTGTTTGTTCATTTGATCACAAGAATCACATCAACACATGTTAGTCTCACATGCTCAGCACCATTTCTGCAAAACAAAATATACAACTAATTAATCTCCCTATAACACAAATTTAGAGAAAATTTTCACCAACTTAACATAGCAATGAATTCATATTCGGTCTTCATGGTGTAAAATATGCTATCTAATTCTAATGGGTAAACCTTTTAAATTTTAAACACAAAAATTAATCTGGTGCATAAATGATTTAATCATTTTTAATCTCCCTAAGTTTAAAAATAAATAAATAAATAAAAACATATTTCACATTTTCTTCTAGCAATAAAAAAAATATATATTAATTTACTTTATAAATAAAATAAACATTTTTTTTCCTACAAGGGATAAAAATAAAAATTTGTATTGAATAGAATTATGTCATATAATTAAACCTAAAAAAATTGTGACAACAATATTTTGGAAAATTACACCCTAAAAATTTATAACAACAAAAACTACACCCAATAGTATTAAATGATGTCGAATTATATGGAGTTCATTATTAAACGGGTTTACATGACCATAGTCCAATTTAAATGTCGTTTAATTAGACGAAATTTAATATAAAATAATGGACTACTTTTTTTAATAATAAAAATATCTGAACATAAAAAGTGTTATTTTTGTAGTGGTTACAAACTTTAAGAACTATTTCTTGTTGTTTTTCTTAATATCTTCTGCATAATATCTCAAATGTCTTATGTTACTAGCTTATTACGTAACGGTAATATACGTTTGGTTTAACACATTATTTAAACAAAACACGAGGCAAGTCTAAACACTAATTTATGAAAGATGTTGAAGTTAATAGGTTATTGTTTAAGATGATCCACTAGAAAGACAAAATGGAACAACATTTATAATAATAACTCTTTAAAATTTGTAATTATAAAATTAACAACGTTGAAGTCCAAACATTCAAAAAATAAATTCAAGATTTTATCAATGTGATGCAAAACTAAAATAAATCAATTAAATAAAGTTGAAACATTACTAATTTTAAATTATTAAATTTTTTTTTATGAATAGATTTACACTTAAATGAATTATTATGGTTAATAACAAGAGAAACATACTGTGAGCTTCTCTCCTTTGCTTCATGAGCAAGCCCAGCCAAATTTGAAAAATTAACATCATCAAGATCACTACAAGTTAGGAATAAATTATGTAATTATAAACCCTATAAAAAATCAAAATAAGAACTAGAAATGGTACGTTTCAGTTCATACATACCTAAAGTTGGTAAGTTCTAATAAAATCTTCTCCATATCCACCATATATGCATTGATAAATTGTATAACAAAATCAGGTTTTTCTGTACTTTTTAACCTCTGTATTTGCGAAAAATTATTATTTAACCCCTGAAATAATCACATGAGCACACATTATATACGATAAAATTAACATTTTTTTTCCTTTAGTACGTAAATAACTTAATTATTTTACTAAAATATTTTACTAATTTTATTTTTAATCCTCTCAACAAAAAATACACGTTCATTTTCTTACGACGTTAAAAAATATATATTTATTTACGTTACAAGAAAAATAAATATATATGCTTTTCTTGAGAGGGCTAAAAATAAAATTTCATTTATAAAATGTTATATTATGCGATTAAACCATTGCTCTAATGTAAATATAAATAATCACTTGGTTGTAGGCTGATTCCCAGTATAAATAATCCATTGCTCCAGATGAAAATATATAGTTTAACACGATCATTATGTAACATTGAATCATAAACCCTACAATTGAAGGTACAAACAATCTATCATAAATCCTACTAAAGTCTATAAGAACTATGAATTCTATGATCTTAAAAAGTTAACCCAATAAGTAGAGACAGTTATATTCTTTATAAACTCTTTCATAGTATTATTTTTTTTATCAATGTGAGACAATTTATTTAACATCCCCACTCAAATTGTGGATCTTTGTCTCTTGTAAAGCCTATCACTTTGTATTTTTAACCTGTTTATTACATTACATTCTATTTAGATTACTTGTTTTTTATTTTTCTTTCGCAGTGCCCATTAATTTTTTTGTAAGATGTGAGAACTAAGGTTTTGGCCCATTAATTAATTAAAGCTATGATACCATATGAAAGTTTCATGAAAACCAACCATAAGTCCTTCAATGCTAAATATATAAACTCTTTTATAGTATTATCTTTTATAAATGTGTGATAATTTCTCTAACAAACCCAACTACTAACAATGCATTAAAAAACAATAAATAAATAAATAAAAACTAGTCATTGACAAAGAACGCATCACCTCATGAAGCAGTGATTGGACATAATCTTGAAGAAGACTTCTAACTATAGATAGGCCATTTCATTTAAAACCAAATTCTAGTGACCGAAACTAGGAAATAACGAAGGAGAAAGAGAGACATTTGCTTCATATAAAGGTTTATTGAGTTGTAGATAAGAACAATGTTTTATCAGATTGTCATGTGTTTAGCATGATCTCTTGTGGCTTTAACACCTGAAATGTGCAGAAATATTAACGTTCATGCCACATCAATTTTCTTTTTCAATCGATATGTTTTACCAAATTTTATTTATATTTTCGTCAAAAAAGTTATTATAAAATCAATAGTAGTTAACACAAGTGAATCAAGTTGAAGAACATTTTCATCGAATACTAAATGGTCAACAATCAATTGGTGAACTAGTTTTTCATTGACGACCATATGTAATCGATCAGTACTGCCAAAACCGATGTTAGGATCTTCGCTTTTTTATAAATCTCTATTTATATCTGAAATCACCAAACAAACAATTAATTTGTTCATGAAAATCTAAATAAGTTGTTGAAATATATATATATATATATGTTGATAAATTCCGTGTAAGACTTGCTAAATAGTGTTTATAATGTACTTAATTGATTGAAGTATGAATCATTAAATTGAAGTGTGCAACTTATAAATCCTAATCGGCTACTGTTGGTTTTTTCTGCTTCAAAGATTCTATAAAATCACTTATAATAGTTAAAAATTACTTTTGGGCCAAATAGAAAATACCTTATTAGAAGTGCTTTTAAGGTTAAAAAAATATATTTTATGCTTCTTGTACAAGCAAATATGAGTTAGGTGCAGTTTTGGTACACTTTAGTCCATCTATTTTTTTTTTTTAAAAGGACGCCAATGTTGTTCTTTTTATATTTGGTACATTTTGGTTCCTTTTAAATTGTAAAATTAAACTAAACTTTAATATTAATTTTTTTTAATTAAGTCAAGTTTTGTTATATGAGCAAAGATAAATTAAGTTATTTTTCTTCTTTTTATATCATTGCTTTTTTTTTTTTTTTTGCTATAGTAAATAGACGTATTGTTGGTAGACAAAAGTCTATGAAAGTAACTCTTAGACACTAAGAGTGACCTGCTAGATCAGAAAGTAGGAGAGATAGATTGATGTCGCCTATTTTGTTATTGTTATATGCCCATTGGATCAAATTGTGTGCTCTGAAGTTGAGTTATTGTGGTATCCATAGAATGGAGATCATATTAAAATAATGAATCTGTTTGTTCATGTCCATTAGAATCTGTTTGGTGGATGGAGAGATGTGAAGCCAATTTTCTTCAAGGAGAGCTTGAATGATAGTTTGGTTATCTCCTTCTAAATACACTGATTTATGGAAGAATTTTTGCAAGTAAAAGAAAGCCGCAGGAAAAGCTAAAGCTTCTGCTTCTTCACGACTATCAGAATGTCGATAACATACCCAAGCATGGATTGTTCGGCCAAAATTGTCTGTGACAATGAAACTCAAACCAACTTTACCGTTTTTCCAGGCAGCATCAAAGTTTACTTTGATGGCATTTAAAGGGGGGTTGCCATTTAGAAGGAATGGCAACTGCATTTCTAGCTAAAGTCTCCCTAGTCATTTGTTTAACTAATAGAGATTTGAATTCCTCTATTTTGTTGTGTAACCTGAGAATAAGTTGTTTTGGATTTAGAGCTTTTGCTTTATGTAACACTTCATTTCTTAGCCACCAAATTTGTTCCATCATGATTGTAGAAACAAGTGTAAATTTCGCATGTTGGATGTCATTGAGTAGCCACTTTGTTGGAGGATTTAAAATGAAGTTTATATAAGAGAAAATGTCAAATTTCTCCAAGAAAGCCCAATTTATGTTCCATTTCCAAGTTAATCACTAAGAACAAAGAATATCACATCTAATAAAAAGATGTGTAGAGTCTTCTACCTCTTTATGACAAAGTAAGCATAATGGATCATCAATATGCATAAAAACCCCAATTTTCTTTTTGTTCCAAGGCAGTTGTTCACAATTTTCCACAACAAGAGTTTTTGTCATTCATGTAGTTTGGCTTTCCAAATTTTCTTCCATATTTGTGAATGCGAGAGCTGGCAAAGTTTGGAGGAAATTTGAGTCCAATAAGCATCATTAACAAAGTAGATTCTTTTACTTGTACCATTCCATTTGAATTCGTCAGGTATATTAGAAGGAGGGCTTATATATGCAATAAAGGGAGCTATGTTGGCTCCACAAAGGCTTTGTATTTTCCTTTGATCCCAAATCCAAAAATTTTGCTAGCTGCAAAGTTCAGTGATGTGATTTATGTGTTGTAAATTGTGAGTAACTTGGTCTTGAAGTTTTTGTGTTGGTAATCCCGAAATCCAAAGGTCATCTTTGAAATTAAAATTTTGCCTGTTGCCTAGATGCCAATAACGTCCTGGTTTTATTAGTTCTCATGCCCAAGAATACCCTTCCAAATATTAGAATCTCCTGTGCATTGTTGGACTTCTAGAAAAGGGTTGAGTTGTAGGTATTTGGCTTTAAAAACTTGTACCCAGAGTTTTTTCGGTTTGGGTAGTCATTTGCCAGGCAGCTTTAGAAAGCATTACCTTAATGAAATCCTCCATTTTTTTAAAGCCAAGACCTCTATAAACTTTTGGTAAGTAGAGTTTATCCCAAGCCAGAGGGGGAAAATAATGTGTGGAGTGAGTGTTGTTTGACCACCAAAATTTTCTGATTAAGGAATCTACTGAAAGGCAAATACTGGTGGGAATTTTGAAAGTGCTCATGGAGTATATTGGTAAGTTCTGTACAGTTGAAGTGATTAAAGTCATTTTTTCAGCTTGCGAGAGAAGTTTAGCTTTCTAGCTATCCAATTTGCCTTGTAATTTTTCTATGATGTTGTTGAATTCCAAAGTTCTTTTTCTGCCAATAAAAAGAGAGTGTCCTAAATATTTAACAAAGTCGACTATATTTGTCACAGATAAATTTTGGTAGATCAAATTTTTTTGAGTAACTCCCATGTTTTTTGAGAAAAATACTGTAGATTTTTGATAATTTGTTGTCCGGATCAAGAATAATAAGTTGTCAATATCTTCTTTGTCTAATGTGTTTCCTCAACACTACTTTTTTAAAAAAAACAGTATATCATCTGCATAAAGTAAGTGCGAAATAGAGGGAGCGACTAGTGACACTTTGAGTCCATGTATGGATTGTTGATGTTCCGCTTTGAGCAACATTCTGGATAATCATTTCGTTACCATAAGGAAAGGATAAGGGGAAAGGGGGTCACCCTGTCGAAGACCTCGCTGAGATTTAAAGGTGTCATCTGGAGATCCATTTATCAGAATTGAGAAGGATACTGTTGAAATACATTGATGGATGAGATTACAAACTTTTAGGGAGAAACCCATTAGATGCATGATGTGTAGCAAGAAATTCCACTCTACCAGATCATAAGCTTTTTTCATATCCAGCTTTATTCCCATCAGCCCTTCTTTTCCCCTGGTTTTCCTTTGAATTTTATTTGCAAGTTCATGTGCCAGTAAAGTATTTTCGGCAATCCATCTTCCAGGAATTAAAGCTACTTGGTAAGGGGAGATGCGTTTTGCAATATAAATTCTTAATCTCTTGACTAAAATTCTGGCAATGATTTTGTAATTTACATTACAAGGACTGATGGGACGATAATCAGTGACTTGAATGAGGTTCTAAACTTTTGAAATGAAGGTGATATAGGTGTGATTCTAGTTGGGGTTGAGATTCCCAACAATAAAAAAGTTACGAATTTCTTTTATCACATCAACACCAATAGTATCCCAGCTTTGCTTGTAGAAAATGACTGAAAAATCATCAGGTTCTAGAGCTTTTAGAGCATGCATGTCCTAGAAAGCTTCTTTTATTTCATGAGGTGAAGGTATGGTGGCAATATGATTGTAGTGGTGTGTGTTGATAACAGTAGGAAACAATGCACCGATATCATCTTCAAGGATTGTATTTGTAGTTGAAAAAAGAGTTCTGAAATATCTTGAGAAAGCTAGCTCAATTTTTTCTCTATTCCAAGTAACTTCTCCAGTGTCTAATTGCAAAAGAGGAATAAAGTTTTTCTTCCTACGAATGATTGTGAAAGTATGAAAGAACTTGGTGTTTCTGTCTCCCTCCTTGAGCCTTAGTTCTCTGGATTTTTGTTTCCATAAAGAATCTTGTCGTTCTAATTGTTCATTCAATTGATCCGGAGTCTTTTTCGCAAAATGGATCTAATTTTCGTCAAGAGGACACGATTGTATGAATTTGAGTTGCTGTTCGAGGGCACTTATCTTCTGTTGCACAATCCCAAAATAATTTTTGTTCCAATTAGTTAATTTTGAGGAGAGTGATTGCAGTTTTGTTGAGAAATTAGTATGTGTTTAGTGATGCACAAAAACTTGATAGTCAAATTTTGTATTTTATATAAAGCTCGCAAGTGCACGAATCACTTATAGTAAGCGACAAGTATACTCCCAAGATCGTCTCTCAAGGAATTGCGGTGGTTCTAAAACGTTATTTATTTTCTTATTCAGTCGAACAAACAATCCTAAACATTCTAACAATTGTCGGTTGAAGAATAAATTGTAAATTCGGAATTAAATTAAAAACTAAAATAAAATGAAAATAAAAGTAATCACAACCAAAGTGGGGATGATGGATGTAAATGGGAATTTAGTTCGCTATCCATTCATGGCAAAAACAAATTAAGCATTCAATTAAAAGTTGGATTTAATGATTTTTCTGCTAAACCTAGAAAATTCCAAATCAATGGCAATTTTCACTACAATCAACTAATTAACTTCTTTGATCCGGACCGTTAATTAACTAATTGAAATTAGCTCAAGGAAATAATTCTAACCACCTAAACTAACACAAATCAATGCAATCAATTTAGGCTCTTGTTCATAATGCACAATTAAGCAAAGATGGCGTTTCTAATGCCTAATTCTAAAATATTCTTCCTAATTACAAACTAAGGTTTGGTCCACCATTAATTCACAATCAGAAAATAATAAGAACATGAACAAGAAATAAATCCAATCATATATAATTAAATTACAAAATTGTTCTTCCAATTATTAGAAGTAAGACAAAATACCCCAAATACATAAATTAGCCAACCATAACTAAATTGGTGTCAATCAATTTAGTCATGGAGGCAAACCACAAAATCAGAGAAGAAAAAGATATTACAATAAAAATACCCCAACGAATCCTCTAGCTCCAAATCCTTGAACTTGATTGATCCTCTTTCTCAAATCCTTGGAGTAACTTCAACAATGGAGGGTCTCCTCTTGATTTTGGGTGGAAAACCCTTGCTGCAGTAGCAGCTAAGGTGGGGAGGAAGATGGGTGTGAAAACTTATGTTTGGGAGAGGTATAATGTTGTATTTATAGGGGGAAGGAAGTGGAATACGCGTTTTAGGGTTTCTGGGCAGTTTTGGCATGCTCGCCGCGGCGCAGGTTTTTGCCCGCCGCGGCGCGCGTTGAATTTTGGCTCGTTGGTTGAAAATAGAAACCTCCCCGCCGCGGCGCGCCTTGTTTTCTTGATTTCCCAGGATGCAACCCGAGAGCCTCTCGCCGCGGCACACAATTCCTTCGCCGCGACGCGCCTTGCACATGTACATGGTATGTACGCGTATGTACATGCTCTGCTGATTATCGATGTAAGGCTTACACAATGGATGGCACCTAATGTAAGGCTTACATATTTAGACATTTTCACTCCATTTTTGCTCTCTTTTTCCACATTTCTTTCCAAACCTACTTTGACCTGCAAAATAATAGAATACCCTCCAAAACAAGATTATATCGAGATTAAACGCAAAATAAACACTTAAAAACATAACAAATAGTAGATCAAAATAGTGTTCATCAAATACCCCCAAACCTACATTTTGCTAGTCCTCAAGCAAAACTAAAATTAAAAAGCCAAATACAAAACTAAAATTGAAGTTAACAAAACTTGTCATGCTTTAGTTTCTTTCCAATTCATAGCAAAACATTTATGCACCAATTTATCCGACAATCTAACTCATCAAGGTTCACCATTTAGATCAATTTCGCTTCACGAATCTAAATCCCAATACTAAAAGCGTATCAACATTGACTCCCCCAAACCTAGTGTTAAGAATATGAATTTGTTTCAACTCTAATCCTCACAATAATTACTCTCTAAATCACACCAATCCTATGGGTTCAAGCACTCAACAATGTATATGCGAATAGAAGTTATGTAAAGAAACGAGCTAATAGGTTCGCATATGATTAAACAAGAAAGGCTCAAAAGTGCATAACATTGATCTCATGAAAGGAATCAAATGATAGGATTTATGAAGGAATCACATTACTAATCTCATGCTTCAATTAAAATCCTCAAGCAAAAACTTCAAGTGTGCCATAGAATGAAAATGTTTTGACTTTAAAGGAACTTATTTCCTATTTCTCTCTTTTTTTTTTTTTTTTTTTTGTATTAACCATTCATACTTGAAGAACTTAGGGTCATAATAAACTTATTATCTCTTCTTTTTTTTCTTTTTTTTTTAAGACCCACATACATATGTAATTTGTGAATGGTTACCTTTTTTTTATTTGCTATAGGAATTCCCTTTTATTATTTTTTTCTAAAGTCAAGCACGAATAAAATAGGCAAACACTTCAAACTTTACTTAAGTCATTTAATCTAAGCAATTCAATTAAGCACATGATCCCTCATTAAATGTTTAAAATCCTAACATCCAATGCAAAAACCTATAGAGATCATCTAACAATTTGAAATGATATGAAATGTGTTTAAATGAGTAGAAGAATATTTATCTCTCAGAATAAAACGTTAAGGGCTCAATAATATTCTCACAAGGTAGTTTCCACTATTCAATTCCTAAACACAGGATTCAGGTTCATCTCAGTTTCAACATCAAAAGCATGAAACACAGATTGCAAATTAAAATCAATTTTTACAACAAACCTCAAATATTTTAAAAATCAGATAAACAATGCATAAAGACTAGTTATTCATCAAAAATTGACCAAAGCATGAAAATGTTGTTACCAACCAAAAATGCAAAATGCACCCCCAAACCTAAACTAAATATTGTCCTCAAGGTTTTCAACTACGCACATGTTCAGAAAAGCATTTAAAAGGAACAAATAGAAAATTAACTAAACTAAAAGAAAAAGAAAAATATTACCTAAAATAGTGGGTTGCCTCCCACCAAGCGCCTTCTTTAACGTCTTAGCAAGACGTTGCTAATCCACTCCTATCCACCATCATCAAAAATCTTGAAGTGTGTGATATTGATTTTCCGAGTTAGAATGTCATGTAGCGTATCCTTCCATCTCGGTAGTTGTTTCCTATGAAGCACAGTACACACTTTCTTGAGGTGGTGTGGATAAAGATTTGGGGACGTACAAGTCTTAGATAAAGGAGGTAAAGATGATTCCTCCTTGTTCTCCTTGAAAGGTTGTAGAATGTGATGCTCCTCAACTTATCCTTCTTGGAGAATTGCTTGCTCCTCATTTGAATTTTCTACACAAAGTGGTAAATCATCAATAATTTCAGGAAAATAAATATCATTAAAAACCTTACCACTTTGAAGGATTATGTCATCCTTTACTTGCTTAGCTTGATTGGGCAACTCTTCTTGTGGTAGAAGTTGTTCCGCTAGTTGCCCAATTTGCATTTCAATCCTTATCATAGAGTCCTCTAAGAAATCCATCCTTTGATTACGTTTCTCTTGGTTTTCTAAACTAACTTGAATAAAAGTATTCAAGGTCTCCTCTAAGGTTGGTTTCTTAGGGTGAATGGGTAGGTCATAAGGATTGAAATATGGGTATGAGGCATAGGGTGTGTTAGTGTTTGCTTCCCAATAAAAATTTTGGTGATTTTCCAACTCGGGAATATAAGGATAGGAATCACTCCAAGGTGGATGATCATTCTAAGGTGGGTGACATTCCTCATTAAGATTGATATCTCGGTTGGTAGAGGTATAGAGATCACCTGTAAAAGCGCAAACATTAGTATCATGTCCATGTAAACCACAAATACCACACACCTCCATATCTGCTAGCTCTTGGATATCAGTATCCAGCCTGATTATGTGCTCTTTTGAATATGTTGATGTAGTTTATGAACGGTACCTTTCATACACTAACAAAAACAACAAAGAAATCAAAGCACCTAATATATTCCAGAAAAAGAAATAAATAACAAAAGAAATAAAATAAAACAAACAACTAAAACAAATGACTCAAACAAATAAAAATAGGTAATAAACTAAAATAACAAATCAAAACACAAATACTAACAAAAATCACAAAAATAAAAAGAAATCACAAAAATAAAAAGAAATACGAAAAACAAACTAAACAGAAAATAAATAAACACTTTAAAACGCCAATTCCCCGACAGCGGCGCCAAAAACTTGATGCACAAAAACTTGATAGTCAAATTTTGTATTTTATATAAAGCTCGCAAGTGCACGAATCACTTATAGTAAGCGACAAGTATACTCCCAAGATCGTCTCTCAAGGAATTGCGGTGGTTCTAAAACGTTATTTATTTTCTTATTCAGTCGAACAAACAATCCTAAACATTCTAACAATTGTCGGTTGAAGAATAAATTGTAAATTCGGAATTAAATTAAAAACTAAAATAAAATGAAAATAAAAGTAATCACAACCAAAGTGGGGATGATGGATGTAAATGGGAATTTAGTTCGCTATCCATTCATGGCAAAAACAAATTAAGCATTCAATTAAAAGTTGGATTTAATGATTTTTCCGCTAAACTTAGAAAATTCCAAATCAATGGCAATTTTCACTACAATCAACTAATTAACTTCTTTGATCCGGACCGTTAATTAACTAATTGAAATTAGCTCAAGGAAATAATTCTAACCACCTAAACTAACACAAATCAATGCAATCAATTTAGGCTCTTGTTCATAATGCACAATTAAGCAAAGATGGCGTTTCTAATGCCTAATTCTAAAATATTCTTCATAATTACAAACTAAGGTTTGGTCCACCATTAATTCACAATCAGAAAATAATAAGAACATGAACAAGAAATAAATCCAATCATATATAATTAAATTACAAAATTATTCTTCCAATTATTAGAAGCAAGACAAAATACCCCAAATACATAAATTAGCCAACCATAACTAAATTGGTGTCAATCAATTTAGTCATGGAGGCAAACCACAAAATCAGAGAAGAAAAAGATATTACAATAAAAATACCCCAACAAATCCTCTAGCTCCAAATCCTTGAACTTGATTGATCCTCTTTCTCAAATCCTTGGAGTAGCTTCAACAATGGAGGGTCTCCTCTTGATTTTGGGTGGAAAACCCTTGCTGCAGTAGCAGCTAAGGTGGGGAGGAAGATGGGTGTGAAAACTTATGTTTGGGAGAGGTATAATGTTGTATTTATAGGGGGAAGGAAGTGGAATACGCGTTTTAGGGTTTCTGGGCAGTTTTGGCATGCTCGCCGTGGCGCAGGTTTTTGCCCGCCGTGGCGCGCGTTGAATTTTGGATCGTTGGTTGAAAACAGAAACCTCCCCGCCGCAGCGCAGGTTTTACCCGCCGCGGCGCGCCTTGTTTTCTTGATTTCCCAGGATGCAACCCGAGAGCCTCCCGCCGCAGCACACAATTCCTTCGCCGCGGCGCGCCTTGCATGTAACAATGTACATGGTATGTACGCGTATGTACATGCTCTGCTGATTATCGATGTAAGGCTTACACAATGGATGGCACCTAATGTAAGGCTTACATATTTAGACATTTTCACTCCATTTTTGCTCTCTTTTTCCACGTTTCTTTCCAAACCTACTTTGACCTGCAAAATAATAGAATACCCTCCAAAACAAGATTATATCGAGATTAAACGCAAAATAAACACTTAAAAATATAACAAATAGTATATCAAAATAGTGTTCATCACTTAGAAAGTTGCCCAAGTGTCATGGATGATTTGGTTGCAATGTGAGTCTCTATACCACATGGCCATGAAATGAAAAGGCCTGATTCTATAAGGTTCCCGAGTACCTAGAACATGCAGTATAATTGGATTATGATCTGAGGTAAATTTGAGTAGGTTGAAACATGTGTTGTTGGAAACTTTAAAAACCATTCCGGGGAGGTAAGCACTCTATCAAGTCTTTGTTGTATTCTATCAGAAAAGTGTCTATTATTACACCAAGTAAACCGAGTTGCCAATGTCAATTGCATTTGTAGACATAATGAATTGCTGTAGTGGATTGTTATATTGTGGCTGAAAAATCATACCACCTAACTTCTCAGATTGTTTTTTGATGTTATTTAAATCACCAATTAAAGCCCATGATATGTTTAAAGTATTTATAAAATTTTTCCATGTTTTGTTGTTTGATGGAGTGATAAGGAGGGATGTACACACAACATAAACAGATTTTTTCATTGATGTTTACAGGATGGGTAAATTCAAAACATACATAACTATCTCCCACAGTGATTATTCTTATATGATAGTTGTCATTCCAAAACAAGATAAAACCACCCCTGTTACCAACAACTGGTATAACATGACTATGTTTAAAACCAAGAGAAAGTTTCAAAAAGTGAGAGCTATATGCACTGAGTTTAGATTCCATCAATCATACCACATCTAGCTTGTTTCTTCGTAGAAGATAGCGCAGAGCTCTTTTGGCTCGAGGTCTTCCCAAACCTCGACCATTCCAGTTTAGGACAATCATTTTCCAATTGGGGGAAAATTAGAGGCTGTCTCCCCGTCTTTAGAAACATTGTTATGCTGAGGAAATTTTGAGAAAAAATGGTCATTAAGACACACTAGAGAAGTGGAGTTGGTGATAGTTTTTTGATGGTGTTCATCACCTTCAATGAGTTTTTTGGAGTCCTTTCTGAGCATACTGTGTGCCTTTCTTTTGCTGTGTGCTTTACCAGTAGACTTTGTCTTTGAAATTTTCTTGCCTTTAGATACACGATGGGGCTGATCAGTTGTGCTGTTTACAAATTGAGGTTCATTTAGAGCAGTAGAAGGAGACCAAACTTCAGTTGGGAATAGAGAGTTATGACAAGGTGATTGCTGAGAAGATGTTGAGGCCTACAGATGTTTATGAAATTTCTTGTGGAACTGGAACAGATCATAAAGTATGTGAGATGAAAATTCAAAAGTAGTGAAGTAAGTTTCATGGTGAACTTCCTGAGTAATGAACCAGCTTTTTCCCATGTCCAAATTAATGTCCATGCCAATGGTTTGAGTAATCATTTTGAATCTTAAGTTCATATCAATGGTGTCAGCACTTAGACAAAAATACCAGTCATTGAAATAAGCAACAAAGTTGATGAGATCAAGCACATGTATAATTTGAATAAGTTCCTATACCTCTCCATGGATGTGTTTAGCTTTGGTTGAGAATTTCTCTTGCATGTCAATTGATTCAAATATAGGGGATGCAAAGTTTTCTTTGAGAGGTGCCTTTTGAGTGGGATGGACACTAGCAGTTTTGGAAAACAATAGTTTAGAGTTGTCTGTGCCATTAGAAACTGTTTATCTGAGCTTAGTCTTTGTAATTTTGTGTAGGATGAAGACCAGAAAAGAGACATTGGAGATAACAGTTCATAGTTGGCACGCAACCATTCCCCATACAAAGGGATCAAAGTGGAGTCATTTACTTTGTATTTCATTTATGAGTGAAGATCACAGTTGTATGTAATGTGATCCAAGAAGCCACATTTGAAGCAAAAATCAGGGAGCCTTTCATACTTGAATTCAACCCAAATATTTGAGTTAATGTTGTGGTTTTCCAGAGTTCATATGGGGATTAGAAAGCCAGTGGTGATTGGTTTTGTGAGAGCAATCTCAACTTTGAACCGCAAGTAGCTGCAAATCATAAAAGATTCATCACCCAAGTAGTCATGTTGGATAAACTTACCTACAAAATTAGCAAACTTTTGTGCATTAGAAATACGCATACCTGCAAAGTGAAGTCCATGTGCTTATATCCAAAAAGTAGCAGTATCAAATTCTAGTTCTTGTATTGTGAGATTGTGGTCTATTCTTGTAGAATAAGTAGTGCTCCATTAAGATGTCAAATGCGTCGGTCCCAAACCGAGTCTCATTCTTCACCTAATTCAAATGTGAAGGAAAAGATATTATGTCTGTAGTCTTTGGTGGTAACTAGGACATCACCCTTGATGTCCCAAACTTTGTTGACTGTAGTAACCACTTGATACTTTCTGATTGAGGTGCGAGACAAGATTTTTCCTATCAGCATAATAGAGGCTGCCATTTAAGCTTCATTGATGTTCTCATCTAATTCAAGAAAAGGAATGTTGTAGGTCAGTTGTCTAGTTTTCTCAACGAGCTCTCCTATTTCTTAATCGGTGATACATTTGAAGTTGTCTGCCATGTTCGGAAGAGCTAAAACAGAAGTTTGTAGTAGGAGATTTTTCTTTCTTGGCTTTGTAAACAAGTGCGAATAGAGAATGTAAATTGGGGTATATATAGTTCTCAATTGAGGGGGTTTTGGAGCAACGATATTGGAAATCATGAAATTGTTCTTGGGAACAAATGAACCCTGAGTGAGATTTGGGGATGGTGATTGGCATAAGGGGAAGCGAGAAAATGATTGCACTGTGCAAAAAAGGTACTCTGAGTAACTAATATTTGAGACGGTAGAGGAGAATAAAGCTTAGTGGAGAGTGCAAACGTTTCTTGGAGTTGCTCCAAACCTACTAGCAGTACCTGATTTGTAGAAGAAATAAGGGGCTGTGATAGTTAGTGGTAAGCTGAAGAGGAGAAGAATGATGAAAATGTGATGGATGGTACAGAGAACTGCAAGGAATTATGGCGAGGTCTGAGATAGTAGGTGAGAAAGTAAATTAAAATTGAGTTAAATGAACATGGAATGAAAACAAAATTGAAGCCGAAGAGGAGAGGAAGCTTGATGTCGAAACCCTAACAAGAAGGGTGAAACGAGAGAGAATAAGACTTTTTTTTTTTTTTTTTTAAGTTAGTTTGATTTGGGGGAGCCCGTTCTCACCACATTCACAGCCCAACGGAATTAAAAATAAAATGTGCGTGTTTTTATGAGATAAAAGTACACATAATTATAACATAGGAATAAAAGAAAAATTGACCATAAATAATACAAACCACTTAATTCATTCTATAATTATTTTAATTTAATTCTAATATAATAATTTTTATCATTTTAATAATACTTAAAGTTATAGTTTAAAAAAGAAAAAATATATAATTTAATATTCATAAAGTACGCAAAGTAAAAAAAAAAAAAAAAAGTACACTATTTCCTTAACGGACTAAAACATGACCTTACCCACCAAACACACCCATGTTTGGTAATGGCAGGAGTACAGTAAGCGAGTATTGCCCAAAACATAAATTTATATTGAAATTAATTATACATGTTTTTAAGAAAAATATGATATAATGCACATTATAATTTAAGTAAGTGTAAATGTGTGTATGAATTTAAATGCATTTAGTATTTTTATATGTTATTTTTTCTCAAAAAACTTCAAGATAATTTGTTTTCAATAGGTGATGAATCTTCTCTATAGGAGCCGGCCTTCGATAAATTTATTTTGTTTATCTTCCTTTTGTCTTACTAGTTACATATTTGTATTTATTCGTCTAGTTTTTGCTCGGTGATGATTTTTTCAATGTTCATCTTAGATGACATGTTGTCTTGTTTATACCATATAGTTTGTGTTTTATTGTTAATTTAAATCTTCATCTAAATTAATCGTGTAAAAATTATAATATAATATCAAGATTTTTTTTTTTTTTTGAAAAAAGATAAATGTATCATTTGAAACAACTACTAATCAAATGATGAACCTTACAAAAGAGTAAAAGATGAAAGTTCAAATTTTTCTCAATGTGCTCGAAAGTTTTTTATTTTGTTTTAACAATTTTGATGATTGATATGTATTTAGGTCAATGATTTTTTATATCTATGTTGTACGTTTTGATATTTAATTAATGTAATTTATATTCTAAAATAAAATTATTGTAAGATCAAGTAATGATATATACTGCTATAACTTAAATGTATGAAACACCAATTTTATCCATGTTATTAGTTAGACATTAGTGCCTCCATTATATAAAGTTGTTATCGATGAATTATTCTTGTATTATGTACCAAAAAAACTTCAGAAAGGGAGAACTGCACAAGTGGTTTCCATTGTAGCTTTGAAACTCGTAACTTTAGAAAAAAAGATTTAGTATCCTATTAGTAATTTTGATTGTTTCAAGTAAACGTTTTAGTCACTTTGCTTTCATAAAAAATATTTAAGTCACTTTTTTTATAAAAATAGAATAATTTAGTCAATTTTTAAATAGTAAAATATTATTTTATTAATAAAAATTCTGTAATAATAATAAATATAATTTAATGGAGATAAATTTGTTATTTTATTTTAACAATTTAAAACTTAATTTAAACATATATATATATATATATATATATATATATATATATATATATATATTGGGTCAATTTTATTGTAAATTTTATATTTTATGAATTTTTTTTTATATTTTTTAGCACTTTTTTTATTGCATTTTTCTATATATATATCGTATTTGGATCGAAATTGTAGACTTTTCAGTATCAAAAATAGAAGCTACACAAGTAAAAAAATTACAAGATTAGTGGTGTTGGAACAAGAATGATAAGCTCTCTCCATTTCATCATCTTTGGATACTGGTACTATAAATTGAATTGTGCACTTTCACTGTGTTGCTTAGAGTTGGGTAGCAATTTTTTCATCTCTTTGGTCTCTAACGATGGTGAAATGAAGAAAGCTTATTTGTGTGGTTCCAACTACTAATCTTATAATTTTATGACCTATGTAGCTCATATTTTTGATACTGTAAAGTTTACAATTTTGATTCAAACATGATACATACAGAAAAATAAGATACATAAGTGCTAAAAAATACAAAAAAATTTCATAAAATATAAAACTTACAACAAAATTAACCAAAGAAATAAAAAAATAAATATTGTATTGTTCAAATTAAGTTTTAAATTGTTAAAATAAAATAATAAATTTATCTCCATTAAATTATCTTTATTATTATTTCAAAAATTTTTATTAATAAAATAATATTTTATTATTTAAAAAGTGACTAAAAAATCATATTTTTATAGAACGAGTGACTTAAAAGTTTATTGTGAAAATAAAGTGACTAAAGCGTCCCCTTGACACAAGCAAAGTGCACTTTAGTTTCAAAAAGACTGCATATAAGTTCCATAGCTTTAAACTTTAAGGACGTAATGGCATGTTTGTTACACCGTACTAAATTCTTTGACTGTGTAATTTAAATACAGTCATGTATTTGGTTGTGAAATCAGATTGTATCATATAATATTAAAATAGTACAGTTATGTAGAAATTTTGTACGACCAAGAGGTGTGAATTTAAATCATACTGGACAATCAACTTAGTTTGTCTGAATTATCAATTATAAAATATGTCTTAACTTTTTCTTTTATTTTAAATTAAAAATAATATTTTTTTTAAAATGTAATAAAAATATAAAAATGAATTAAATATTAATTTAAATAAATTTTATAATAAAAAAATATATTAAATATAAATTATTTTAGTAAAATATAAGTAATAAATTTAATCTGACTATATTATACATCTTTTAAACAAACACACTATAAATTAATTATAATACAATTTAATACAGTTCAATCTAATATAAATATACTTAACATATTTAATGCGGTGTACCGAATATACCTTAAGTGAATATCTTTATAAAATTATGAAAATAAAATATTCTAGTTAAAAATAACCGGATAAAAAAGCTTTTTTTGGGAAAGTTATGGACCTCCCACCCTCTTTATCCATTAAGAAATAATTTATTTTTGTCACAACATATTATATTATAGTTAGTTTGAATATAAATATGTTTTTAAATTTATTTCACATTTTATTCGATAAATAAACAAATACGGGCCCTACAAAAGCCTGATCAATAAGAAAATTATTGCAGAAGTTCCAGCAGTTTTCTTGAACGTTGTATAAAACAACAGCAGGCCACATTACAGACTGCATGAGTCATGCAACTTATCAAGAGTGTCCATCTTTACATGGTAAGACCTAAGAAAGGCCAGCTTTACATGGTAATAAAGATTCTATCAAACTGGCTACATTATTACAACACACATTAAACATGATTAGTTTCACTTTTATGTAGACTTGATTGCGATAATCAATAACACTATATTTTTCATTTCAATTTTAAAATATAAAATTTTCCTTGTACTAGTAGAGTAAAATTAAGTTTAAGCATATGATATCTATTATTTAATTAAAATATATGCCAAAATTTATAAATTTTGGGTTTTGTAATACATTCAAACATATAAAAATTATTTATTTACAAAATTGATAAGCAAAATTTTGATATTTGATCTAATCAATTTTGATAATAGAGGTGTTGACTGAACCTGTTAAAAAGTAAGTGAATGTGACTGAATCAAAATGAAACATGTCAGATGATATTAGGGCAAAAACATAGGAGAGCTTGATGATCTAAAATAATAATATATTTTTCAATCATGTGTAACCTTTTTAAATTTTTTCTAGCACAAATGATTATCTTTAATAATAACTAAAGTAGAAAGACTAACTGAATCAAAATAAAACAAAACTTACATCGTCTAATGGGCTATACACAAAGGTGATCATTGATATTTAACCTTTTAGATAATGCATAATGTATAACACAAATGTTCTTATAAAATGAAAAGCAAATTTATTGGCGACGAAACGAAAAAAAAAAAAAAAAAGAAAAAAAAGAAAAAAAAAAATCTAAGACAAAACAAAGAAACCTAATCTCATTTGGAAACCTTCATTAGTCTCTCAACCACTCAAGGTTGTCGCTCATCCAAAGCTCCAAAACCACCATTCCCTCAACTCCTATTTACCATTCAGTAGTCCCAATTGGTGCTTCATTATCGATGTTTTTCATCATTGCTTTCCGTCCTCAAGCTTCAAGGTCAATGTATGATTTTAGTTTCCTTTTCTGATGCACTAACTACTCCTTTTTGGTCAAACTTCTTCTTTTTTTATCGAACTTGTCTCTATATCTCTTGATGTTTATTTCTCTCAGTGAATAATTTATATTCTTTCCTTGCGTTTAGAGAGAAGCTAAAATATTTTTATATAGGGTCTTGGGAATAGAGAAAACACGTTAGGATCTTGGACCACCACGAGGTGTTGTGGCCTTTAATCCTCCGATACTTAAGTTAATTTGGGTAATGGCGATGAAGGGAGGTGACCTAAGTCTCGACTCCATGATAATATGGAGAAGAAATGGAGATAGAGAGAATATAGGAACTGTGTATAATATTATAAGGTTAAGACTTGTATGAGAATGGTTATAAGATGCATATATAAGGAAAAGACATATGCTTGTTGTCGGTTACTTACTCGAGGAGATGAACTTATCCTTACATTAGGGGCATATTTTCTCTAATTATCTCTTATATGATAATTAGGGAGTATTTGGCCCTTATTTATCTAATGGTTGCTTATTTAGAAGTTTGCCTTATCTGCTTACTCAACGCTCTTTAGGCTGAACTGCGGGCTATACTTCTGAGTAGGACCAATGGGTATATTCCATGTGGCATGTGTTATTTTATGCTCAATGTCATTCCCTAAGCCTCATGGGCCAAATTACGTGGCATAGGAGGTCCAATTTTTATTTCATTGATATCCAAACACTTACTCCTTCTAGTTACTTTGATGGCCCGTGACTTGCTTTTGCGTGCTGTTCCATTGATGTGGCTGGCAAAACTTGGATTTTGTCCGGTCATGAAGATGTGTGCAGTTGCTTTCAATGTTGGTGATACTTATGGATTTCAATTGGAGTTCCGATGCTGAAGATATGTCAAAATCAAATTTGCTTATGAGAAAGTCAACTTGTGGCGATTTTGAGGAAAATTCAAATTTCTAAATTTGAAACTTGGAGCCAAAGAATCCCGTATGCAATCCTAGCCATTGGATGAGTTTGTAAGTAGGTGGTTAGGATTGTCTCCAGCCCCTATATATACAAGCTTCCACTCCACTTTTCTCTCCACAGGATTTAACATTTTAGAGAGAAGAAGTGAAGGGGCTCTACTTTTAGATGGAGAAAGCTTGGTGGGGAGTCCTCTAAAGGTATTTTCTTTTCATTATTTATGTTTGCTAGTGTTTAGGTAGCAGTGTAGGTGCTTTATTTTCTTCACCATTCGAACAACTGCACTCCACTCACACTTACACCCACACTTTCCTATGCAAGGGTAATCTGATACGATCTAGATCGTGCTACAAACAAGGCACGACAAGTGTCAAGGATTATGCCAATAACGGGGTGAAATATCGGCGCAAGGTGGCACGCCACAAACACGAGCAAGGGTACAAACATGTGAGTCATGGATGTGCCGAGCTAATTTGTGAAATTTCAGTTTTGGGACTTCGCCGCGGCATAAAATATGTGCACTGCGGCACAAGTGTTTCTGTTTTTGACCAGAGGGCTGAGCATACGCGCGCGCAGACTGGGCAGAGATGCGCGCAAGTGTGGGCAGGTGTGTGCACAGAGTTGGAAGGATGTGCGCGTCGCGGCACAAGCCTCTCGGGTTGGATGCCATGGTTCCTCGCCGCGGCATGGAATTTACTCCGCCGAGGCCCGCCTATTTTTAATTGTCTTCCCTAGCCTCCTCACCGCTGTATGATTGTTTTGCCCGCCGCGGCACAGATATAAAATTGTAATTTTGCACCATTGGATTAAAAACCAATGTCTAGGATTCATTTTAACTTTTAGGGTTTTGTTGTACTCTATAAATATGACCATGTGTGCAGCAAATTGTAACTTTTGTTCATTTATGAGAATATTTGTTTCTTCAAACAAATTTGAGAGCCAAGAGCTCTTTGTTTAATTGCAAACCCAAAACTTATCAAAGGACTTGTATCCCTTTGTGGCGTTTCTACTCTTCTTTGTGCGCGGTGCATAATATCCATGTGTGTAGGTGAGTCCCTTACTACCAAAAATCTGTTGTTTTGCTTAGAAATCACATGCTAATTTGTTGTTGGGTCTTGAGCCGAATTTCTTGTGGTTCTCTAGTCTTCGTTGCTAGTGGGTCGTAGGAATCGTGTTACGGGGTTTGCATCATTTGGTATCAGAGCTCTAGGTTGAGACTCTAGATTCCTATCTTAATTTGTGTCAATTTTTATTTCATAGCAACCAAGAAAATTCTTTCACAAAAAATTTTTGTGTTCTTCTTTGTTTCTATATGTTTATTGCATTTCTCTGGATTAATCTGATTGATGTTGTTGTTTCCTTCTTATCTTGATTGAATTTGGAGAGGTTTTCATGTTGAAAATTTCCTTAAAATCATTTTCGTAAAGGAAGGGTATTTTGGTAATCTCACATGTTTTGTTCGTTTTGAAAAGTGAGAACAAAACTATATCTCGACTTAAAAAAAAGGTGAGAGAAAATATCTCACGAAAATATCACGTGAAAATATCTCACGAAAATATCTCGTGAAAATATCTCACGAAAATATCTTGTGAAAATATCTCGCTAGATATTTTTATTTAAAAAAAAAAAGATATTTTTGGATTTAATAAAAAAAAATTTGGAAATTCAATTTCCAAGAATTTTACGAAAATTATCGTTAAAGTGTCATTCACACTTTTAACGGATCGTGTTTTGTTCGTTTGGATATCTTTTCTGTGAATTTGACCTAAATCCAAATTCATTCCAAAATCTAGTGATAGGATTTCTAAACACATTGAGTTAATTTCTGTCCGTACTTGACATTTTGGATATTATAAACTACTCATGGTGATAGGGGATTCTACAATGGATATGTCTCAAGAAAAGATAGATTTCAAGTTTCTCCTTAAGTCCCAAAAAGCTATTGATAGGATGTTATTGAAACTTGAAAATAAAAGTGGAGAGAAAAGACGACATTGTATGTAGTTCGCCAAGTGGAAGGCCTGCTTAAAAATGTAGATGAGAACATACAATGTGTGGACTTGTTTCATTCTAGATGTTATGTCAAAGAGAAAGTTTGTAACTTGGTTATTGATGGAAGCAATGTTACAAATTTGGAAAGCACAATCATGGTAAAGAGATTGAATTTGAAGACTTTGCTACATCCAAAGCCCTATGTGTTACCATGGAAGAATGATATGAGAGAAATTGCAGTGACTAATCAGGTGTTGGTTTTCGTTTTCAATGGGAAGGTATCAAAATGAGGTATTATGTGATGTGGTACCAATGGAAGCAGAACACATACTATTGGAAAAATCTTGGCAAGTTGAAAGAGGAGCTATTCACAACAAGATCACAAATAAGTATAAATTTGTGAAAGACAACAAAAGAATCACTCTTGTTCCCATATCCAAGAAGGAAATACATGAAGATGACAAGAGAATTCTTGAGGTTAAAGAAAAGGGAGATGAATGTGATAAGAAGAATGAAGTTCCGATTGTTGTGGACAGCATTCAAAAAGGAGGAACTTACATTCCTACTAACGAATTTGTTGCTAATCCAATTTTCCAGGATAAAACAATTTACTTCATTAGAGTTGAGCAACATGGTGATGTCAAAGTTGAACAACCATTGGTACATTCAATTCTCGAACAAACAACTTTTAGAAGGCTATTCAAGAGTTTTGTTCGACAAGCCTTTGATTCAGCCATTGTGAATTCAGCAATCCCCATTACAATAGCTAAGATTCGAGGACGAATCTTCTTAAAGAAAGGGGGTCTAATACGATCCAGATCGTGCTACAAACAAGGCACGACACGTGTCAAGAATTATGCCAATAACAGGGGTGAAATATCGACGCAAGGTGGCAGGCCACAAACACGAGCAAGGGTACAAACATGTAAGTCATGGATGTGCTGAGCTAATTTGTGGAATTTCAATTTTTGGGGCTGCGCCGCAGCATGAAATATATGAGCCGCGACACAAGTGTTTCTGTTTTTGACCAGAGGGCTGAGCATACGCGAGCGCAGACTGGGCAGAGATGCGGCTCAAGTGTGGGCAAGTGTGCATACAGAGTTGGAAGGATGTGCGCGCTACAGGCATAGCTTTGGGGCGCCGTGGCACAAGCCTCTCGAGGTTGGATGCCATGGTTCCTCGCCGCGGCATGGAATTTACTCCGCTGCGGCCCGCCTATTTTTAATTGTCTTCCCGAGCCTCCCCGCCGCGGCATGATTGTTTTGCCCGCCGCGGCATAGATATAAAAATGTAATTTTGCACCATTGGATTAAAAACAAATGGCTAAGATTCATTTTAACTTTTAGGATTTTGCTTGTACTCTATAAATAGGACCATATGTGCAGCAAATTGTAACTTTTGTTCATTTATGAGAATATTTGTTTCTTCAAACAAATTTGAGAGCCAATAGCTCTTTGCTTATTTGCAAATCCAAAACTTATCAAAGAACCTGCATCCCTTTGTGGCGTTTCTAGGGTCTTCATTCCAGAGGTGATGTGCGTAATGGCATCCAGTGCTGTCCAGAGGTGAGTCCCTGGCTAACCAAAAATCTGTTGACCGTTTGATTGAGAAATCGGCGGAGTGCCAATTTGTTGTTGGTCCGTCTTGAGCCGAATTTACCATCTAGAGGTGGTTTCTCTAGTCCATGTACCATGCTAAAGGGTCGTAGGAATCGTATTGTGACCGTGTGCGCATCATAATGAGGCATAATGCAAACTAGGGAGGTTGTTCGAACAGATTTGCCATCCAGGGTAGGTCTTAGTCTAGTCAAGGTGCCGATCCATGGAGGTACTACTTAATGGGCTACTATCCATTGACTATCTATCCAGTGATGTTGGCTGTCCAGTTGGTTCCTGTCCGGATGGTGATCGTGGCTAACAAAGTTCTTCGACTCGGAGCATGGCGAGTAAGGTCGGCGGAGTGCCATTCGGTGGAGGTCCGTCTTGTGCCATTTAGTCCAATGCACCTGGAGGAGGTCTCAATGTTGTCAATTGTTGGCCATTCTGCATGTAGAGGCCAATATTGCATGATTTTAAAAGATGTGCTCATCTGAAGGAGGCATAGTTCAAGCAGGGGGTTTCAATTCGGACATGTCATTGCCAGTCAATTGGAGCAAGAGAACTTTTCCTTCTTCACTAGCAATCAATACCAGTCCAAGATGGCGGATTATTTCTTGGACATGTTGAGGGAGATGTTTGGAGTCCCAACTATCTAATCACTATCTGATGCCAGTGATGTTCCTTGTACTGTTTGGAGCAATCCCCTGTCTAATGGAGAGTTACACTTTTTGCGAACTACTTCTTCGTCTAGCATGGCGAGCAAGGTGGATGTCATGCTCCCATTCTGCATTATGGGGGAGTTCCTATACTCATGTAGGTGTCACTCCTTGCAAATTCTTATTTCTAATGCGCCCATAGAATGGGCTAGATGTCACGTTATAGGGTGCTCTAGCAGGAGCATAGGAGAGAGTCTGATCGTAGAAGAGTTCACCTACTGTTACTATGTCACAATTTTCGAGGATAAGGCGAGTGGTTAGTTCTACCTTAAATCCTTTAGGATACATGATACTTATCGGAGGATCTCTCGGTGTGGACACGGTACTGAAGGTTGGCGAGATGCGTTTTTATTGTAGTTGCGGGCCATAATGATGTAGGACATGCATGGAGTTCCCCCTACTCCCAGAAGGAGGTGGATGATTGGAATGAGTAAGTCTGATTAAGCGCCATGGGGTACCTTTTTTTAGCTTTTATATTCGATAAGTTTTTGTCTTTATCGTGTGCAACTCCATCTGGTGATGTGGAACCTTTCTAAGCAGGATAGAAAGAGTTCATTGCAGCAGATTGTTTGAGAAGCTAGAGTGCGAAGCTTGGGTAGTAGCCATCATACTCATTCTTTCTTAGAGGTATACGTAGAATCGGACTTAGATCTTATAACATATACTGGGCCAATAGTAGTTCGCCCAACTATTGAGTGTGAGACTTTTTTCTATTCAAGGTTTGTACCTTTACTCTTGGTTATCACATACTAACTCTGTTGATTTGCTATTTGTTTTACAATGATGTTTTTCCAGCATCCTTTTGGGAGGAAGAAGAGGGAGATATATGCTCTCAGGTTCCTTAGGGATCTTAATCCTAAGGGTTCCCCTACACCGTCCAAAGTGTCTGGACCTCCTAGTAGGTCCAAAAGGAAAAGAGATGGTCATGAAGGTGAGATAATTGTTGTGCCACCACTTAGGCAAATTGAGGGGAGACCAGTGAGGTCTAGATTACCTACAATAGTGATAATGGAGGAGAGGACCACGAGCTCGATGAATCTGGAGCCCCTAGTTGTGACCTCACTAAGGTCATACAGTGCCCCAAGGAATGAGGAATTTGTTGAGGGTGATGTTCATGCTCTCATTTTGCATTTAGAGATACTCAGTAGGGACTCGAAGTCTCTATTCAGCGCCCAAGCGGGGCTAGAGTCACGTTTAGGGTCTTTACAAGAAGATCTTCGTGAGGTAGTATAGTCCAAGGATAAGGCGATTGTTATCTACTAAATTTAGATAAGGATTTGGAAATCTCTCGGTGTTGACTCGATACTGCTTCCCTAGTGTGTATTGCGGCCATAATGGTGCAGGAACTGGCTAAGAAGGAGGTGGCAAGATTGGAGGCTGCCTTGGCCAAGGAGAATAAGGTGATTGCCTGGGGTACCGAGCATCGATAAGTTATCGAAGCAACTCCATCTGGCAGACAAGCAGGATAGTGGTCATGCAGCAGAGTTGAGGTTGCGGCGGCTTGGGTAGTTGCCACATACCAAGATTCTGAGGTATACGTTATGGATACTTTGGATATATGGGCCAATGTGTTCGCCGCTGCTAGGAGACATTTCAAGCAGATGTACCTTCACTTAGTGCTTTCTGAGGCCATCTTTTTAGATATTAAGGAAAGTGCTTCTTGATATAGAGTCATGACTTTTGACATTAAGGATGATGCTATTGAGTGTTCAGCTAGAGATAGTACTGAGGAGGCCGAGGGTGATGCCACTCTACCACAGGCATCGGAGGAGAGTGGTAGTGCACATTAGCATCTTTTTGTTTAGATTTTCTTTTGATGTATCTTTGTCTCACCAAAGTGTTAGAGCTTGGTGGACTTTATTTCCAACTTTAGCTTGGTTGCCCCTCCTTTTGCTCTTAAGAAGGAGCATAATCTGTCAATAAATCAAAGTTGTGCTCATTAGAAGTCATCCAGGGTAGATTATTTCGCAAGGATGTTACTCGCTCATGGCGCACTACCTAGGTTACTCCTCCCTCCGTGTGTGAAAGGGAGTGCAGTCCATAGATCCACTGCTCCGAGCTGTCCATGGAATGGGGTCAGAGATTAGTTATTGTTGGGTGTCATGCTTGACGGACCCTGCCAAGTCCTTCTACCCTTTGGCATTGCATTTTGAATTTTGGAGATAAGTGGAGAGAAATATTTCTAGAGGCCGTCAAACCTCAAATGCTTCTTTTATTCCTTTAAGAAAAGATTCAAAATTACATTGAGTCAATTGAATTTAGCTAGCTAGGGCTCTTATTTCACTAATGACTAGAAAGTTAAGGTTCCAACCTAAGGTGAGAGCACTTTTTGTTTTTTGTAGGAAAAATGATATTTGGAAACCTTCATCAGTCTCTTAGCCATTCAAGGTTGTCACTCATCCAAAGCTCCAAAATTGGGGACTCCCATCTACTATTTAGTAGTCCATGTTGGTTCTTCATTACCAATGTCTTTCATCATTGCTTTCCATATTCAAGCTTCACAGTCAAGGTATGATTTTAGTTTCCCTTTTTGATGCACTACCTATTCTTTTTTGGCCAAACTTGTTCTTTCTTTCTTTTTTGGTTAAACCTGTCTCTATTTTTCTTTATGTTTATTTCTCCTAGTGAATTATTTATGTTATTTCCTTGTATTTAGAGAGAAGCTAAAACTAGGATGTTGATGTCATTTTTTTTCAATATCAAAATGGGAGTGCATTTCTCCTTGTTGTGAACCTTCGAACAAAGAAAACACTTTCGATTTTTGACCCTCCGATACTTAAGTCAGTTCAGGTAATGGCTACTACTACAATAGTGACTTTTCTTGGCGGTTTTTAATTGCTAAGATAGACTTATTTAGGCGGTCAAAAAAATTGTCTACGTATGCAGTGTCAGCATAGATACCCATCTACGTTGGTAGTTTTTAACTGTCAATGACAATTTTTAAGTAAAAACTACACCTACCTTGGCAGCTTTTAAGCGTAAACTGTGAAGAAAACTATACTTACCTTGACAGTTTATATATAAAAACTGACAATAAAACTACACATACTTTATCTATTTTTATAAAAATCTGACAACATAAATTGAGTTTTAACTAAAAAAAAATTGTTGCTATTTCTAATTTCTTGTTTTTTTTGCATATATTATTCTAGCATATCAATATACAACATAAATATTATAAACATAACCAATTGCTTGAGTTATAAAATAGACAATATAAGTACACAATATTAATTATCAACATATACCATATATATTTAATTTCAAATATATCATACACATGATGTACTCCTCTTGGATAAGTTTACTACAACGATAAAATTCAACAATGTTTTAAATAAGTCTAAATATAAACAACTTA
This sequence comes from Elaeagnus macrophylla, assembly GCA_029378325.1. NCBI lineage: Eukaryota > Viridiplantae > Streptophyta > Magnoliopsida > Rosales > Elaeagnaceae > Elaeagnus > Elaeagnus macrophylla. The sequence continues at coordinate 13,782,017 of CM055644.1, read as the reverse complement.
ATCTTATGCATGTAAAAAAAAAAAAAATTAACAAAACTAGCACCCCTTGTGTTCAAATTTATATTTTTATAATTAAAAAAAATAATTAATACGTCATTTTTCTTTGAACACTTATTCAATTAGAATTAAACAACGACAATTTAGACCCGTTCAATATTGAACGTTCAATATTATTAGGAGTGCTAGTTTTGTTACTATAAGTTTTAGAGGTTTTTTTTTTTATAATTTCCCAAACAAAAAATCTAAAAATATGCATTACATAAGTGTCATTAAAGCTAATTAAATAACTATATAAAGTTGAATATATAGTGCCCTCCATTTGATTTCCTTTGAATGCAAGGCCAAGCCCTTTCTTAGCTGAAGTTACCACCAATTTCTAAAAGCATAGACCACAAGTAAAATAAATAACTAAATAAAATGGCCAACCACAAGTTGAATTTTTTGGACATGTCAATAATGTATGTCATACAACAATCATTTTAAAAAGAGCGATACAAGGTACAAATTAGAAACCACAATACCTCCACTTATCTAGGTTTTGAAAACCTTTTAATAGCGACAAGAGGAACGCCGCTATTTGGTCTCCAAGCATAAGTAAAGTTTTACTTGTTTTTCAAGCACAACTATAATTATTTAAGTATTATACTTGGTCTCCAAGTACAACTAATTTTACTAGTACAAGTATAATTATTTAATATTCTAAAAATAATTCTAGATATTATTTATGTAGATGGGCTGAATCAGATATATCCATTATTGCCACAATTCACCCCCTCTCAAATGTGAAAACAAACAAAGGCACCTCAAGACATTCTACCACCACTCATAGAACGACTAACAAGAACTAATAAACCGCAAGTCACAAGTCACAATCCCCAGGAACCTCGCAAAATATTTAGTAAAAGAGATAAAAATGAAAAATAATAAAGCTCTAGAAAGTACCAGTACGATGTCCTTATAGCCACCACTTGCAAGGTCTCCACTATACCATCTTCCTTGCGTTCCAAATCTCCACTTTTCCCCTATATTATGTGTTCACAAATTTCAGCAGATTATAAGCACAAATGCTACACAGGGGGAAAGAAGAAACCCACTACATTTGGTAATGAATCAAATGTAAAAGTCTGTATTAATAATAATTATAATATTTTATTTAATCTGTTGTATTGATATTTTTCTTTGATTAAAATTTTTGCTTTTAATCTAGTTACATGTACATGCTAAAGAATCATATTCATGTTTTCAATCTTCAGATTAACCCAAGATAAGACAAGTCAATAAAACTAGTTTGTTTACTTTTAAGGAGCTAGAGGCTTAGAGTCTAGGATTTAATATAAAAATATCCCTAATCTAATATGTGCATGGTTAAGAATGAGAATGATTAAAGAGGACTTCTTCCTAATCTGTTTGTGGTATTAGTTTTGTGTGCATGGCTAGAGAATTCAAAGGAAAGATGAACTTGAGCATCATCGAGTCATTTACTAAAACTGTACACAGTGAGAACATGGATGCCTCTACTAGTTTAGTATATTAATTTGTAAAACATGGGTAATTAATGAAATATTTTCAAGTTATATATAAATAGAAATAGGACTACAATATATATTTATACGGAGAAAAAAGGCACAAGTAGTTCAAAACTGAATAAAGCCGAGACAGAATGAACACACTCAAATTACACAATAGTTTCAATATGTTTACAGAGGAGCAGAGGCAACAACTTCATAAATACATAATCTCTTGGCAAATGCAACATTATCTACATGAAAACCAGAGACATATAAACAATATAATTAGAAAGAAAACATTATCATTCTCACATTAACCTTCTCGTAGCAACAAGTGGCAGATATAAGCATGGTAAAAATAATTTGGTTGTAACAATATGTTTTACAAGCTTTTCAGCTAGTCACCCACTTAGAAGAATAATTCTCATTCTAGAGTCATTCTATACAAAAGACTGAAAGAAATGCTTAGGAGTCAACAAATAAGTCTAACTTGAATCAATAAAATAGATGCCATCTACATATGAATATAAGCACAACATCAACTACAACAAGAGCTCCGTTAAAAAAAATAGGATAGCAAACCTAAATTGAAAATGTCAAGAAAAAATAACACAGCTTGTTGCTGAAGTAAAATCGACGAGCGCGAAATGATTTGGAAGGTATAAAATTGGCATTGGCACGCAATTTTCGAGCCCTAACCATGATTTGCCTGAAATTTTTGAGAATTTTCAAATTCAGTGAATCGAAGGGATATAAATTTATAGAAGCATTCATGTATACACAAGTTAGCGCACATACAAACCCTTCTTTGACGATCAGAGAGTTGGAAGGAATTCATGAGCTTGGAGACAAAGTAGCAAAGGACTCCGATGAGGACCATAACAATCGAGAGAGTGATCAGCACCCAATGAATTGAGTTGTGAGGATCGAGTTGGCGAGGAAGAAAAAGGGTGGATTTAGGTGAGTTGTGAGGATGAGTTTCTAAGAGTGGTGAGAAGTTATGAATGGGATTTACAATTTCGATGGTTCGTGAAATCTTAAAAGTAAAAATAAACATTAAAGCATTTTTTTTTTTTTTTTTTGGGTAAGCTTTTGCTGTTAGTTAACAAGTACAACTGTCAAGGTATAGCTTATATATTTAGACAGTTTTTAAAGAACGGACAAGGTCTCTTATCTCGACAGTTTTTAATAAAACTGACAGTAAAATTGTCTCAAGAAAGGTCATGTTTACAGTAACGGGTAATGGAGGAAAATACTTAAAGCTTAACTTCGTAATAATGAGGAGAAGAATTAGAGATAAAAAAAAATATAAAACTATGTGTAATATTATGAGGTAATGACTTGTGTGAGAATGAGTATATATATAAGAGAAATAGATATATTTATTATTACTTGCTTATTTGAAGATATAGACTTATTATTACATCAGAAAAATATCTCTTTTTAGTTATTTCTTTTTGAATAATTAGGAGATATTTAACACTTATTTATCTAATGATTGCTCATCTAGTAGTTGGGTTCATTCAATTACTTAGCGCTCAATAGCTTAGGCTGCAAGCCATACTGCTGAGTAGGACTAATAGGATCGTGCTATATTGCGTGTGTTATTTTACATCTAATATAGGGTAAACAAACCAATATACCACCAAATTGCCACAAAAGTTGCAAACTTATCAGTTAAGTTTATCGAGTGACAAAAATAGCTCTCAAATATAATTAGTGGTACAAATATAACACTACATTATATTTTCATTATTTTTGGTAGTAAATTTATCCAACTAATAAATAGTTTTACTACTAATAAAAAATTTGGTGGTAAATTTGTACCAATAATAAAAAAATTTGTATAAGATTTGTTACAATTATGATAAATTTGTATCATTAGTTATGTTTGATTGCTATTTTTTTTACTCTATAAAATTAGGTAATATGTTTATATTTTTTTTAATAATTAATTCGGTGGTACATATATTGTTTAGTTAATTTCTTCCAACATTTGCCTATTCACGTATTTGTGAACAAATAAATATATCCTTCTATTTTTTATTCTTTTGCTTTAGTGAGTTCGAATTGTATCCGTATTCTAATATGATTGCTTTATAGGATGTATCTTCGCATTACTAGTTGGTTACATCATGTTGCAATCAATCTAAATTTTCAAATACACATCAAAATTTCAAGATATGATTGCTATAAAGGGCTTTTGTACGAAATATTTATTTTCTTATTATATTAAAAAATATATTTATTTATTTATATTATAGAAAAATAAAATATATTTTTTATATTTTTTTTTTAGGGATTAAAAATAAAACAATATATATGAAGGTTATGTCATATAATTAAATCTAATATTGTTATATTTAAATATATAATATAATTTTTTTTCATACGTAGAGTTCTCTTTTTAATGTAAATGAACTTGAATGAATATATGATTTTTAGTATTATAAAAAAATAAATTTATATATTTTTTCTGAGCCATTAAAAATAAAACTAATTGTAGAAAGATATTATTTTCATTTATGTTTAGCAAATTAAAGAAAGGCTGAAAGCTAGCTCTAGCGGCTAGGGTCGTTCATTTAAAAAAAAAACTCAAAGTTGAAATCAAAGCTCAAATTATATCTTTGGAATAGATTTAAATCAATTTTTCAATAGAACAATGAAATGAAATTACTACAATATTGAGGGGGGAAAACTATATTCTTGAAACCAAACAAGGAATTTCAACGAGAAATTCACCAAGTAATATTAGGCTAGCACCACCACCTTCATTTTATTCTCTTTTTATTTGTTTTTTTTTTTCACAAACAGTAAAAGAGCACTGGGAGCAATGTTTCATTTAAGGGCACTTTGGACCTCCTTCCTTGGTCTTCCAGTTGTTGTAACAAGGGCACTCTTCCTTGTTACCATAAGTACCTGATGGAACACACAAACATTTTTGGCAACACATGTTGCAGAAGAACAAGCATGGCTTCTTGTGTGATGTCGCTGAACACCGATAATCACATGCACTTGCACACTCTGTACATATATGATTCAATTTATTTATAAATAAAAATAAAATAAAAAATAGTAATTACTATATATTACAATATAATATATCAACCTGAGTGAAATGAACCGTGTATATATATATGTGTGTGTGTGTGTGTGTAATTAATGGTTTAATATACCTTCGGGGCGAAGTGAACCCTCTCCTCCATTCTGAAAATATTTAAATTGATCATAAAGTCCCAATGTTAATTTTGTTGCTTATAAAAAATTGAATAGAATTATATAATTATTTAATTAAAAAATAACAATATTGAAAACTCACAGGGTGATAGCCAATGTTATAATTTCCAGCGGCCTATATATTGCAAAATAAAGATAATTCATAATTAATGAATTGATGAGACTCATGTTAATGACAAACAAAAAAATTCAGAAGCCCAAATTAAAACAAGGATTTCAAAAATAAAAAAAACCACAAAAAAATTAAAAATTAAAAACAAATGTATGTATTCCCACAAGAAAATAAAAACAATTGTATGCATGCATGCATATGATATACACATTATCAGTTTTCTCGTGTGATGTTTTTATTTTTATTTTTTAATTTATGAAAACCTCTGAATAGGTAAGCCTTCATTATATTCTAGTTTACTTCTATAAACAAATTATTAAGAACATAGTTTTTTATATAAAAAAAAAAAAAAAAAAAAATGAATACAAGTTATCTACTTAGTATCAATTAAGATATTTTATTATATTTATCTTATTGTTGTATTATTATATTTTGTTATAATCAACCTTCTTCAATTTTACTCTCTTATACACTTACCAAATCACAATAGAAACATATATTTTCGACATATTCAATTCATAGGAAAATATGATAAATAATATTAAATCAATATTACAATTAAACAAGCATTAATATACTATAAAAAAAATAAAACTAAAAACAAAAATGTATTCATATAATTTAAATGTCAAGATAAAGACAGAGAAATAGAGAGATCAACTTACAATGACCAAAGCCTCAAAAGAGAGAGTCAAAAAGAGAATGCAAAGGAAGACACCAGAAATCCAAGAGAATTTTGCCATCTTTTGTTTTCTAATTCGCTTCAGATGAGCTTGTTTCTTAATTATATATCTAAATATATAGAGAGTTAAAATGTGGTGTGTGAATTCAATAAAAATATAACTCACAGGAGCCTATCTTTATATAGCTTGAAAGAATTACTTACTAGAGTCAACTACATTAATGTAGTTTTCTACTTATGGTAGCAAAATAGCTTGAAAGAATTACTTCCTAGAGTCAACTACATTAATGTAGTTTTCTACTTATGGTAGCAAACGTTCCATATTAGGCAAAAATTTCAATTTAATTCCTAAAATGTTCTACATACTAAAATCCAATCAATTTAAACATGAGAAATTTAGAGAGATTTCTGAATCAGATTTCTAATTTTTTATTTTTACTTAACATTTTTTTTTCTGGGAAATATCAAATCTTATGATTTTTGTTTATATAAGTGTTGAATAAAATTATTAAAAAATGAAAATTTGTAAATAATAACCTAAACTTTTATTATTTTTCAAGTTCTTGAAAAAAATTATTAAAAAAAAAATGAAAGCGTTTCCAAACAACTTATTGGTGCTTTGTGATTTTTTTTCTTCGTGAAAATCACTAAGTAAAAATTGTTATTAAACACATTGTAATTATTTTTACAAAAGAATCTGAAATCATAAAATCAATTATTTAATCATAAATCATAATCGTTATCAAATATGAACTTAATTTCTTAGACAAAAAAACTAATTAAATTCAATATAATATAACAAATTAATTTGCTGAAAAAATATTTATATTACCTTATAAATATTAACAATAAACCTTTTCTACATATTTTGGCAAACTTAATATTTTTTATGTTAGGTAAAATATCAATTTACTTCCTAAAATGCTCTACATACTTTTTTACAATCAATTTGAAAATGGGAAATTTAATTATGAAATAAAAATTATAAATAAAATAAAATTAATTCAATACAATATAATATAATATGAAAAATTAATATATTGAAAAAATATTTATATTACCTTATAAATATTAATATGATAAACCTTTTCTACTTATGGTAGCATATTTAATATCATATCTTTTTAATTTTCCGTGTTAGGAAAAATATCAGTTTTACTTCCTAACATGCCATACATAGTTTTTTCAATCAATTTGAACATGGGAAATTTAATTATGACAGAAAATTAAATTAAAATCAATTCAATATAACCAATAATTTTTTTGAAAAAATATTTATATTACCTTATAAATATTAATAAAATAAATCTTCTCATATGTCTAATTATACAAATTACAATCCATTACATGTCACACACCCAGCTTTCTGAGAAATCTTTTTGTCCAACTTATAGTAGCACACTGATATTAAATTCTCCTCGTGAATCACCCAGACTTCAAATTAGAGATTTGATAACAATATATATAAACTGTGTAATGTTATTAAATAAAAAAGAGCTTACGAAATTTCAGTGCTTGTGAGCGTTTTGAACATTTTTCTTTTGCATTGAAATTTCACTTTCAAATTAGTCAAAACATTTAAGTTCGTTAGATGCATGTGTTTGTGAGTTAAAATTTTCATTTGAAATGAATATTAAAGTTATAAAAAAAATTATAATATTAAAAACTATCTAAAATTTATTAATTAAAATACTAATATTTATTAAAAATTATAATAAATTAATTTTTTTAATTAAAAAAATGAGTATGGAGTGATTATTTTTTTGTACCCGTCCTCAAATCGAAGCATTTTTCGGGCGATTTCAAGTAGACAATTACTTGTTCGGTTTTGGGGACAGATATAGCAAAAATTGTCCCCGTCTGTCCCCGTATCCATTCCTAGTCCGTAGAAAGCTCTAGAAGTCGGTTGAAGAGAAAAGCTTTATATATATATAACTTGTATATTGTTATTAATATTAGTTATTTATTATTATTTTTTTTTTTAATTTTTGTAAAATTGAGATTTAAGATAAATCTATTCTACCACATGTCAATGTTTCAATTATATGCAGTAATATTTTTTAGTTAAGATAAGTTATCAACTGATGTGGCATGATCTCATTAGTTGAAACAATTGAAATCATTTTTATTGTCCAATTTTGTGCAAATTCTGTTAAAAACTCATCTCAACTTCAAATGAAAAGAAATGCTCAGTTCAAATATGTAGTGTATTCCATCTCAACTTCTAGTAGTGTACTAATTATTTGAAAAATAGTGCTAGACTAGACCCATTATAAACCCTTTCGTAAGGGTTACAACCAGTCAGTTGTAACCTTTAAAATATGGGTACACTAGACCATACAATCTGTATAAATATATAAAATATGGCTATTAAGTATGCGCAAAGAACAATAAATTAATATTGAGATAGAGTTATGTTAAAATTGATATCAATTATCATAATTCTACTTAAATTTATTGGAAAAATATTGAAGTAATCAATTTTGTCAACTATCGAACAAACATGCATGTTTAATTTGTTATTACACTAGTTTGTTTGTCAATTCACTATTTGAAATTATACTTGGCTTAGTTAGAAGAGAGCTTCATCAAATATTTTAGGGTACTTATTCACCACCTCTAGGTCATTTATTGTGAACGGCCAAATGCATAAGAGCAATACAAACGACGTGTTTTGTACACATAATGCCAACAATACAAAATAGATTTTTCATATACAATGACATATATATATATACATATCTAGAAAATATTAAGATTTAATCATATTGCAGCCATTACCATGAGAGACAGAAAGCCCTCACACAAGATAGCATCTTTCAATAAACAACCCAACATTCAACAAAAGACCAAGGGACCCTTTGAGCACATACTCCATGAAGATATCCAGCTTCATCTTTCACAGTGAGAAGACCAACACTTAAACACTATAAGTAGAGGAAATAATGTAATGGATAAACAAGAAATTGAATATTATGAATAAATAAATTGAATTAAAATTACAGAATAAATAAGAAATGTAAATTACAATAAAACAAATACAAAAGAAAATGAAAAAAAGAAGAAGATGTAAGCCCATAAATAATTTCCTTAAGATAAATTTTTCCCCTAAGATTTGCACCCCCCTCAACGCTCACTTGGAGAGAGCCTTTATGTTACACAAGCTTACTTCTCATAGAAAAGCAAATTCCATATTAAAGCATTTGTTAGTGTTTTTTCCATATGGGACAAACCAAAACCACAACATTTTTTTCATTCTCAAACACAATTTTTCATTCACCTCAATATTATTTTGAGTATATAAATATATGATTTCGAAGCCCTTGTAGAGGAGAACCCAAATCAATTACGACCCTACACTTATACCAAATAGGTCTCACTCAAAATGATGCCTCAAAATGGTGTTTAACTATGAGTTTAAATACTTATTTTTCAACAATAAGTGTCTTCTAGAGAGAGAACTCTTAGAAGAGTTAGGGCTAAGAGGAGACTGAAAAGCACAAAACCACTACAAACTCCTCACTGATTGGTTGAAAAAACAGAGATGGGAGGTATAGGAGTAAAAATCAAAAGCTATGGTGCAGTTGAAAGAAAGAATGAAATGAAAAAATAGAGATGTGTTTATGAGAAGGATTAAGACAGGGTTACATAAAAAGAAATTTAATTGAAGCGAAACAAAATTGAAAGAATGTCTGTTAATATTCTACTAGACCAACAACAAACTCTATCAAAAAAAAAAAAAAAACAAAGAAAGAAACAAGAAACAAAAACAATCAAAAGAAGAAAATGCAAAATAAAAAGTGAATAAAGTGACACACACAATTTTACTGCAATTATTTGACTAAAGGAAGGAAATTTACAAAATGCACAACCCAATTTTAAATCCAAATCTCTCTCTCTCTCTCTCTTCTCTACATACTCTTCATTTCAATGTACAAAGCATTTTAATAATTAATTTGCTAATATTTTAAAACTTTATTCGTAATTTGTATAGAAAAAAACTCTGTACATTTTTCTATTTTCACTTTTCTCCTTTCTTTATTTTTTTGGTTTGTGATTAATGTCATTAATTAACTTTGACTTTCTAATTAATTAACAAGATTTAAAATTCAAGTAGATTACAAGCAATTAAATCCCAATTAAATATATTATTAATTTTTTTTAAATAATATTATACAACTCACACATATATTAAAAATTGCACACTTAATTTTAAGTTTGTGCCTCCCATTATATCAATTCTCTTACAACATATTTGGTATACTATATCGAATATATTAATTATATATAATCGTATTAAATTGAACTATATTCTAATTAGTTTGTACAGTATTTGGTGATAAGCTGTATAATATAGTTGGATAAAATTGAGTATAACAGACGGATAAAGTTGAGTACAAATTAAATTCCATTTGAGTTAAGGTTAACAGTTCATAACACGAATTAAATTCGAGCCAGCCCGAACTAGCTCAGCAAGTACGCATGAATTGCCACCCCTAGTAAAGACCCACACTTTCATCACCATTTAGATAGGGTGGTCACCTTGACCAAAGTTTGACACTTTATAAATTTTGCCCAAGGAGCTGGTTTTGTTGTCATATGTGTTGGGTTATCATCTATGTGAATTTTCACCAACTCCACCTCTCCTTATTATTGAAGGCCCATCTAAAATTGGGAAAACTTGTTGGGCTAGAAGTCTTGGGCCTCATAATTATTACTGTAGACATATGGACATGGCCCATCACAATGACGAGGCCCATTATAACGTTATAGACGACGTGCATCCGAAGTTTCTTAAACATTGGCGGGAATTTATTGGGGCCCAAAAAGATTGGAATTCAAACTGTAAATATGCAAAGCCCAAGAAAATCAAAGGTGGTATTCCAATAGTTATTCTCTGCAATCCTGGGCCAGATTTCTCTTACAAAGAGTACCTAGAAATATCAGATAATAGTTCCTTTATGAGTGGACTAAAAAAAATGCAATCTTCATCAACATCGATAGCCCACTCTACCACACTGAGCATCAATCTACAACAATCAATCTCCAAGAGGAGCAAGCGCAGGAAAACATTTAAGCTTTCCTGTGGGTGCACATTATTGCATGTCAATGGATGCCTCAGACATCACAGAATACAACAGATAGATGCGATTAGGGGTATTCTACGACACATTGAAGAACCCCCTATACTTTCGATCAACAAAGACATTCAGCGACCTATCATTCAAAACAACGATACGCTTCAATTACAATCTGCGCAAAGCATTAAAGATCAGGACTTCAATAATTATTGCCAAAACCTGGATGACCTCCAATTTTCCCAGAAACGCATTGGAGACTGCCTTTACACGGCGTATTGCTGCGAGAATACTTTTTGTTTTAAATAATTTTGGTGTAATTTCTCCAGATTTAGTTATGAAATCTGTAGTTACTGCATTGGAGCAGTGGCAATTATGTTCTCATTTCGAAGTAGATTACGAATGTATATCATTTTATGAATAATAAAATTATCATTTTATTTATTTACATTCTACATTTGGTACAAAAATCTCTAAAATAAATACATTTTATTACAATTATTGCAACTATCTAACACATTCCCACATATTGCTTCTATAATTTTCTAATCAGCAATACCAGCAACAGCTTGGTCTGTAATGCAAGCATCCACATTCATGCCAGCTTCATTAGTGCCAGGTCCGTTATCAGAAGAACTAGAACACGCACTGAGAGCCATAAACAACCTCTCTTCCTCGTACTGTAGGGCATTAATCCATGTCAAAAATGCACTCGCATCTTTAGCACATGCCTTCGATACAAGAGGCAAGAGTGAGCCCACTTCAATGCGTCCAACGAGACGAACACTAACAAACACAAACATTTTTTATTTCCGAACATAAACAAAATAAAAACAAGCGTTTAAATAATTTTGGATGCCCAAAATACTTGCGATAATTGCGCTGCAAGTTTCTCTATAAGAGACAACATTGTACCGTCGAAGTCCAATCAATCATTTACACTTTGAATAAAGAAAATATTCTCTTTTTTTTTTTCAGAAACATAATTATCATATTCTCTTACAAGAGTGACCCACTACTTTAAACCCCACCCACATATTTTGAGTCAAAATATTCTTTGTCATATTCTCTTACGAGTGGGTCTCACCACTTTAAACTCCAGCCACATATTTTGAACCTGCACTATTTGCTTATCCATACACTTGAGATTTCTCCCCAATCACAGAACGACATGTGGCAGATAAAAGGGGCGCGGGGTGGCCCTGTAATATTATAAGGGCCACCTAGAACTAGCTCAGCAAGTACGCATGAATTGCCACCCCTAGTGAAGACCCACACTTTCATCACCATTTAGATAGGGTGGTCACCTTGACCAAAGTTTGACACTTTATAAACTTTGCCAAAGGAGCTGGTTTTGTTGTCATGTGTGTTGGGTTATTATCTATGTGAATTTTCACCAACTCCACCTCTCGTTATTCTGTCACTTCTTGTATGAAGTGTAGCTTCACACCTAAATGCTTCGTATAATCATAAAATTCAGAATTTTTGGTCAAGCAAATTGCACCTTGATTGTCACAATGAACCATGACTCTCTTTTGCTTAAAATCGAGTTCACTAGCCAAACCCTTCAACCATATAGCTTTCTTCACCACTTCTATTGCGGTAAAATACTCTGCATCTATGGAAAACAATGTCACTATTGATTGTAACTTGGTCTTCTAACTCACCAAGTTTCCTCCAAATCCAAACAATTATCCTATGATAAATCATCTGTTATCATGATCACAAACAAAGTCAGAACCCATGTAGCCCATCCTTCCAATACTTAATTCCTCGAAAAACACATAGAGAATACCAACTTCAGTTGTACCCTATAGATACCTCATTGTCCATTTCACAACCGCCTAATGATTTTTACCTAAATTAGCTATGTGCGGCTCACCATTCATGTTGTTCATTTTTCAAATTGTACCATCAATGAGATTGAAGTTATATTCAAGTTATAGAGATGGCAATTATGTCATGTTTGCTGGAGTCCTTTAGGGCTTGGGTGGGATAAATCTAATCTAAATTTGGGACAAATGTTTTGTATTATGTATACAAACCTATTATTTTTAAAATAACTTAAATTAAACATACCAGCCCTAAATCTCTGAAGAGGAAAAATTCAAAAAAAATGTATATATATATTAAACAAAA